>CM056995.1:135117588-135652588 GCA_029891345.1 Dryococelus australis | reverse complement strand
ACATTTGCAGAAAATTTTCATTGATTTTGTCGATCCTTTTTCCTCATTCCAAGTCAAGTAACATGCAAGTTCAAAAGCTACGATCACTGCATTTAAGTTCATTAAAAAATTTTTTTTGGTATTCCATCAGTTATTACCTCAGACAATGATTTACAGTTTAAGTCCAAGGTTTTCAAAAACATGTTTTCCACTCATGGTATTAACATATCACTACTACTACACCCTACTATCCATAGCTGTTAAGGTTCAGAGGTAAGCTTTTCTAGTCATATTCTTTGCTGGGTAATGTGTTATAAATTTTCCCCATGTCGTCTTATGTACAAATTATTTATGTAAGATTGTATGATTTTTCATTAAGAATTATGCTATTTCTCATTTTGAAAAGTTGATAGCTCTGCATTAACTTCAATAACTAGTGTTCGTTTGTGAATATTGATTAATGATCACTTCTTTCTGTTTATATCATTACTAGCGACCCGCCCCGGCTTCGCACGGGTGCAATTAAGATAAAAAAACTGCTTAACCCGGCATTAAATAGGTTGGGTAAACTCTCCTAAAGCATTAAAAAAAAGCACATTATAATTTAATAATTAATTAAATAATTTATACTTTAAAGTTTTTTGCTATTTTTTTTTTATATTTTTTTACTTTTTTATAATTTTTCATATTAATATACATTATATTACAGTGCAATTTATCTGAGATAGAAATATTTAATATGTTATTGGCTAAGACATTCTCTGTAGACAATGTTTGACGTCCTGTTATTGTTTGGTAGCAAAATGTACTGTTTCTCGGGACTTCGAACTCGTGATAAACCAACATATAGTTGGCCATGGGAAAAACAGTCTTTTCGTATTCCAACCAAAGGGTTGATTTCATTGACAGTGTCGTTCCTAGGCGATACTATTGCTCTGGAACACAACCAGTGAAAGTCAAACACAACCAGTGAAACAATCTCATTATACAAAGAGTTTCCGGCCAAGTCAAAACCTATAAGTCGATTGACACAGTCGCCAATGTTGATGATGCCGTCCACTTTCCTCAAGATTTTCTAAATTCGCTTAATCCTTCTGGCTTGCCACCTCACGAACTAGCATTAAAAGTCGGTACTCCTATCATGCTTTTAAGGAATATAAGCCTTCCTAACATGTTTCCCAATAATTCAAAAAGTAATATGCAGGTACTGAACCAGTCTTGAATGTGAAGTAATTTATTTTGATAAGGATTAATACCAAGGTACAAATAAAGTGCCTTTTCTAGCGGCAGCATTTTAATTCGGTTTTTAAAATAAAAAAATAGTTGTGACATAACTATAATAGTTAGATATATGGTGTCGCGACACTTTTTGTAGATAATGATGTGTTCTGCAAAGCCGTACAACATTATTTTGTTCTATTATCAATAGTTTTCACAGCGCACGCAATGTAAGGAATTTTATAGATCATTTATTTACACTTTGGGTTACATTATTGGAGTTTTAGTAGGGATCCCTATTGATTTTTAAAATAAAATATAGCCTATGACACTCAGTGATAACGTAACATTCTATTGGTGAAAGAATTTTTAAAATCGGATGAGTAGTTTAGAAGATTACCTCCTACATCCAAACACACAAAGTTACAAACACTACCTCTTTATATATTAGTATAGATGAATTAAATGACTTTAAAAATGCATCACCCATCCAAGGTCGTAAGAAAATATTTTGGTTTAAGCTGTATATGGAGTAACAGGGTGTTGTTCTGCCTTTTTTAACACCATCACTAAGCTGTTTTAAATGTTTCTCTTTAAAAAGTGTGAATAGCTGGAATGCTTCTGGAAGGAGGCCTTGGTGGTTCCAGTATAAATGCAAGGGGAGAAATGGAAAAATACTGGTAGTCACAGGCCTGCAAGTCGCACATAAGAGTACAGGAAAGGTGATGGAGAGGCTTATAATACAGTAACTGCAGGAGTACTAACATGGTTTAGGGAAGATTAGTCATGTGAGATGTAACTGGCTGAACTGCTGGAGGGTTTGGTACAGGCAGTAGCTGAGGGGAAGCAGTTGGGTGCCTGCTTCATAGATTTTGAGATGGTCTTTTAAAATGTGACCCCAGGGTTTTCATGGGGTGAAAGTGTCCTTGCTGGAGGAAGGTGGGAATACATCAGGGGTTCTGCAGGGTAGTGTGCTGTGCTCCTTGTTGTTCACCATTATAGTTAATGACCTGGAGATAATGATGGGTGGCAAAGTGAGGCTGTTTGCTGATTGTGTGCTGTATGTAGAGGTAGGTGGGGAGAATAATTTGCAGGAAATAAATGAGGTGGAGAGAAAGGAATAAAATTAAGATTAATGTACGAAAAACAAAGATATAAAGGTTTATCAAAAAGAGGGGGAGGTATGAAAGCAATTATAAATAGCAAGGACAGGAGATGGGAGAAGCTTCACAGTATAAGTACCTAGGGGTGGTGATTCTGAATAATCTTGGGTGGAAAAAGTAAGTACAGTGTGTGGTATCAAAGGGAAGAAGGGCTTTGGGAATGCTGGGAAGGGTCTTGAAGGTGGTTATTGGTGGGTTAGGGGGGGGAGAAGACTTATAAAGCTATGATTAGGCAAATAGTAGAATATGCAGGTGCAGTCTGAGACGTATGTGTGGAAGAGGAGGTATGGGAGTTGGAGAAGGTGCAAAGAAGGGCAGCGTGATGGGTTAAGGGTAAATGGGGAAAATAGAGGCAAGATGGTGAGAATGAAAGGACTTTTAAACCATCCGTAATGATAAAGGATTTGCAAGTTGGAATAATGATAATTTTTTTATTTAATTTATTCAGTAGAATATTACAAGCTCTTATTTTCACTCATTATTAATTGAGGTTGTCAGTACATTTGCAAGTGTATCAAAATTCCTGCTGAAATAGTTTATGACTTATTGCACAAATACCACAAATCAATAATACACTAATATACGAGGAAATGGTAGACATTGCTATTACATAAAGGGCCGGTTTCACCAACACATCTTAAAATTGAAGTGCTAGTTAAACACTGAATAAACTGTCCCTAGCACCTTGTACCATTTCACCAACTTTAAGCTGTTCTTAAAATGTTTTAAGTAGCTCTTAGTTTAGGCAGCCAAAATTGGATGCCCAACTATTTAAGCTCTGCTTAAATCATTGTAAACAAATTAAAAGTAAAATGGGCTGCTACTGAAAAAGATGTGTGTTGATAACCCTAAATGTGTTATAAAGTATTTTGTTTTATAAATTAATTTTTTTTTATAAATAAAAATAAGAAATTATTGTGTTATCAAATTTATTGAGTTTGGGTGCAAGTCCTTATTTGCTGAAATAACCTATGACGATGGTCGAAAACAAAACTCTTGGCAGGTACATATTTGTTATGTTCATATTCCACATATTTTCGAGAGGCAAAACCAATATTACGTAGAAAATTGAGTGTAAAGGCAGGTAGCTGATTGATAAAATATGATTTTATTGAGTACGCAGAAGTTGTGTAAGTATTTTTAATAAATGGAAAAAATGTTTGCCTTCACTAAACTGCATAATTTTTACAGCGAAAATGTGTCTACATTATGCCTGTATGTAAAGAATATATGATTATTTTGATTGAATTTGAGACTGGACATAATATAATGCATTTACACTTATGTTTTACTACACAACAAGTTTTGCACTCATTCAACTTTGTTTTGAATAAGAAAAGCTAACGAGAGCCCAATTAAAGATACCATACAGTTGTGACTGGTGATAATCATATTTATTCAAATACGGGCACTGGGCATTTCTAAATTGCACACGAATATTGTCAATATTATTATCAACAAACTATCACAATTTCAGAAAGCTCGATTCTGGTTAGTGATGAAAGCCAAACCAAATCTTTAAAACATAGCAGTAATGTCGTAAGTAAAATATAAAACAGTTCTATTAAGTAGAAAAATTTGGGATGGCCATGTAGACCCAGTGTTGTTTTTTGAGGGCAGTACGATTTTTAGACGGAATATACATTACGTTTAGGGAATATTTAATCAGTGCCTAAACAAGACAACAGTTTCATTTTAAAATCTATCATTAACCTAACGTATTATTTTTATAAAGTATTTAATATATAAATGCTTGACAAAAGCTACTTAAATATATATAAAGATTCTAAAATATTACCTGAGTAGATAAAATATAAAACAATTAACATTCTGACTAGTAAAAAACAGCCCAGGCCTAATATAGATAGTTGTAACTTTTGCTGCGAAAAATCACACTTCTTGACACTGATAATTAATAAAACCGAGATCATAAAAAGTCCCAGAATTCCAACACAACACTTCCATGATAATAAATTAGCCTCGAAATTTAAAAACTTATCTATTCACGAACGTAATTTTAACATAAATAAATTTTAGTACGTGTAGTTAGTTGAACAAATTGAGTACACATATATTTTTCATATATGCAGTGATATTTGTTTTAATTGATTCTTACTATTCGTCAGGCAAACAATAAAGCTTTAATTTTTTTTAATTATAAAACAAATATTTGGTTACGATTTGTATGCTCATAACAAAAGTAAACACAACATTTCATGGGGGGGATGTTTTTTTACTTTCGTTGAAATAATTCTTGTTGGTTCATTTAGTCACATGACCACAATGCACCACTACCAACACAATATTTGCAACTTGTTTCTTTAAGCAACGCCCAGCTAAGACTCACTTATAAAACTGAGATTTTATAATGGTGTAACACCTTGACATCCTTAAGAGCCACTTAAGCTTAAGTGTCACTTTGCTGGAACCTAATTTATTCCTTGTTGGTGAAACCGACCCAAAGAGTTATGAAAATGATTGTCATGAAGCTCAATGACTGTACCGAATTGATCCAAATTATTACAGCATATGCTTTCATTGTAATATTTATCACTCAGTGTAAGTTTCGTGAAAGTTTGTATGCCCACACATTTTAAAATCACTTAACACTCTAAATTTTGCTTATACCTACTACTTTGCTTAAGGAAAAAATCACTTTTTGCTTATGGGTGTAATTTTACCAGAATACTAACAACACAATACTTCGCTGATCTCATAATTTCATGAAATTTTTATTTTACTTAAAAGTAAATTTTAGAAGAACACCATAAACATTTTAAGAATTTTGATTGTTCCAAAATGGAACACACATTAAAAATACTGAACACATCGCCATATTACATTCTTTACTACTGATCAATGCTGCCAACAGTACTTACTGATATCACTCTCTCTTCATTAATAATAAATTCACTGTGAATTATTTCTAATATATCCCCTCAACATGCTCCTCATAAATTTAAAACATAAATTCAAAATACAATAACCTAATGCAAACATCATCAATCCTAACCCTAGTTTTCTTTACTAGTTTACAAGGAAAACACCAGAGTTTTCATCCTTGGTAAATAGTAGCAGAACACAGTCTTATTTACTAATTTACAGAAAACACTCTGATTCACAGGTTTGGTGAATACATCAGCCAACTGGCAGGACAGTATTTCAGTGTCAAGTTTTCTTCATTTACTATTTCACACAAGAACTTGAATCTGTCTATATTTTTTGGACCTTTTAGACACACTCACTCATTTTTTAAATTTTATTGCACTTTGTTGTGGTTCACTGAAATTATTTCACTTGTTAATTCCTTGTATAGTGATTTCAAAAACAGTACTTCTTTCACACACTCACTAGCAGTGATGAACTCACTTTCTGCTGTGCTTAGTGACACAATGGGCTGTTTTTTTGTAGAGCAGGCAGTTGGGCTTCTCATGTACATAATGACATACCCTGAAATACTTTTTCGCGATGTCTCGTCACCAGCATAATCTGCATCACTCTGTGCGTCAATCACTCAGGTGTTAAAATCTGTCTTAGTGCTCGAGTCCTAGGTTTTGCATTCCTTGGAGAAACCTACATATTTATTTGACCTTCTGTACATCATGAACAGTAGGTTCAATTTTTCTTGAAGTCATATAAACTGCGTAAGTTATGACTGGCCTGGACCTATTTCACAAGTACAGTATGCTGCCAACTGTTTCCCTATATAGAAAAGATACACTTTCCCTTCCATTACAGTCTTCGAAGTTGTCATTGCCAGGTATTGCTGGAGTTTTTACAAGTTTTGTGCTATTAATGTTGAATGATTTCAACAACTGGTCAACATACAACATTTGATGAAGGCTGATGGAGTTACTTAAATTTTGTATTTCAATTCCAACAAAAGGCATTTCTGCACTTTTATACTAACAAGCTCGCCGTTTTAAATAAAATATTTTCAGACCTTCAAGTGAAAATGATACATAAGAAGGGAGAATTTTATATTCACCCTTTTAAATTGAAGTAAATTTATAGTCCCCTTTTTTGTGACATAATTGCACAATTATTAGACTTAGTGATTCGTTGTTTTTCATATCATGGACAAACAAATGCAACAATCCCAAATTTGTTGAAACCACCCTTTTATAGAATATTGACATGTGGCCTACCTGGATGTGGGTTTGCTGTGGTTGTGCTTTCCTGTTTCCTCCTCACAATCACATTCCCAACTGTCGACTTGAGAAGGGCAGAAATAGATTGCTTACTGGTGTGGCAACCTGTAACTAAACTGTATTCTTAGAGACAGAGCATCCTTGCTCAACCCATTCTGCTAGTACTGACCAACATTGAGCCCTCTGCCTCCTTTTACAGTAGCAGCAGTGGTCATAGTGATATCAGGGCACAAGTTTTCATTTGCAGAGGGGTGTCCAGATAATTTTGATCAAAGAATGTATAAAAGTAATGTACATCATAATACCTTAATGTGCACTGACCAAGGCAGTATTGAAGGTGTTGTTCAAACCCCAGTAACTTGTCTTCTCTCAGACTCCAGCTTAGTCTTGTTTCACCTAGAAACTATCTGTGTCCAGAAGCACTCTTGTGACAGACACTGTATTAATTTAGGTCTTATTTTGGAAGTTGTAATATGAATTATTGTAATTTGATTATTATAAGTTGAATAAATTGATGAGTAGACTTGCTGATTATTCTTTAGGTAACATCTTAGTGAACCATCACACTTAGCTTACCGCACTCCCTACAACACTACCTGAAACATTGCTAATCTCAACTTTTATTACCACCTGTATTAAAGACTACAAATGGTCACTGTTTGGAACAGTGTGTATTCCTTTTGTTCCAGTGCTGACAACTTTCCAGCTAATCACTGTTATGCCATACTCATAGAGGGAGAATAGGAGATATTGGCCTCCAAAGAAGGAATCTGAACTGTGTAAATTGTAGATCCTACTGCCATAAAGAGGCAGCAACCAATGCTGCTCAGTATCTCGCTCAGCCCACCAGCAACAATTTGATCACTCTTTTTATTGTTTACTGTAAAATATTTCAACAACTCACTCAACTTTTTTCAAGTATATTTATTTTCAACAGACAATCCAACAAATGGAATGAAACTTTATAATCTAAAATAACATACACAATGGAGATCAGAAAATTATATTTTCATGTTTATACCTAAAGAGATTAAGTATCGTACAGTGAATGTGGAGTACTGTAGTTATTAACCCTATCCCACTCCTATTTGACTATCATAAAGAGTTTTGACTTCTGTTTGTGCTCAAGGGCTTTGATGGCACGGCTGAACATGTACAATGAGGACTGGCGAGCCATGGCCCTCCAAATTTCCCTCGATGAACCAAACCTTTTCAGTTCAGCAGCCACTCCACAACCTATCAAACAAGAAAAGAACAGCCATAAGTCAGCATCCACTCCTGTTGGCAAGGTATTGTCTACAGATACCTACACAATTTTTACAGCCAGTATTTATTTGACATTTACAAAAATCAGTGCCACCACAATTTCTTATTGGCAACATTTCTTGAGCATAAAAAATTTCATGAATTTCAAGACAAAAGTTACAGTAGCAACATTACTTAGCGTGTAAGATTTATAGTTTTCATGGTTGATAACAATACTAGTAAAATATAGACAACAGTAGAAATATGAGTATTACAGTGGATGAAGTGCAGTAAATGCAAACAGTTCACATAGTGTTTTCAGAATTGTACAGTCCCTAATTTTGCAGTTGTCCATAATTCCTTAAAATACTGTTGTAGTATCAAAGTAATCAATGTTAACCTCAAAATAAATTATGTTTAAAGTGAGTTGTTTGTGTGGAGTTCATGTTTAATCATCTTTGGCATAAAACCATTTTTTTTTATTAAATACTTATTAATTTAGTAAATGAATAAAATTATATTCGAGAAACACAGACTTAATGTTCCCTTGTCAAAAACATTGAGCAGCACTAAGTTTATAAGTCCATCATGGATTGTCTCTGGCATAAAACCATCATCATTTTCATATTAAATATTAATTTAATTCAGTATGCCAGTATTCCCGAATGATAAACGTCTCCTTTAAGAACTGTGTTTTTAATATCACACCATCCCATTAGCATGTGAATGTTAGAGGGTGGGGCTGCTCATTAAATTAGCACATTTCTCAGAACTGTATCCATAATATTTTCATAAGTTATATTTTAGAATTTGTTTAACAATGGAGACACTATTTTTAGTTGATACTTGCATTTAAACAAAATGAAATCCGTGAAGATAGTGTATACTTTGTGAAGGACAAATCGTGTACGTAGTTACAAGGATTGTAGATCTTTGTTAGTTTTGTGCTACAAATTACCTTTTACAAAGTGAAAATTTCACCTTCTTACTGGTTTTTGAAGGATGGCAGATGTTGTGGTAGAGTTTTAACACGTTCACTGCTGGAGCTTAGAGCTGAAAATCATACTTATGTTAAAGCTTGAAGTTCGCAATTACTTAATACTGAATAATATCATTTCAATAAACTAAGAGGGCACTAGATGCAAAAACACAGTCATCTGTACTGGGTTCAGATGATAATGCCTGCAGGTCATCTTGATACTTAGTGTCACCAGTAGCAAATATATTTATGTTTTCAAGTTTAAGTGGTTTGAGAAACAAACAATTCTGCTAATAAGCTATTGTTTCAATGGCAGACAAACATGATTTTAGAGAAGTAATTGTATACTGATTCTCATACATGTGTTCAGGAGATATTAGGATCATAAATATTAAGTTTGTATGTTCTTACTAAGTGTGTCACTATTATACGAGTGAAATTTTCCACTACTCCAGCAAAACAGCATGCAATTCAAAGTGATAATTGTGTGGTAAAATGAACTGAAAAGCAATGCTGTCTCATGAAAGATGTTAAAACTAAAGTTGGCCCCCATTTTCCATTAAACAAAATAAACAGAGCCCCAGCTATAATATCCTACATCTACATGAGTATTCAATTGAAGTTAGGTAACATCACTCTATCAGTGCCTACCGTGACACAATTACAGTGTGGCAACTGACCTGGAAAACAGGGAAAAGTCAGGGAATTTTGTGAAATGTCAGGGAAAAAATAAATGTAATTTGAGTTTTCGTGAAAGTAAATCAAATATTTTAGGATATTTATTTGTTACACTTCAACAGCAATTGTATTGCTGATCAAAATTTTTGTCTACTTTGAAAAATACATACAAACCTAATACCAAACAACGCCGTAGTGTGACTACAAGGAAAGAGTCCTATTTTTGCAGTAGAATTGGTATTAAATTGTTTACTTCACCCTGAACTGGCTATTTTAAGGGACTGCTCAAGTATCTTCTCTGTCATTCTTTTTAGTATTTGCTGGCACTATTTCTTGAATTCTAGTACTTCATGGTCAGTTGAAACCACCTCTCTAATTTTTTTAATTATTAATTATTAATAATAGTTTTTTAATCTGAAATCCAATTTTGAGTTCAAGTAAATTCTTTCAGTGTAAATCAACAGCAAGAAGTTTCTTAACTGTGGCAGATATCTTGCTTGCCAAACTCGTCGCATAAAATTTTCAATCAAGTTTTTTAAGTCTGAGAACAAGTAGGGAGGGAGCATGTGGACTTGATCTTTGGTACTTCTTCAGGAAAGATTCACAGTCATTTGATAATGATCTAAAGAGAGCAAGTTTACACTTCATGAACTTGTCTTTCATTTGGTCTCTAACATTGAGTAATATCTTGGTTTTTACTGCCTTTGAGTTTTCCATGAACTTTTTAATATCATCAAAAAGAAGTAAAGCTCTTTCTAAACAAGGGACATTCTCTAACTATCTAGTAGTACAGTACTTTCGAGGAAATACTTTTCTTCCAGGAAAAAAAGTAAAATCTGCATGCCGGGCAGGTGATTCATTAAAGTTGAAATAGATATCACGAAGAAAAGTTTGAAGATCCCAACTAACAGAATTCAGTCCTGTTTTTATTGCCCCATGTACAACATGGAGACCACAAACACCAGTGTTCACAAGAATCTTGCCATCTGGTCCTGATTTTTTTCTCATCTTCTCATTAAGTTTCTTAATGGAACTAAAGTTTATGTTGGGTCCATCCATTGAAACATTCAAGACTTTGTTTAGTGACATAGTTTTACATCTGGCATTCAACCTGTGTAGAAGGTTTTTTTGCCGAGACATGCCCTAGGAAAACACTATTATTGAACTGTGTATAAACCTTGTTTCGGTTGACATCAAAATACTGTACTAACAAGCCCATTTGCCCTCTGAACAATCTTATTTACTGACTCGTCAAAGCACACAACATAATCATTGCATTCAATTAAACATTCCGTTAAAATATTATCAAAATATGGTCCAAGTACACGAGTACATTTAGTTTCACCCATAGAAAATTTTGAGGCAATCCCACTGTGCGGACACATTAAACAAAATGTTTTACCCAAATCTGCGGTTGACTGCAATGACATCTTTTAGGTACTCACAACTTTCAAAGCCCACAAAAAACCTCTGCTCTTACAACACCATCCTTCAAGCAGAATGACTCTACTGACACTGAGTACAGATACAGTACTAATTCCAAATGTTGAGGACCCAGCTATCTTAGTACACTCTTCTGAAATGTCTGTAATTTTACTTCCCACACTTGTATCTGTGTTCTCTACGTGAGATAAGGATGAGACACTCACTTCACTACTACAAAAAAGTTCTTCAAGGATGTCTGGGAATCCACATATTTTAAGTTCACATGCTTCTTTCCTTTAGCATGTGATATTACAGCGTGACGACCCATATTAGCTTGTTAAAAGGATTTCTTGCAAGCTCTGCAGTAAGCATGAAAAATATCTGGTCCTTTACACAACCATCCAACAAACTTGGGACTCAGTTTAGAGTCGAGCCATAGTTCATTGAACACAGTTCTTTTTGAGGTCATGTTAAACAATTTAGAGCTCCCTGACCACTGGGGAAAAAAATAGAAAAGGAACAATTAGTAACACTGTAATAAATAGAGTTGCCACATGGAATCATTAGACATCCTTTAAAAAAAAAAAAAATTACTACACTCACTGAAACACAAAATTCTTTGCCCCTTAAGTACATCATTAATATGTAAAATATGTTCATAGATAAAAACAGAAGAGAGAGAAAAGAAAAACAAATAGATGAACAAGGAAAAGCCTCCATAGCAGAAAAGAAGTGAAAGGCTGCGGAGGGGCAGTTTAAAGTTATACCCAGGACATTTTCACTGACTTTCTGCTATCTTAGCACAATTTTCCCTGACTCACAGGGTTCCAAAACTAATTTCCCTGACTTTCCCTGACCAATTTCGTATAAATGCCTCACAAAATGTTATATTGTATTTTACTAATTCATGTTGCATAAGCATCAACTGTCAAGTGCTATTCTGGACAAGGCCTTAACAAAACTCTTTTATATAGCTTGGAGAGCATGACTTCAAAACATATTACTATGGACTGTAAATGTCACAATAAAGCAAGACATTCTGTTCTTGCTCAGACAGATTACTTCGAAAATTGCAAATAATGTGTAGAATTTGCATGTCTACAGATTTTTCCTTTTTTGCTAATGACCAGTCAATACAGTTAGAAAATAAGCATTATTTTGTAATTGTGGTGCAGTAAAAAAATGAAATCTAGATTAAAAAAAAAATTTTTAACTATAGAGTACTCAAAAGATTTAATTCTCAATAATAGTTAATGTGAAACAATACACACTTATTGAGTTTAGTCAGGGGAAAAAAATAGAATTAGGGTCTTGAAAATGCGGAAAAGTCACAATTTTTTTCCCCCAGTGTGGTAGCCACCCTGAATTATGTCTTATTTTCTAGCATACTGTAGGACTCGGAGCAAGTCACTGAAAGCTACTTTTTTCTGTAGTTTTCTCACTTAAAGTTAGTAATTGTGATACAAAACTGTTTTGAGGCAAAGCTTAGCATAACATAAGTTATTACACTGTACACTATGAAATACTGTCATTGTAATTAATTCAGAATTCATCTCAAGTTCTGCTTCTTGTATAGAATAACTGTATTATGACTTAATTCAACATTATTTGTTGGCATCTGTCTTACTTTTTTTTTTTTCTTCCAAATGTTACCTTGCAATGACAGGATTTACACTTCAATGTTGCTGCATCTGAGAACTTTTTGTGCCTTTGGCCCCTGCAAATTTTAAACAGAATGTCTCCGGTGGAGCTTCTTAGACTGATTCGCTGTCCTGTTTTGATGGTAATCTGTGTTCATCTCTGCAGTTCTGAGGGATAATTTTAACCAGGAAACGCCTATCTGTAGGACAATTTGCGGCCCTGTTTTTATGCTAATTTTGACTATAGTTTGTACTTATGCCTGCCATTTTGAGGCTTTCCTGTGCTGTAAATATTGATTTACTCCACCTATATCAGATGGAGTAAAATAATCCTAATTTCCCTTTCTCCACTAGCTGGGTCCTGCAAATTTTTTCCCTTCTGAACTTTTTTAATTTATTAAATACGTTAAGTGGCTCCTTTGTGGCTATCCAAACTGGGAATATTGGTTTTCTAATATCAAACTGTTGGGAAGGATCTTTTACAAAAATTAGTGTAAAACATTTTATTTGAAATATCACACAAAGTTTTTGCTTAGTCTGTTAACATTCACATATGAGAGGGGGAAAAAACTGTATCTGGATACTGGACATGAAATTGTATCATATTGGGCCTATTAATATTCCTCCATTTTATGCGTGAAGGCTACATTGGATAGCTTACAAACTAACTTAACCTAACTTAAATTAACATCCATGCCTTACCTTACCCAGACCAGTAGCGCACCAAGTGACTGCACCATGGGAGGTCAACATGGACTTGTAATTAATCTATTTGTTTACAGCTGTGTCAAAGAAATAGTCTTTATTTTTACTTTCAGCAATTCAGTCCAGTGTTGTTATTATTTCATTCAGTAATTGGCGCTTGTAGGAGAAGGATGTGATTAACAACTGCTCCTGCTTACCTCTCATTTTTAAGTGTGTTTAACCTGTTGGCAGCTGATTAGTAGGGGTAATTGGTATGCCCCTGAGTTTGGACATCTGCTCAGTACGTATGTGGTAACCTGTTTTATGGGAAACAGAAGTTTATTAAATGTTTTTGATGATGTGGCACTCCTTTACATGTTCAGTGTGCATCAATGAATAGGCCAAGCAAAACGAGAGTTACGAGTGCAAAAATTGCAGTGATGAAACAACTCTATGGAGTCTTCTGAAAAATATAAACCAAATACTGCGCAAAAGAATTATGTGCTTCAAGTGATGCTTGCTGACAGAGAAGTAAAAGGACAAGCTGACATCTCTAGCAAGCAAACAGAGAAAATGGATACTAGTGTTAGATGTATGTTCGAGGCTTTATGTCTTAAAATTGATGAGTTATCTAATCAGGTAAGTGAACTTTGAGCCATGTTTGAGTGTGTGCAAGTAAACAGAGACAAACATTTGTGTGCTTTTGTTCACATGCTGGGGTTTTATGCCCTCAACCTAAAAATTAAAAATCTTACCGTGAAGCAACTGTAAAAATGGTCAGGAGTCTGCTTCCAGCTCTAGCTTTACTTCATCGAATAAAAAAAAAATTAATTTAATGTACCATATGGTAACACCACGGTGTGTCATGCACAGTTAACAAAGCAACAGACCAGCAGGAAATTTCATCAGTCAGCTGCTGACGCAGATGTATTTGTGGAGGTTTGCAGACGTGGAACATAGCCTGCAGTTGTGAGTCACCTGCTTCCAAACCAGCTGCAATATGGAAACAGCGTGAATATTATTAACATAGCTGTCAACTTGTACAATATTTTTCATATCTTGTTCCAAATTTTTTCAGTTTGTACGATTTTACAAATTTTCTTTTGAGTTCAGTTATTTTTCATTTTTGTTTACTTGGTTGAATCATATAAAAATTAATGATTTATTGTAATAGTTGAGTACTGTTTAGCAGATAACTATAAAATGAACAAGCAACTTTAATAGACTGGTACTAAAGAAATGGTTTTATCATGGTAGTGGCTGCACTGTACTCTGTAATTGTTCTCGGTTACTATGTTTTCCTTTCTGCAATGATGTTTTTCAGTATCAAGCACGATGATGTGCAGCATTTGTGGTAGAGTTCTTCTGTGATTTTGGGCAATATTAACGTTACTGTCACTATTTTGATACTTCTGAATGAATGGACTTTGAATATGTGATGTCGGTTGTTTATGCTACTGTGTCTGTAGACACTACTTTCATAAAATGGCAGGATGCTGTGCAGAAAATAAGACTTACAAGTGAGTGTTTCTGTATCCTTACTGTACAGACTTACATTGGGCAGTACGTTTACAACAAGGCAAGAATTTTGCGAAATGTGTGGTTTGTAAGTGTGACTTAAATATTTTGTAAGGAAGCGGTTAAAGCCCGAGCAAAGTATAGCAAAATAAAAAACTTTTTCAGTGTGCAGAATGAAGATTTTAGTGCAGTTAGGGCAGAATGGTAATTTACTGCATTCATTGTTGAGCATAACTTAGCTGTTGCTGTAGCAGATCATGCTGGACATCTGTTTCTGAAAGTGTTTCTGAAATGCAAAGAAGCAATATACTATGGTTGCAGATGCACTATAAACAATGACAATAATGAATGAAACCCTCATAAAAAAGTGCAGTTCCACAATTCTGTGAGAAATTCTTTTAAATAATCATATGAGTACATTTTTTAAATTTTCCTTTTGATAGTGAAATTTTTATATATATAATGAGGTTGCAGACTTGAAAAATTTTGATTCTGCTTCTTTTTCACATGTCAATTTTTTTGTTGAATAAGTTTCCCTGCATGTTGCTTGTTAAAGAAGGGGAAACTGTTGAAGAGGCAAAGGATGCACTTTAGGAACATTTTTTTGCTGCAGCTAGAAATTGATCTTTCAACTAATTCATCTGGTAGAATGGTTATTCAGTGGCCCACAGTCAGTTAAAATTGAGTGACTTTATGGTTGCCCCAAATTCAATAAACCAGCTTTCACTATGTTGTCAATTGTGATCATACCACATAGTAATACTATGTGCAAAAGAGTGTTCATTGGCATTACGAAAACCAGAACCACCTTTAGGGCATCCATGTCTGATGATGTATTAAGTAACATAGTGTTGGGGAAATACCAGTCTGCTGAGAAGTGCTATGAGCAAGAGTTTAATGTTTATTTTAAAAAGTAAAGGTGAAATCTGCTGTTCATATATCCTTGCAGAAGGATCAGCATAGACATGAGGATAGCTGTTCAATTTTTGTAGCATAAAAAAAAAGGTCAGTGTACAATTTTTGTTATATATTGTACTAATTTCTATTTTTTGAGGTTAACAGGTATGAAAATAGTTCCTAAGCCTATGAAAACCTACATGAAAGCTATTGTTAGCCTACTTTCCAAAGGAAAGAATCTCACAAGATCACTTTCCTGTGCATGTGTGTCCCCGTCAATTTTTGAACGTGTGAACCAAATTTCATCAGACTAGGTACACATATAGTACTAAGTAAGGATACCTGACTTTATAATTTTAGACCATGCAGGGCACTTACTTTCAAAATGGTGACCATTTTAAAATTTAGGGTGAGGTCATCTCTGAAACCATTGAACCGATTTTAACCAAATTTTGTATGCTGACAGCGCAAGTTGTAAGCATTAAAGTCAGAGGTGAATAATGTTTTGGTCCGCCATTTTGGAAAATAGCACCATATGAAAAATAAAGCTTTTATATTACATCTTAAAAAAACTACTCAACCAATTTTCTTCAAATTTGGCAAGTAAGTAGTTTTATGACAGGCCAAGTAAATATAACTAAATTATCTTTGTGAGACACTTATTTTCAAAATGCTGGCCATACAAATATTTTAGATTTATTTGGAATAACCAACATATCGTCTGACAAATTTCAACCAAATTTTGTGTGCTGATGGTACATATTACAAGCATTATATAAGTCAAACAACAACAACTTTTGGCCATTTTGAAAGATAGCACAGTAAAAATAAATCTTTTACATTATATCTCAAAAACTACTAAACCAATTTTCACCAAATCAGTTGACAGATTCCTACCAAATTTGGCAATCAAGTAGTACTGCCACAGTTGATATGTACAGATATTTTTCAAGTATGTCAGAAATTTATTTTCAAAATGGGCCGTCTATATATTTTAGCATAGTATGCTTTACCTTCAAAATCATTTAATCAATTCCACCTTAACTTTGTATGCTGGGAGTATATATAACAAGCATCAAGTTTGTCTACATGGAATCTCTTTTGTCCACCATTTTGTAAGATAGTGCCACATATAAATATTTTATTTGTCATATCTTGGGGAAAAATCTTCACATTCCTACCAAATATGGCAAACAAATAGTACTGCAGTAGGTAACAACTGATATATTTTAGATAGGTCAGACACTTATTTTAAAAATTGCGGCCATATAGCTATAGTCCAATCACGCTTTCTTTGGCCTTTTAGAATCAAACCTTTGAAAATCACCCTAGGCATAACATGTCAACCTGTTGTGTTCAATCACTTGTATTCCAAAATTATATAACCCTGTGATTAACGTTAAAGTACTGTGTTCTCGAATAGATTAATAATCTACTTAGTACGTTCTATAACTTGCAATATTCATTTTGTATTAAATACGAATTAACAACAGTGAGAGCAGCAACGTGTTGGCAACGGCCAATAAGAAATAGTTCACAGTTACAATATTTTTTGACCTGGTTTTATGCATACTATTTGTAAATTAAACATTGCCAAATTATATATTTGTATTGTTAGGTGGCACTGATGGAAACTCATTTTATTGCTGCAGTAAAAAATATCAGCAGTAATTATCGTGCCTAGGTTTGCTCTAGTGACAGTGTTTTTTTTTTTGCCATCCGGAAGAAAAGTTTAAGCGAAGCGGATCGTGTCCCTCTCTTTCTTTCTCGGGATGTTCGTACCACCTGTGTGGCAGGAAAAGTATAAATCTTGTTATTTCTAATTTCAGCACATTTTATACTAATTACAGCAACGATAATGATGATTGAAATTGTAATTTACAACTGAAACGAGATTTTATTGTTTAAATACCTATGTTATTTAGATGTGATGCGATGGCACGACACTTACAAATCCACTAGGATGGCAGACTTGGTATGGAAAGGAGAATCTAGAATCACGCGCTTGCCCCAACCCATCATGGCGGGCGAATATACACACATTCCCTTACAACTGATGTGGCGATGTGTCAATGACACTGCGTGTTTCTGAACAAAGCATCAACTTTACCCATGTTTTTTAAACATCCTAGCAAGTTACAATGTTGTGATAAAAGTGTGTTTCCACTGCATGGTTAAGAGTGTTGTGATGTGATCGCTGTGTTTGAAAGGGCGAGGTGGCTGCGTTGTAATCATTATGCAGACCAGGTGCAGGTGTGTGTGTGGATTTCAAATATGTGCAAAATGTATACGTTTTAACCACGAACTGATGTTATGACGAAGTTACTTATTGAAATTCATGTCTGTTTATCACAATGTTGTACCTTTGTGCTAGGTATTTGAAACATAGTTGTGCAACGAGCTTATGTTTCTGTAATTTGAATGTCTGCCACAATCCTCTCAAAATACTAAGCCCAACCAGATAAATTAAAATAAATAATACAGTAAACCTACAAACCAGTAAGTACCAATGCATGTAAATCTTTCATGCTTGTCGATGCTACAAACAATAAATATGCGACATGAGTTGCGTGCTTGAATTTACTGTGTCCCATAGTTTTAATTTTTATTCCAAATAAGCAGTCCTTTTAACGAAATAACCCAACACATATTAATAACAGGTTAAATACTACTGTTGTTTCCGCCACAGTTGTAACAAACACTGCCGTGGGAAAATATTAATGTGTATTATGTGTAATATGTGTAATATGCTATATCGTGTGTAACAAATAGTTATAAAGACGACCTAGATATTGTTATAGGCCTAAATTGGAAATATGACAGCATTCTTTGAACAGCAACCAACGCATTTGAGTTAATAAAGTAGGCTTCACATGGCAGTGTTTATGTTTATGTGTAGCGGAAGGATATGTAATCAGTAACCAAAAGTAGATATTTATCAGTGTTTCAGAAAAGGCTGAAGTTATCGTGAATCAACTATATTTTATTTTTGTATGCTATATCATTGAAACCATGTAATTCCATTGAAACTGTTTATGATATGATGCCTGTATAATTACAATCCAATGTGTACACACAAAATCTCTGCTAACCTCCATTTTGTAAAATAGTGTCACATGACAAATTGAAATTATGTGATCTCTAAAAAAACAACCAATTTTTACCAAATTCTGCAAAACAATTACCACAATGGCAGGCTATGTAAATAGATAAATATTGAGTGAGTCAGACATACATATACTGTGAAACCTCATATAATAAAATCTTGCTTAATGCAAAATTTGCATTAGTACAGAGCATTTTAATTCCTCCAAAGGCTGAGATAGGAAATTCAATATTAAAGCATACTGTTAATACAAAATATTCGTTACTATGTAGTACAAAGTAACCTTGTGTCCATTCACCTTGTGTCCATTGATATTTTATCGACTAAACCGAATTACAATTACAAGACACCCGCGGAACCCTATAAAATTGGTTAAAACATTATTTTTTTCTGCGACAAAAGAGTTGTAAATAGTGTTAAAAGAAGCAGTATTGACGAACATCGAGTTCGAGCTGCAAACACGTATCAACACTGCATGACTCGTTTGCTTATGCATTTACGGCTACGCACAGTGTTCTGCCCAAATAAAATGAATAGGAAGTGAACTTTCCTAACCTGCAAACACGTATTTATGTGGCTTGGTCTTGTAATTTATACTAAAAATGCGGTGTAACTTTTCAGTGCTCGTGTAAAGATTTTCATTTGTTCTCACAGGAATGTGAAAACAGTTCTACATCTGAAAAGCTAGGTTAATAAGTTACGTAATTTCGTTATTAGTAGTATGTTCTGTAATTATTGAATTTTTACAACCCAATTCACGAGCGAGTGTTGATGTGAATAACTTCAAAATAGTGGTTAGGCCTAATCCAGCATAGACTGAAACATAAATAAAAATGCAAGCCAATCCTTTTACTGGTCAACAAAAATGACCCACAGGTAGGGCCTAATGTTATTCTGTGTTTTGTGTTGCACTTTGAAATAATTGCAGTGCTCGTTTTCCAAAATTTTTGCCGCCTGCAACAATTTTATTTCAGTGCAAATGGGCTACTTGTTTTGGTCAAATTGTGGCAAATTTGCGCACAAATTTAAAAGTAGAGAACATTGAAATAATGCTGTCATCATATTACTCAAAGGCAGAGCTGTAAATAAAAGATTTTTCTGTCATATCTGTGAATATGAATTGATAACACTTATGTGAAAATGTATATATGATGTACTTGTGAGAGTAATTTAGAAATTAAAATGTTTTCCAGTTTTTGTAAATTTTTCACACCACTTTTTGGCACCACCTTGTGAATTTTATAATGATATTTGACACCACTTTTGTGTAATTTATTTATCGAATTTCGAGATGTTTTGTTTACCACTTTATGGTGACCCAATTATAAGTTACAAATTTTGAATTTTTTAAAATATTTTTAATGATCTGAACTATATTTATTACATGTGATCAGAAAATACTTCAAACTGCTTTAATCATTTTGTGTCGAAACTAAAATAAATTACTTATGATTTATTTATTGCCCTGATTTAGTTCTTAGCAAAATTCAATAGTAGCATTTGTTAGTTTTTTTTTTGGAAGTAGGCCTACCTACACCTGTTAATACAAACCTCGTTAATACAAAGTGCAAAATTTTAGGTCCCTTCAGTTTTGTATTTAAGAGGTTTCACTGTATTCAAAATGGTGGCCACCTAAACATTTTAGCTCTAGAATTTTATCTATGAAACTGCAAAACAAATTTCAACTAACTTTGTATGTTGACAGTATTAGTTGTATCAATCAAAATTGTCTATGCAAAGCCTCATTTCTCTGTCATTTTGTAAAATAGCCCCACATAAAATAATACAGTTTTTATGCCATATCTCGAGAAACAATCAATAAATTTCTTTCAAATTTGGCAAAGTAGTTGTACTGTGGTAGGCTATATTAATTGATATTTTTTATGTAAGTAAGTCTCTTATTTTCTGTATGGCACGTATACAAACACTTTAGCTTAGTGTGCTATATCTACGGAACTATGTAACATATTTAATTTAAACTTTGTATATTTTATCGATGACAATAATCAAATGTGCTAATATATAAAAAAAATTCCCTCCGTTTATGAAGATAGTCACATGATCAATGGAGATTTTATGCTGAGGACTAATCAACCAATATGCATACAGAGAAACCCCTTTGCTGGATTATTTGCAAAGTATAGTCAGGTGGTTAAACTGAACATTTGGTCATATATGCAGAATAATTTGACTAATTTTTACAAGGCCAAGTATAGTTACATGATTTAAATGGGGTCAGGCAATTATTTTAAAAATGGTGACCATATAAATATTTCCATATGTTAAGCAGCATATCTACTTAACAATTTCAATCAAACTTTTTAGGCTAACATCATCTATTACAAATATTGCATACAGAGTCTGTTTTAAACAGTTTTGTAAGATAGCCCCACTTAAGAAAATTTCTATGCCATATCTCAGAGACCAATCACACAGACACTTATTTTCAAAATGATGGCTGAGTAAATATTTCAGGTTAGTGAACCCTATCGCTCAAAACATTAGACTGATTACATCCTAAGTTGATGCTCCGATTCCTACCTCCGTGATGCAGTTGATTGCATGCTAGCTTAATTTTACTAGTCTTTCTGAATTCAAATCCGGGGTAAGTCACTTGTATTTTAATTGTCTTTGTACTGTTTCACATGTTACTGGTTTCATCTCTTATGATATTGCTGTCAGTGAGACGTCAATACTTACCTACCATCTATGGTTTCAAGAACTTCACAAAATGTATTTGCACCCATGTAGAGGAAATTAGGCTCATTAGTTATCAGTAACTTCTTGTTGTTTCCCATTTTGCTCCTGACATACAGAATGATATAGTGTCATACTTAAATCAAGACCTTAAAGTTTCCAATTTAAGAGTTGTTAAATTAAAAACCAGGTACGATACATATTTTTCTTTTTATGCATCGGTAGCTGAAGCAGATAATGATCATATTTTAATATGGTATTTTGGCTGTTTGATTAGTCATTTTTATGGTAAGCTTCAGAATGATCAACTGTTTGACTCAACAAGTGCATTAAAGTCTCCTAGCATTGTGAAACCAAGTGAGAATCAGCCAATTGTCATCAGTAATACATCACAATATGTAGTACAAAATAGTGAGATGGCTGGAGGAGTTGTAAATGAGACTAGTAAGATTATTTTGTACAAATGTAGTATCTGGACTGTGTCTGTTGAGGCAACCAGAGGTGCCGTTAATTAACATATATGCTTCTAGGTAAGGGTAATTTTTATCTATATTATCAAAATGTAAGGGGTCTTTGTACCAGAACTGTTTTGTTTTCTGACAGCATTAACTGCGTACACTATTCAGCCATTTGTTTAACTGAAACCTGGTTTAATAGTAATTATGTTGAGTCTCACTATTTCCCAGAAAATTACTACGTATTTCATAAAGATCGTGATCCTACGATAACCTCTCTAGAAGAGGCTATGTTATTATAGCAGTAAATTAATTAAAATACCCTCCTACAGTGCCAAATTTGAGTTTTTGAAAGATAACATTGATTGGAAATATTTATCTTCCTCTTATATTATTTATAATTGATTTCAAGGATTACTTTAATTTCCTAGATTCTAAACTAATTACACACATCGTGTAATTTATGTAGGTAATTTTAATGTTCCTAGCATTGATTGGAGTATTTTGAACATGCAAACCATTGTTCATTACTACAATAAACAAAAAGGGCAGATCCTTGTAGGAAAAAAACCATTTTCTTAATTTCGAGTACATTCTGAATTACTGGAATTAGTATTTTCCAATTACTATTTAGACCAGGTTGAAAAGTTTGCAGATCCTATTGTAGATGAAAATGTGTATCATCCTGCTTTAGTTCTTGCAAATTTGATTGTATTAATTATAAAGAAAGTAACAATACTTATTATAACCAGAATTATAAAAAAGGGTCATTATTTTAGCATTTAATGCCTTCAATTGGAATCCTATAAACAATATGCAAGATGTCAATCAAATGGCGGATTACCTTTCAAGAAATTCTCAATTGTTAATTAACCATTTTATCCCTAAGGTGAAAATTTTCAAAATTAAATATCCAGTTTGCTTTTCAAAAGATCTTATCAAAACTTAGTCTCTAGTTAGATTATACAGAAGAAACAAAAGTGAATTTTGATTACTCTCGTTTTTCAGCTTACAGGAAAATTGTTAAAGAAAAATTAAAACTACACAAGAATACATGGCAAGCTAATGTCAGTAATAAATCAAAAAAGTAACCTATCAAATTTTTTGAATATATGTAAAAATTACAAGGTATTGGTATTGTGAGGAATGAAAGGACTCAAAAATAGCAAGTCATGGGGATTGATGGAATTCCTAACTTTATAATCAAAGGATGTGCTAAAAGCTTCACTCCACTTTTAACTCATATTTTTAATTCTAGTCTTATTGTGTGTACTTTTCCTAGTTTGTGGAGAAAAAGGTTATACACAGGCAATACAATTTATACGGAGATGTAACATCAAGAAATCAGACAGACGCAATATATTTTGATCTATGTAAAGTTTTTTACACTTAACACGTGGTTTTGGAAAAAATTACAAGCAGTTGGTTTAGATATTAATTATGTTGATTAGTTTTCTAGTTATTTTTCCTACAGCAGTGAGAATTGAAACCTCCTTTTCATCTAATTTTAATGTATTCTCTGATGTCTCACAAGGTGGTACACTGTCACCAATTTTATTTAATATATTTATAAATTATATTAACAATGTCATAAACAATTCTCAAGCACTTACGTGTGTAGATGATTTGAACATTTTAAAAAATATCAAACATTTGACTGATTGTGTTCAGCTGCAATTAGACATTTCTGCCGTGTGTGAATGGTTTGTTTGCAATGTTAAATCACTTAACCTAGATAAAATAGTTTGTATCTCATTTACAAGGAAAACTAATCCAACTTACTGTATACGTATAAATATTTGGTTCAAAGTCATATTGTTAATAGTATTTATTATGTTTGTGATCTGGGTGTTATCCAAGATTCTAAATTATTTTTCTATTATCATGTAGATAGTTAATTAGTAATTCTACACAAATTCTAGGTTTAATTAAATTTGTCACTTACTCGTCATCAACACCTGACTCATTATTGTGTTTATATTATTCGTTAGTACTATCTAAACTGGAATATTGTTAAGTTATTTAGAATTTTTTTTTTATTCTCACAACAAATTTAATTTTTAATCATAACCTGGAGCTCGATGAATGTAAAACCCAGACTTTTATTCCTCTCCTGTTGTTAATAACGTGGTGTATCTCAAGATTCCTAATTGTAATCATAGACCTTCTGTCTCCTAAACAAAAAAAAAAATATGCAGTGTAAAGTGTTCTAAATTATATCAAAATGTTTACGAGTTTGATCCCTTCTATGGAAAAAAAAATTAAATTTTATGATTTATTTAAGCATTATAATAAACTACTCATTAATTTTTATTTTTAATTTGTGTTAAATTGAATATTTGCTTTTTGTAAATTCAAGTTGTTTTATTTTAATTTCTTTATGGGAGTTATTTTCTGTTGTGTGTTTGTGATCTCTCTCTCTATCTCTGTGTTTGTTTTTGCAAGTATGTGCCATCCTGTTAACGTTTCTACTGTTGGGTAGCACATTAAAAAAAAAAATTATCATCATCATTATGCGGCCTTCCAAAAGGATGGTCTCTGGGCTAGGCAACTATGGAGCATAAATTGAGTAATGGCAAGCTGACAGGTATGTGAGAGTAAATATTAGCAACCTTGATGGAAAGGGTAGACAGTTATTTGTGAGTGATATCTATTTTTAGATCTAGTTGTACAGAAATGGTGAAGCGAATTGCAATGATGAGCGACCAAAATAAATGGAACAAACTTATAATCTGTCCACGGCTGGAAGAGACTTTCTTAGAGTCCGGCTAAAGATGTACTTGCAGACCTGTTTCGTATCCGTCCACCATATGTAAACAAACATTGCCACATGACTGCCATGTGTTATCTGTCAAAAGCAATGTTTACATTCCACTGTGTTTGTGTGTACATTTGTTTGTAAATGTACATTCCTATTATACAAATCATATATATTATTACTGTATATAATATTATCACATTTCCCATTTTTCTTATAGGATTTCATAGCCTTGCATTTTGTCTGTGTAGCCAGAAATGTTTAATATTAAAAATAAAGTAATACTGTCAGACAGCAAAGATAACCAACATTAATATTGTCTTTGGGTAATAATATACAGTATACTTGTTACTAAATTGGGTAATTAACTATGTTCATGTAATTTTGTCTATCGTAAACATGTCCATTCACTATAGCGTGCTGTTTAATACTGTTCAAAGAATTCTGTTACAATTGTGGCTTCTTGTATTGATGTGTGTTGGGTTATTTCGTTTAACGGACTGCCTTTTAGTTGGACTAAATATTGGAGCAAAGGAGCAGCCAGTCCAATGAAAAATACAGTAACTTCCAACACGTAACGCATGTCACTAATTTTTTTAATGTAGCAGTGACAAACTTAATGATAGTGGTGAACATGCATGCAAATAGATTACCATATATTTTATTCTGCTCATATTTGATTGCATAGGTATTTAGTTTTACTAGGTTTACTTAATTAATTATTTTTAATCCCTGCAGGGCTGGTAATTTGTTGGGATTGTGGCATACATTCAAATCACAAAAATGTAGGCACTTTACACAATTGTGTTTCAAACACCTAGGGCGAAGTTACGTTGTAATAATAAACAGACGTACCGTAAGGTCATACTTATTTTTTCGTACTTAATTGTGTGTTGTGCCAGTGTTTTCTGGATCAAAACACTTAGTACTTTGACATATACACCAAAAAAACTTTTTTTATGCAGAGCCCAGCAGGGGAGAAAGGTAGCAGGAAGAACCCAGCAGGTGGTGGATCCTCTGCAACCAAAAAGAAGAGTGGCAAGAGTGGTGAAAAAGTAGAGAAAGACCCAAATGCACCCAAAAGACCTGCCAACCCATTCTTCCAGTTTTGCCAGGAGCAACGACCACTTGTTATGGAGAGACTTGGCTCTGAACAGAAGAGTGGTGAGACAGAAACATCAAAGCAAGAACTGACCAAACAGCTTGCCAGCAAGTGGAAAACCCTCAATCCAGAAGATAAAAAGGTAAGCTTGTTGAGCTCATGACATGCAAATCTAGTTTTTCTGAATTTTAAATAAACAGCATAAGAAAGGTTAGCATTAAACTATATCTTTGGTTTTCTTGTTAACTATTTCTGTAGAAGTATTTGTAAAAATCTGTCAATTTAGATATTTGTCTGTACCCCTCTTATTTCAGCAGCCATTGTGGACAATTTTATCCAATCTCAAAATTTCATTGTAATCTTTTTTAAATTAATAACTTTTAAGTATATTTTATTTCATATTCTCTTGTATTAATTTTTAAGAAGTTTTTGCTGTAAAAAAATGAATTTGATTATTTGATTCTAAGACTGGCATCAAATGAGGTTAGGTGATTTTTAGTATGATATACTATATTGCGGTGATGTGCATGCATGCACACATGCACTCACATACTTACTTTTCTTCCACCATTTCCATATTACATGATTATGAAGAATATTTAACACATATCGAAATTCCAAATTAATTACATTTTACAAAAGTGCTCACATATTTACATTTAAAAGTTTCAATAGTAAGTATACCAATAAAAATTAAATGTGCTTGTGTTCTTTATTTTTATGGCAAGGTACAGGGCTTGGAAAGTTTGTCACAGAAAGGCACTACAATGGAACTGCGCTGTAATGAGTCTAGGCTATAACAACACATTCGTTGTAGCGATAATTTTTGAATGCACTGTCATGTTCTATATTAATTACAAGGTTTATACCCTTTTGTGTACTCGCTCCTAATGATAGCATCAATGTTGACATTTCATTCCCTCTTATAACAAAGGAGGGGATAGGAATGTGTGTGTCTTCTCCTTTTTAATACCTTAGCACAGCTTCACTCCCTTCTCAGAATTGGTAGCTATTGTCCTGTTGCCAGGCAGAGCTGCATTCATGGAAACAAAGAAGGTTGGAGGAATGCATTGATGGCTTGTGCAGCTAACAAATGGGAGGTAGTGTAAAGAGATATGTACTGTCAACTGTAAGAGCAAAAGCATGTTATGGATATCATTCTTTTCATCTACAGAATTCAGCCTCAGGCTTCCACACTGTTTGTGTTTCAAAGGTGGATAAATAAAGTCTGTTCTTGTAGAAATAAAAGTGCCTGCAACTACAAAATAATGGATCTAATTTTTTTTTTTTCTTCAGAATTACCAATTGTCACCACTTATTCTAATCTTAAAATCTTTATGCGAATGATAGTTGTGGGAAAATTCCACTTGTCAAATGTGCTTCGTTGTATTTTATGGTCGACATGTAAGTTTCTATGCTCGTAACGTCTTCGAAAATACAGGGAGTCCAAGAAGTGAGTATATGATAACACTGCATTAGATTATGTTGGTCAATAAATTTTGATTGTAACGATAATTCACTGTAATGACAATTTATCTTGCCATCATTGGTTATTGTTATAGCATGGTTTCAATGTAATTATAGTTCCTAGAACTCACACAAAGCCTGAACTTCCCTCCCTGCTTCCCTCTGCCTCCTCTTTCTACTCCTATGCTGCTCTATTCTCTTTCTCCTCCTGTCTCTTGATTCTCTACCCGCTACCTCTTCCCCCCTGTCTTTGGCCACTCTGACCGCTTCCTTTCTCCTCTCTCTTCCATACTCACAAAGTAATCAGCAGATCAATACACTTTCTCCAGTTCCACGTGTACACACTGTAAATTTTTGTATCGGGAAGGGCTGGCATCATAAACAGATGTTACTTTCTCGTTAAGTTTCAACCCGCGGACAATACACGTCTGTTCAAACATAAACAAAAGTAGCTTTATGATAAGTTAGAAAAATATTTGGACAATCAGGAGTAATATTGTGAAGTAAATGAAAAATGTCAACCTTGAAAAAAGGCATTTACAACAAATGAAAAACTAATATTTTAACTTGTTTTACGATACAAAAGTGTGAATTACTGGCATATCATTACAATTTGTTTACTTACACACAAAATTGACATTACCTATATTTTCCCACGACTTTTAGCAAGCAGAATTCACTGTCTTTAGATTGTACTTCACAATTGCATACATGCCCTCTTGATATCTCTGTCCAACTCAACAGTATAATGCACACAACAGCATGTAGGCTACTATAGTTTGTTGTCATTCCAAATTCATTTTATTTTATGACCACCTAATGTACTAGTAAGTGGTTCTGTTTTTTTTATTGGTGATGTGGAAAACTATAGTTTAACGTCTTTAGTGAGACATGATTGCTTTGCAGTTCTTAGGAGTGTGTGTTTTGATGATGCAGTGGAAAATTTTGTTGGTTTAAATAACCATAACACAAAGCAATGCTCACAATTTAAATCTGCTCAGCATAAGATGCAAAAAACACTCAGAAGTAGCATAAACAATGTAGCATTGTCTAACAACTGTTAGGTGTAATCATGCTTTTCTCATTACATGCCTGGCATGGTGTGAAGCAATGACCTTACGAGTGGCAGTCTTCCTACCCCCACAACAAAGGAGGAGCGGTAGGCGGATAGCATCTCACCGCCCCTCCTACATTCAACAGTATGTACCATTCCCCACTGCCCCCTCATAATCTATATCCAACATACTCCCCCCTCTCCTCTTCTTGTCCTCGACCAGCTCCACTTCCATTCATATCTCTCCCCTTTGTACCCCTCCACCTTAACCTCCATTACAACACCTGTATTCTCCTCTTCCCAAGCTCCGCTATCAGACGCGAGTGACGCCACGCGACAGACTAACAAAGACTGGCTCTGGTGTGGCAAATTGGTGGATGTCACTTGCGATGCAAAATGTTAAAACATTTCAAAAAATACGAATTTGCAAATGTTTGTATCGCTATAGTGAAAGGTTCCATTATCAGATTTGCATTGTAAATGCACTGTCATTTGCCCTATCACAATGGCAGACATTACGCTATGGGATATACTCGCAATAACATGGCTCCATTGTAGTTAATACTGTCTAGGATTTCAAACAGTACTTAAAGTACTGTTAATCCTCAATAACAAATAAGTTTTTTATTATAACTGCACCCACACACTGGAACTGTATTTGTTAGCAGTTTTACATGAAGACTATTTAATTTTAACATAATGCATCTGGCATTCAAACAATTGAATAAAAATAAACATATTTGAAAATAAGGAACTTTAAAAATCTTATACTGTAAAGTACTTTTAACAGTAACAGTAACCGTCATGGTACCCAAATTAATCTAACATGACGTAGTTTAGAATTTAAACACAGTCTAAACTTATAATTTTACTGAAGAGAGAGATTTGGGTGGCTCTTAACATTGAGGTATTGAGAGTTTACCTTAAAAAGTTTTCTTCAACAATAAACAGAAAACTGAGATGTAGTTAGCTGATGCTGCCATTTGTTTCGAATCATGCTCGTGAACTACATTTTAAATTTATTTGCATGAAATCTACTACGTGCCAAATCTATATTAATCATTCACACTTTTAAACAAACAGCTCAGCTAAAGTTAATATGAAATTTGGTTCATGTCTCAAAATTATGTATACGTGAAATTCTGAAACTATAATGATTATTTCTGCATCACTTTGCTTACCAGAATGGATGATAATCCGAATGGATGATCCATTTTGTCCATGAGATTATTTTGTAAATTTGTCAGTTAACATAATGATGAAAAATAATGAATTTAGTCACTTCATTATTCTGTGTTGTCGCCGCACATTCGATGACAAGTTACTTGCAGTACTTAAGGTCTCCACCAACATTTGGCATAAGTATGTTACACAGTTATTTGGTTTCATATTTTGGAAACAAACCTTTTTGTTTTTAAAACCGGTCCACAGTAAAAGTAGTTTATTTTCGTTTACTTCCATTATGCTCACACAATTTCACACTATTCTTTCACTTATAGAGAATCAAAAGTAGGAAAACTGTAAACAGGTCACAGCTGTGATACTAACAGGATTGAATTACTCACTCATATTATGAACATGGCTAATATTCTTGCAGAGTTGTTATAGTTATTTTGATAAAAATTTTCAAAAAAGTTTATATTTGTGAATTAAATAGGAACACAAAATATTGTTATAATTCATATGAAATCTAATGGAAACTGCACCATTTTCGATTTTGATAAGAATTGGTTCCTAAGTTACTCTGTCATAAAGGTGACAGAAAAAAAAATTTATTTAGAATTTTACCTACAAGTGGATGGTGGCAACCATTTTTCATATACACTGCAAGCAGATTTCACAGATTTTGGAGGTTTACGCAACTAGCAGAACTTCTTTAATAAGTCACGTATTGTGGAGTTTTAGTGTATTGTGGAGTTTTAGTGTCATGTAAAAGCTTACATAAGATACTATTACACTTCATATTTATATTATAATATACACTTTATTTTCAAGATGGTGACCATCTGCTTTCAGATTACTGTTTTACCACACTTTATACCCCACCCTGCTTCACCAAAGTTGCATTTATAGCTCTCATCTTTTGTGTCCTTAGTGTCAACGTGTGGGGGGGGGGGGATGAAAATTTGCTGTTTTCGAAGCCAAAATAAGTTATTTGGGGGACAAATAATAATAATAATAATTTTTTTTTTTTTATGAAAGCTCTTGATGAATAGTGTACCAGAATTTGCATACCAAAATAGGGCACAAGTTGCCCCATTCTGGTATTTTCACCTGTGTTGAATACACAGACTTATGAAAAACAAACCAAAAAGTAGATTTTTAAATTTAATATGTTGTACATGATATAATCTCACTTCATTCTGAATGTGATTAATTAAAGAGTATCAAAGTAATGCAAATTTGAATTACATTTGCTTTAGTTGAAACGTGTGCCACTATAAGTTTTCTTTGGGCTGGCAAGTAACCTCAAAACATTAAAACAGCTTTATGCTTACCTAACCATTGCACAGGTCAACTAATTCTAGTTGTAGTAACAGTCGATTAAATTTTACTGCTCTGTCTATATTTGAGTCCTCTTTACCTACATTCACAATTCAGTTTTCACTGTAATTTACAGTTACTGTTTGTACACTTATACTAATATTTACAAACTCCATGTTTATGCAGCAATGTTATTGTATAAGTATGTGCCATTCTCTCTATGAAAATCACTGATAACATTTCACTCAGTTTGTTGCTTATGTTGTGTGTTCTTTCATTGTAAGTTACTACCTCAAGGGGTGACAACATTCTCAAAATATTCACTTGTTTCACCCATACCAATTCCTTTGTAAGTTTGAAGTGAGTGCTTGGGCCTTTTGGATGAAAAAGTATGACCTTGTACTCTCCTTGTCCTTCCACAGTTTCTTTGCCTGTAATGATTCTAATCCACCAGTCGTCATCATAAATAAAACACACATAATTGTTCAGGTCTGGCATAACAGCTTGTTGTGGTTTCCAGTTGCAAGCTGCAGCGACTGATGCAATACCTTGCACAAGTCAAGGATAGTCTGCACACCAGCCCCAGGAACAAACTGGGGTGAGGGGGGCGCCAAGAGAGTGGCTGATGTAATCACCTGACAAGTAATATGAACACACTACTCCTGGTGCAGATGCGAATTGACAAACTGATTCCTAGCTAACTTGTACCAAATAAAAATAGCAATACAACCATCTCTAGGAGTAAAAGCGGGTGCCACAGGTAAGATTAGTGTGGCGGCCCGCTTATTGCCAGTCGATTTGACAGTCTACAGCAAGACACAAAAGTGTGGAATCAGAATCCTTCAATCTTTGATTGCAAACTAAGAATGAATAGAATAAATGGTATGAATAGAAGACCTTCTTGTTTGAAATACGCAAAATAGTTCTGTGATGAGGAGTACTGGTAGACAGCAAGATTATCTCCAGCTACTGGAACTGGTGATTGTAGTCTGGAGTCTTTGTTGTTATCTGGAACTGCTGATTCACACCCCTCGCCGACTGCTGACTCGTTCAGAAACTGCAACGTAGTCTTGTAGTTGATTTTATGTTGCTGTTGTCAGTGTAATGCAGTACCTTCAGGCATGTTTGCACTTACCGCCCGGCGGTTGAGCAGGCATGTTTGCAATATTGCAGACATTAGAATTAGCGACTAAAATATCAAGAGCTCAATTTAACTCACTTGGTTGAGTCATGAACTAACAGCACCACACAGTTAATTAATTATGCACATCACTAAAAACTCAAATCATGAGAAAATTACGAAGACAGGAGGGACGTTGGTTTCCTCCTGGCACCCACCCTAGTCACTTCCCAACACCAGCAGAAATAATTTTGTAGAAAAATGGTTACTAGCCAAGAATCGAAGTTATGAAAAAAGTAACTGTCACGGATACTTGCCAGTGTGAGCAAAATTAGCTCGTCATCAACTGTTAGTGGGTGGCAGGTGCAGCTGGCATAAATTGCCATGTGCTCTACCCCCACTTCTCACACCAGGGTGCCAAAAACCTAACCAAATAAGAGCATGGTGTGATACAGAATCCCTTTGGATATCATGCAAATCCCCATCGCAACCACTTTCCCATGCCAGCCAAATTGCATAGTAGTAAAACAACAAATTTCTGGAACATTCTTGAAGGATAAAATGCCTACGAAAGCGGTAACAACCCCTACCTTAAATTGCTGCTGCAACTTCAACTGTGACTTTAGAAAAAGCAAACGCATGATAGATAAACAATTAATAGGGCCAAAACATCAAACACTAATAAGCTGTTAAAATTCCTCGCAAAACAAAATAAAATTAACCAAATGTCCTGATTAAATTAATATTAAATGCATGATTACAACCTTGCATTACAAATTATTGAAGCAAATTTATTATAGACAAAATATATTGCAGGGTTTTGTGACAATACTAATTTTTATGTTGAGTAGACCACCTTTTTATGTATTTTCAGCTGCAGTATTTGAGAATGTAAGAAACTATAATTTGTTTGTTCTTTTAATCATATTTCATCGGATAATCCCTGCAACCCTCTATTTTTGAGAAAAAATTTGGTAAGTTGAGTGTGGGTATTATGCAGTAAAATGGCATGCATATTTACCTCACCAAACAAATACAAAGAAACCTTGTTAATATGGTACTGCTTAGTACAAAACTCCTGTTTGTGCAAAGTATCGTAATGGTGCCGTGAAATGAAGTAAACTTTATGTTAAATCAGTTGTTTAAATCTTGCAAAGCTTTGATTACAGGTATTTGTATATGGTAATACAACATTCAGCAGGATAAAAAACATACGTATAATATTCATGGCTAAAATGTAAACAAAATTATTCAACGACAGATAAAATACTTTTCATAATGCAGCATGGCAAGAACAGTGGATATAGTAGAACTCTAGAGATCAAGCTCATAACAAAATAAATTTAGATGCCATTTAGTTATACCAAGTTGGATTATTATTATTATTGGCGATACATATAATATCACTAGTTAATCAATGAATTTTCTGTTGGTACATGCGCAAAGTTGATGTTTGCAGGACATTAAAATAATGGAAAAGAGAGGTAGAATTGTAACAATTTTACATTACATGAGAACAGAGTAAAGAGGTTTCACTGCATATAGATTTGTCATTGCCACCAGTGGTATTGCTAGTGACCCTGTGCAATCAGTCTAGAAGAGAACATCTGATATTTGCAGAGTAAATATTATTTGTGAGGTTTATGCAAATACACTACTGGAAAAAGAAAAACCATCATAAAAGAAGTGATTGAGACTGACCAAATTAGCACAAGACATTACTAGAGGGCAGTATATGGAGTGATCATAAGTGCAGCGTTGGGGAAGACTGTGGAGTTAAAGTACACAGATGTAACCAGTTGAGAGCATTGGGAGAAGCGTGTAGCTGCATGGTCTTTACTGTACACCGGAGATTGTTTGGACAGGGTTGAATAGTGTGACTCCTGAAAGCTGGATGGTCATACTGGAGAATTGTGGAACATGTTAGATGAGAAGTGTCAGCAGTGGATTGATGGTGGCGGGCGCAATTGGTTAGAGGAAGCTGCACATACCTGTAAACCTGGTTCCAGATGTCAGTGACATATGAATACACACCAAGACTGTTGCATTTTACGAGCAACCATTGCAAATCACATGGCGACTGCAGAACATAGTAGACATAATGTTGGTCTACTAGGACCATTGGCAATAAAGTGGGTGCCATGTGAACTGCGATAAGATAAAAGTGGAGTTGTTTGTTTTGTAATAAAATACTGCAGCTTGCAATGGACAACCTGCCATTTGCACTGTGAAGATACCTCAGTATGCTGTGTATAGAATTAAAATGAGACTTTATCAGGAGGGTGAGATGAGTCACTTTTGCCTTCGGAAGGGGACTAGAAATGAGTAAATGGAGTGTTTTCAGCCATGAAAAGCACAAACATTTTGCTTTGTATTGCTAACCACCCCCTCATCTTTTGTCCACGTACACTAACACAAGCAAATCCGCATGTGTAGTCTCTCTTCCCTCTAGGGTTGCAAATTATCCCCTATTGTATGATATTTCCTTTATCCTGAGGCTGAAACAATTATCCTGTACGAACATTGGACGAGGTCTCATACATCCTGCATCTCATACTTCTTAAAGAATAAAGTGAATATTAATAAACACAGCGTAAGTAGTTTACCATTTCCACAAGTTCATGTTTGTTTACAATAAGATAAACTACTATTTGAAGCCACAAATCTGGCTAAATACAAACTTTTTACATGCAACTAATATTTTACTGGTATGTGACTTACAGAGAAAATATTGATGCACATTACAATTATGTTCAAAGCTGTTAAAATTTTTTTCCTATCATTTTATTAGATGTGTGTCAAGCTGTTGACAGTCTCCCTTATGACAAATCTGAAAAAGTTGGAACAACCCTATTTCCCTCAGTCTTTCATGACAAAGCTTGGGGAAAAAAAAAAAAAAAACGCGCGCACACACACACTCTCTCTCTCTGTGTGTGTGTGTTGAGGAGCTGTGGAGAGGGCGTAATGTAGCTATGTTCATGGATGATATCATTATCCTGAGGGAGGTGAAAAGAATGATTCCAATAATGAGAGGTAAAGTGCCAGGCTCCTTGTCTCCCACATGCACCAATGCCAAACAATCGTTTGTATGTCCAGTTCAACCACTCTCTGACATCCATAACTGTGACAGTGTTGCTATGCTATGTCCAATAATTTATTGCTATACCATGATGAACCACATTAAATGAAATGTACATAAATAAGATACCATACTAAAGATTTTTAAGCCAATTTGCATCCTCCAAAATTACTCCCTACGCCTAAAATCATAACTGGTTATAGGCCTAATACTAATAATCATGTGGTATTAGTGTTCAAGAATACACTGTCAAATAATCAGCAACTAAATGTTCTGCCATGTTTGATTTCTAACAAGGGTATAGCATTCATGGAGTGTTATAGTAGTCCACTATGGCACTGTGCCATTGCTGAATATTTCCTATATTATATCCTAGACCACAGAAATTCTATAAAACATTATCATTATAGCCCCAAATAGTTTTATCAACCACGTTTTTCAAAGCAAAAGGCTTTTGTTTGAAAAAATAAATCTGCATCAGTTTTTTTTTTTTTTTTTTAAGGTAATTTCTTATAATTAAAGGCTGTTCATGGTAAAATGAGCACTTTTGAAAGCCCTGCTAAATTTATATTTTCAGCCTATTGGTCGTATATCTTTCTGCATACTTATCAAAATAAACACTGCCACCTGACTTTCAGCTGGTGTTTACATCAGCTGGCTCATAAGTCCTCTGTATACTCATTAAATAAACAACAGTAATAAAATCAGCATCATAAACATGCACATGTTAATGTCAGGAAACAAAAAGCCTGTTGGTTTGCACATACTGATTGATGTTCACAACTCTTTTTCTGTTTAGACGTAAATTAATTCCTTTAACTGTGGTTAACATTTATAAAGACATGAGAAAATATGTTTGATTTTAAGTTGTCAACACAATAGCAGAAAGCTTACACATTATTCTTTTTCCCCGTTATAAAAACAAAGGCAAGACATTTTGAACGTTCACCTTATCTTACTGCTGAAATGCTCACCCATTAAAGAAATGCTTTTAGATAAAACTGTGTATTTATTCCTTTATACAGAAAACGTGCCTAATCAGTAAATTACCTAAGAATTTCCTTAACATTTACAAGTAGATTTATATTGCATAAATACCACACAAATCAATATTGTAATACAAGACTACGCACAAGCAAATGGCAGGTATTGCTATTACATTACGAGTAACGAATACAACTGTCATGAACTTCAATGGCTGAACAGACTTAATCATAATTTTTACAGCATACTTCCACAGTAATATTTGTCACTTGATAAAAGTCTTGTAAAGATTCGTCCGGCCACGTAGTTTTTAAAGAATGTAACACCAACATTTTTAAAAGCTTACCGCTTTGCAATAACAATTTTGCTTATAAAATTTAAATCCTAAAAACACAATACCTAGCCGATGACAATATATTTCATTAAAGTGCATCCACACATTTTACGTAGAATACAATTTTGCCCCAAATTATTTACATTGAAGGCAATAGTGGTAATTAGTAGGTACTTACAGTTTGATATATTGGTTCATACAAATTAAACTGTTCGGGCAGACATAATACTGTTTTAACTTATTTCTCACACTAAATAAATTATTCACAGCAGTATAAAACATTTTTATGCTATTATAACGAGTAACACACGTGCAGAGATATTAACTCTACTTTATCAGATTGCATATACTTGAACATTGCATCAGCTAGGTGATGCTATGAAAGAGTTAGATACAAAAATGTGTTACGATCATGACAAATTTTATTTTTATTTGTATACAACGAAAGGAAACTGAATTGCAGATGACAAAAATTCTTAACTTTATGACAAGTAATACGTAAAAAATGGAACTACTTTCCATAGTTCACTGCTGACTTAACTGTGAGTATTGTGGTAATCGTTCACATTCAAATATAGGAAGTTATGGACACTGAATTTTTTCGTAGGTTGATTTCAAGAGTTCTTATTTTATTGTGAACCACCTATAAATGTTGCAAATGTTCCGTTCATCTGTAACAAAACTCTTGGCATGACCCTGCAGCATGTGTATCGAATCTTGACAACTGCATGGTGTTTCCGATCACAAACTGTGGAAAGTAACTTCTAATGTTGAACAAGCTGCCTTCCTTCTTTTCTCTCTTTTTTTTACACACATATTGCCCCTGCCGTTGTGGTGCCATGTTCCACCGTGTTTCACCCCTCCTGTCTGTACTATATGCTGAAGTTGTCCCGTCCCACCCCACCTGTGGGAATAAAAGAACATTTGATCCCTACCTTTCCTTTTTAGTCAATGTTTCTTCCTGACATCACCCATACGTTGGAGACAGGTTATGTGAACACAGAGGGGAAGAGGCAACCAGGAAGACAGATGACCTAAATTACATTTCCGCTGTCACCATTCTATTTATCAACATTATGAGAATTTACAGTATGGGATTGCTGGGTGTTATTTATTTGCTTAACTTTCTAATAAATTTACTGTGTTGGGAGGTTTCTTTAATGACCTGGTGGTAATGCTGATCCTCTGTTTAGGTTTGTTTTATTTCTTGCAATTTCACAAGGGTTTTGTACTTTGATGAGTGAGATTCTAACTCACATTCCACTTATTTTATTGAAATAGCACATTTGTATGGAATACAGAAATGACGCAGATTGCCAACAATTGTTCACGAAATCAAGCCGAAAGCATAACCAAATTGAAGTCCAAAAAAAAACTAAGTCTAAAAATTTGTCAAAAATTGTAATCAAAACCAAGAGAAACCCAAAAACTGCACACAAATCCAAGTTTAATTTATTTATTTCTGTGGGTGCTGTTAAGGCATTTACAAAGATAGAATACAGCACATCTACAAGCAAGCAAGAGCACAGTGGCATGTCGTACAACAGCCATTAGCCGTGTTGCACATGAAGCACTCTCACGACTAAGATGAATGACTGTTGATGGGTATTTGTTAGTGTGAACAGTCTTTATGTCAAGAAGGGGGGGGGGGGAGATAGGTGATGATGGTACAGTAGAGTCCCGATGTAACAAACATGTAGATTTCCAATACAGCAATCTAAAGTAAAGGTTTTAAGGAACCATAGAAAAAATCCTAACAATTTATGAAAAGAATAAAATTATCCATGCTAAAATGGAAACAATTGCAATGAAAACATAATAAAAATACATTCACTGGCACATGGCAATAAAATGTAGGTATTTCTCAGTAGGTACCCTTAGACCATCTGCTGTAACAAAAAAAAATTGGTTAAAATCAGTTTAAAACTATGAGAGCAGTGATTTGAGTTGACAGTGCACGATGCCTAGCAAGTTAGACGTCATGCAAAGAGCTCCTTTGTTCTACACCCCTGCCTCCCCACCATGGCTAACCTCCCCTAGCACCGAGCTGCCATCCAACCACGTGCACAACAGAGATAGCCAATAACAGTGCGGGTTACAGATCTTCCCCTTTTCCTCCCAAGAGCACCTTTTATTTTGTGATCATGCCGCACACCATGTCTGTGTGTGCAGTGTTTGATACAGTTTTCAATAGTGCTGTTATAACTTTGATTTTTGGCTTTTCTTCTTGGATTTTGATTATGGGTTGTGATTTGAATTGACTGCATTACCTGTTAATGACCTGCTTACACTATTTTTTAATGGTATAAAATTCTATTTGCGGTTCTGGATGTAATACATTACATCAATAATAGTGCCAGCAACGCCCATGTCTGCTGCAACCTGCCTCATTTCTCTGTCGCACATGTCGTAATTACTCTTAAAGAGTAGGTTATGTTCTTTACACTAGATGTGTGCATACCTGTCAGCTGACTTTGTGTGTACCACTACGGGCCATCAGTGTGTTGGATAAATGAAGGCATGATTTACAAACAATTGTTTGTTTATTGATCTATTTCATTTTAATGAGAAAATTGGCCTTCACGCTGGCTAAAAATGTACGCTGGCAAAAAAACATATCCCTAGTATGAGCTACAATGTTTACATTTTTGTGGCAGTAAGAGGAGGTCCACGGCCTTGTGGGATGTATATTTCTATCCAAAAGACTCCTGCTTATCAAAATAAATTTGTGTTTTGTTAATAAATCGTTTAATTTTTGTACAAAAATGCTTTTGAAAATGGATTTCACTCTTGTCAAAAGTATTTAAACTTTATTTTAATTTCATTAACTACAGATTATTTATGGTCTTGTGGGGTACCCAATTATTTTCAGAACATTTGCCTAGTGAATTAAAGTATTCAATTTAAATGAAAATTTTTGCACCATCAATGATGAAACTCCACTTTAACATGGAAAAAAAAACATGTTTTTATAACAATTTGTTGGTTTTGGAGTGTTAAAATAGGTACTTTTTAATTTAACGAAACAGTGAAATAGCGAATAAGATTTTCAGTAACCGTGACATTTTGTTAAATGGGGGTTCTACTAGATATAATTTTAGATATGCACTGTTTGCAATAAAGTGCTTTCCAAGAGAAACACAATGCACATCAACCCATAAAAGTGCAACAGGCTTATTTTAACTAATTTCTCTCAAATTTACAGAATTTTTTTGTGATTCCTAAAAATGGTTTCGGGAGAGAGATGGTCATAATAAAGGGGGTCATAACAGTTAGATTCTTTTACTTGAAGGGAGAGGAATCACAGTGTTTTTTGCTCAGCAAGGGGAATGTTGGAAGCTTGGGAAAATTGTCTGGTGCAACACTGTACTAGTAAATCATGATTTTTTTTCTAAATCCTGTGCCTAAATCTGTATTTCATTACTTTATTTTGCTTGGCAAACTTTGTAGTAATAGATTATTTGTTGTTTCAGGTGTATTACGAAATGTATGAGAAATCAAAGGAGAAATATGCCATGGAAATGCAAATTTACAGCACCAAGATCAAGCTAGAAGACAATAATGTATGAAAATTTATTTTTCAAGTTGTAAGAACAGAGATTCAGAATGAGTGATAGCATACTTCATTGTAAATATCTGCAATGACTAGGTATCTAATTAATTTAAATTTCTAATAAAATGTGTTACTTTTTATAACGTTATCATCTATTACACTGTTAGAAGGTCCACAACAATTTTCTGAAGATTATTTTGTGCATTACTGTTAATCAGTGGTTTAGGGCATTGTTTTCAATTGGGAATGCCTGATAGTGCAAATATTTCTTTAAATTAGTTAAAAGTACTGTGGACAGCAGAAAAACAGCAGAGCAATTCATTTAAATTGTATGCAAAGATATCAGAATATTATATATGTAGTAACTATGTTAAATCCACTTTTCTGCTGATTAATTCAGTATATTGAAAACAATGACTAAGGCAACAACTTAATTCCTTTTTAAATAACCACACATAAAATAGTTTGGATATTACTATACTAATCACTTTTAACATAATACTGTAGTAAGCAAGAATAATAAAGCAGTTTTACTTCAGTCAGTTGAACTCGTTACAATTCCCACCTAATTTGATTAACACTACAAAAAATAACACACAGTGGCCACTCTTCTGGAAAACAGCAAAAGTCCTGAAAGCCAGGGAAATTTTTTTCAAGAAATCCATTAAGGTGTGAAGTTTTTATTTATAATTAATGGATGTGAAACTGTTACCATCTCTGTATGAAGATATTAACGTCCATATTTGTGTTTTCGTACAGAGTTAAAACTATGTCACACATTGCATGGTTTAATCTAAAACCATTTTTAAAACCAGTCATACTGGGAATTTTAAGCAGTGCGTACGCGCATGACATCTTAAACATTTTTTGTCTATTCAGTAGCAGTTGTGTTACATTTGTTGAGTTTATATTAAAATCACATACCCAAATCTGTGTTACCACACGTCTAAATTATATACTTGGGATTATCAAGGTGAACTTTCAAAACAAAGTAATATTTTTATGCTATTTTTTTTTAGAGAACATGGTGATAGTAAATGTAATACAGTTAATTTCTGTTTTACCGGGGCCTCCAGTTCAATGCCAAATATTGAACATTTGCTGTCAATCGCACACCACTCGTATTAATAACCCATACACTCGCTTAAAGGTAACCTCAGTTTCCACGCAGCAGTAAAGTGATATATTTTTTTGTGGTGTTTGGGTACTAGATTTAAACACATTTGTAACAGTGAATATGTTCGATAATAAATGCACACGTGTGGTACTCTATATTCAACAAAATTTGTACTTGCACAAAAAACATTCTCCACAGTACCATTTTGTCAGTAACGAGGCTATATTTTCACATTTCCAGATACTCAAGAAGACCCTCACCATAACTTTATGTGAATGTATGCATCACTTTGCATCACTGATGGCTTAATTTAGTGTGACTCACTATAATGGACAGTCTGGTTATGTTTTTAATAATATTGCTCATGCTTGTTTTTGATACTTATGTGTTACTTAATGTGACTGGACATGTCAATTACGTTTACTGTTGCGATTCAAGTAGAAAATGATGCCAAAACATACTCTGGAAATGTATTATGTACTACCTACTATTTGTATACATAAGTTATGTGTACAGTATGTAAAGTAAAGATTTTTTTTTGCTAATTGATTTACCCTTTTTTTCCCCGTTTTTTCTAATCAATTTACCCATGAATATCTGTGTACCCTTAGCCTCTCTTTCTCAGAAAATCAGGAGTGTACTGTATTTAATGCAATTTTTGTCAGGGAATGCAGTAATATTGGAAGTTAATCTGTATTGCCAACTCTTCTACACCATATACATTGTTGAACCCAACCTCTGTGTACATAAGGTGCTGACTTCAAGGACTGGTTCTAGCAACTTGGTACAAATGGCAGAACCATCTAACATACTGTATTAAACAGGGACAGGAGATTTGAATATAAGATTCATAGGATCCCTTAAATCCACAAGACTAGAGGATTCTCGAAAAGACATTTTCTATGAGTGCCTCAGCCACAGTACATGCTTCCTGGTTTGAAAGAGAAATGACCTCAGGCCACTTAGTACAGTAAAACCCCTCCATTACTACCCCATTTATTACAACCCAATCCCGAGGAACCATGAAAAATTTGAGTCGAAAAAGTCGAAAATTTGAGGCATGTCTAAAAATAGATTAATCCCACGCCAACTTGGGTATCTTGAACTGCAGTTTCAATTATGTGCAGATTTGTTTGTAGACGTTTTCTCCAATGGCAGTACTAGTTTCTATTATCCACTGTTTTCAATCAATGGAAAACTAGCCCTTACTAATGTTAGTGGTCACGCATTTCTCAAGCTATAGGTAGGCACCCCTTAATTTCACAAATGATGTTTTCACAAAATTTTTATATAAGCAAGTAGGGTTATTTTGGTGGTGTCACTTACCATTTTTGCTACGTGAAATATCACGAAATTGGTCATTTTTATTGTTTTACACAAAGTTGCCCACAATTCTGCTTTTTCACAAAATTTCCCACAAAATATAACATTTTCAATCATTATTTTTAAGAGTCCCATGAGATTTAGAACAAGAATATTTTCACTTCCCTGTTTGGTTTATATATATTCCATTCGGTTTTAATGCCTGTGGTTTTTGAAAACGGGGTTATTATCATAATAAATACTTCACTCTCATTTTTGTGTTGTGAATCCTAATGTTTACGGCGCAAATTCAATCAATCATTTCAATATGTAGTTGAGATCGGGAAGTCGAAACAATCAATGTATCGAAGTAACACCACCAAAGCGATATCGCCAATGAGCATCTATTCTTACGGTACATCGCTATGTTCCGGAAATAAACTGATCTCGGCGACTTTCCAAAATAAACTTATATTGTTTGCATTTTGTCCTTTTTCTCTTTACGTCGCATAATTAACGCAACCTCATTGTTAGTATACAAATGTGATAAATAGAAAAATTACCAAATACTTATTTCAAAAATGGTAATAAAATTTCCCATCATTAATTGCTGGCCACACGTTTATGCAGCAAAGGCACACACTACGCTCCATAGCTTCGTATATCTATGGTATTACATGTTTTTTTTGTTACGTTTATCACAAAATTTGTTTTTAAAATTATCCACGTTATGTGAGGACAAATTGTAGTTGGTGCAGTTTTATTTATTTTTGATCAAGTAATATATTAATTGTAGTTCTTTTTATTTAAGTGATGGGGCATAGAACTTTAGCTTGTCACATTTATCATGTTTCGCAAGACGAGATTGTTTTGCGCCTCTTACGAGAAAATAGCAATCATAACTGCTCATTGTTTTGATGATGCGGTGGAAAAGTTTGCTCGTACAGAAATAAAATTGAAATTACTATGATTCAAAAGTTGTAACGTCACCAAAAGAACAAAATGCGATAAATATAACTCTTTTATTCGTACCAGTGAAGGAATTACACAGTAAACAATTTCATTAAAGTTGAAAATTGTTGGGCTTTTTTATGAACTACGCTAAAATCAGTGAAACCAGTATGTATTCCAGTCAGCAATGTGGACGCTGAAAAGAGGATTTTTCAGTGTCTGGGAATATAATGACTGACAAAAGAACAAACCAAAAGCTAAGTAATGTGGTAGTAATTAATGACAGCGCTTTGCATTTTCCGATTAAGTGTGTTACTTAATTTTTGTGTAGCAAAGTTTGTTGCAACATGAAATACGTGTGAATGCTTCATTTTTTATCAAATATATACAATTTTCTTTTTGTGCTATTACCAAACCATTTTTTTTCCTCAGCCACATTTCAGTTCAATTTTTTGATGAAATGAATAAAACATTGATGAAAGATTCACCATGGCAAAGTGAATGCCAAATTCAATCCATATAAATAATAATAATTTTTTAGAATTAAAATTGCTATTTTTTGTAAAATAATTGACATTCCATGTCAATAACACCTTAAAATGCATTGGAACGTAATATGTTAGTGTGTGTTGCGCTTGATGCAGCTGAATTTTCAAATTTACACTTTTATCTTTAATTTCAGAAATAAAAACCTAGTAATTCTAGTCATTTATAATTTCTTGTGAATGTGTAATTGTTTGATCCGTAAACGATCACGGACATGACTGTTGACCAGAAAATGTTTATTTTAAGGAAATTTTGCGAGTCATTTTAAAAACTAATTTTAAATACCATCGTTTTTGTACAGTCCGTTTGTGATAGTTTTGGAACATACCTATTTTTTTTTAGAATACATATGTCCAGTGAATGATAGTGACTATGCATGCGAAAATTTGCAAAATCAATTTTACACAATTCTTCAGTATGACTAGAGATATTGATTTATCACAAAAACTTTCAGGTAAAGATGGTCACCAAAAAATATGTTTCCATTTTAGGCCAATCAAGTAGGTTCAGTGTCAGAGGAGCAAAAGCCTCGTTGGGCAAGCCAAAAAAAGGAAACTATTTGTCGCACGTACTGTAGCCAGTAGAAAATAAATGTTGCAGGCATGCGTATAGGACGGTGAGACCTATCATGATATGTCCGACATTTTCGCGATAAATTACCATCTCTAGAATGGCGTACCTGGTTATATCCCGCCTGTACTTCATGCAACATTGTCAAAAAGAATTTACACCTAAGAAAAATATGCGTAACTTTATTGCATACAGTTTTGTACCTAAAGGTTTACCATTAGTGAGTCGATAAAATGAAAGTTGAAATGTACTCATGATTCAATCATTTGGGAGACATATTGCATAAATAATTTTATATAAAATGTACTTGTGTGTCAGAATAACTGCCAGTATTAACAAAATTTAGTAATTTAATTGTTAAGTGGATTTTCATACCAATCTGATTACAAAATCATTGTTGTAAACACAGTCAAAAACTAATTAATGAACACGTAATTATTAATTACAACTTATACAATGAACTCTAGTCTTAGCGCAAGTGTTAACTAAATTTATAAAGCCTTAACAAGAGTAACTATATTTGCAGCTTCCAGCCAAAACCTTTGCGCAAATGGATTTTGTCTGGAATGTAAACCGAAGTTGACGGTTGTAAACTCTCATTACTTCGACGGTTTCACACAATATGAGGGTACAATATGATACACAAAAACATTTCTATAAATTTACTGTATTATCATAAGCGCAAAGCGATGTTATTAACCTTAATGTTTTCACTGATGAATATACATTGTTTCAGTGGCGTAATTCAAGATAATGTATGCAAATATGAATTACATTTTTACTTGCCTAATCAATGTTATTATTTTCTCACTCGCAAATCATACTTGTTCATATGGTTTTACAGTCTGTGATAGTAGGATTCAGAACTGAAAAAGTCCTTCTTTTCGGCGTAAAAAACAAGTACTGTACAGCCTGTTGCCGTGCTGCAGCATTAGGGAAAACTCCGAAGCCGCACACATGCTTCAAGAACTGGGAGGAAAACCAAAGTTCATCAAGTGCTAATTGTTGAAGGTTTCCGCCAGAGGGAAGAAATGTATGGTATAAAATATACTAAACTAATTGCTGATGGTGACAGTAATACGCACCATAGCATTTTGGACATGTATCCTTACAAAAATGTTACAGCCGAAAAATTTGAGTACACACATCATTTTCTGCATAATTTCTGTAATAAATTTAAGTACATTGCAACTACAAGAAATAAACAGATTGATGACATTGTCATGAGAAAGAAGCTTGGTGACAATATTCTTCGATTCAGAACAGCTGTAGAACACAGGTGGCAAGAAGAACGGCCACGGCATGAAAAAGTTGAAGAATTACGGAAAGACATCTTGAACAGCACAAGCCATATATTTGGCGATCATGCCCTCTGCTCGGATAGAGGCTACTTTTGTAAGTTGGATGGTCGTGATCGTAATTATGTGCCAGAGCTCATTAAAAGTGGACTGCATGATAAGATCTGGTGTAGTTCTACAGATGAGCAAACACAGCAGAATTTTAATCCACAAGGTGTGCGACAACCCCGCAGAACACTACAATTCGGCAGTAGCTAAAGTTGTTGGTGGAAAGAGAATTAATTTTTCCACTAGACGATCTTACACTGGCAGATGCGCAGGAGCAGTTGTAAAACACAATACGGGGATGCCATTGTATACATTACATAAAACAGTGTACAAAAAAGCTCAGAAAAATTCTGTAAAAGTATGGAATACAGACACAGAACTAAAGTTGTAGCAAGTAAGGCCAAAAGAAAGGCAACAGTGAAGAAGTGTCGTAAGCCTTTACCCCGCCGGGCGCTTTCAGATAACTTATATGGCACCAATGCAGAAAAACCGGATAAGGATCCAGAGAATTTCAATAGAGAATGCAGAGAATTTATTGACTCCTTACAAATGACAGAAAGTGAGAAACAGAGTCGAAAGGTCAACCATAATGCAAAGAGAAAGTGGGGAGTGGAAAGAGAAAAGACAGAAATACTTACAGCATCATATTTTGGACGAATATGTAACATGAAGCCATACACGAGTTGTAAATCTACAGTAAAGAGTATATTATACAGCAGAATCGATACTAAAGCAATAAAATACAGAATTAATATCGAAAAACTTGCACAGGAAGCAATGGAGCAAGAACTAAAATTAACCATTTTAGACTGTGGACTTTTTATTGATCCAGAGATTCCTTACTGGGGTGCCACCCCAGATGGGCTTGTAGGAGACAACGGAATTATATAAATTAAGTGACCATCGTTCGCCTCACATGACACCCAAAGAGGCAATACAAAAAAGAACGTCACGGCGTGGAATACTGACAAGGCAGGAAACATCTTAAGCATGAAAAAAAATCATGGTTTTCACCTACAAGTGCAAGGGTAATTACATGTTACTCATGGAAAATATTTTATTTCCAGATTGTAAAATGGAGTCATGATTTGTTTTATTCAATCATTGGAATAATGTCAAAATATTTTTCAGTTACGTACTACGATAATTGTTAATATCATGCATTGTGATCTATGCATATTAATCATATATATTATATATTAATTATTTTTAAAAATGTATATTATGTTAACATTCAAAATGCATTTCTGATGATCATTTTATTATTTCAAATTTAAATTGTAATTTGCCTGTTCAGTGGCTACGACCACATTTTATATTTAAATTGTGGTTTATAAATGGAAGAACGTGCTGTACAAAATTAATCAGAGTCTTATGTCCCAAATGTTATGCTTAATTTGTTTCTTGTTTCAGTATTGCTGAAGTGATAGCTATTTTTTTATTTTAGGAATTAACTGAGCTGTTGCAATTCACTTGTATATATAAACTAGAAATAAAGTAAGGCAATACCAAATATATGGTGTATATGAACTATGCAAAAGTGATTGATACAAAATAAAAAAATTTTGTTGAGAAGAATGGAATTTTTTCATTCATTATATCCATAGTTGTTTTAGAATGTGAAAATATTTATAATGTTAGATTTTGAATAACTTTTCTGTAACAAATGTTGGGATTTAAAAATTTTGGCCTATTAAAAACCAAAAAAAGTGTTCAAGCTTTTCCTTGCTAAGTAAAACATGATTACTAAAATTATAGCCATTTTATTTTCTCCAAGGTTCCTCTATCCACTCCCCAGCTCTTTATCAACATGTATAATTAATGTGTGCTATCATAAGTGCTTAAATGATCATTACAATGTTTCTAGATTTATTTATTCAAGTACAAATTCAGCTCAAAAATATAAACACAGTAAGTATTTTAAAAAATAATAAATTTAATTTCGGTGTATATTGCATAATCTTTTTAAAACTTTTCATAACATATATTGACTGCTTGAAAACCATTTATAAGGAAACACTCAGTTTGGCGCACATTCACTATTCCCACTAAGTAATTTGTAACTGAGATTCGCGTAACAAAACTATGTCACTCAAAGCGGGACCCAGGCAAGTTATTCATGCATGTGCTGCTCAGGTACACGGGAGCAGCCAGGATATTGACCAAGAGATACGAGTTGATGTTTAAAGCAATAAGATGGCAGCTACCCTCCCACCCGCTGGTTTGACTCTCTCTCATCGACAGAGTGCGTGCAAAATGGGCATAGCAACAACCACGTACCCCACATTTTCCGGCGAGAAAATCACATATTTTCAGCCAAGTTCCTCAGACTCTTAATCAGTGTATGTATGATAACTTCAAATTTAATTCAATGTCCTTTCTTTTTAATGATAATTTTTAAGTGTATGTGCCCCCACGCCTACGTACTATGATAATTTTTTATGGTGGACAATTGTTTTTTCCCTTGTGCAGTCAATTTTATGTGTAAAGTGAATAAAGATAAATGTGTGCAAATAAAATGTGTTCTTATGTTACCGGTACGATATTATGGCGAGTGAGGCAGTGTGCATGTATATGCAACGTCAAAAGTTTTTGATGAAAAATTCGAGATAATTAATCATTCAAGTAGACCACACTAAATATTTATATTCCCGCAAACATTGCCGCGCCTCATCGTGCTAGTGCAGAGGCCAATGCGCCGCCTACATTCGTATAAATTCAACACATTGACGTGAATTGCATCTCTCAGCATGTTCTCCCAATGCCAGGCCCAACGCCAATGCCAGGTTAGGAAGTGAAACGGCCCTGTAACAATGGTGTTCGCGATGGGCGGGCGGCCTCCGCCCGCCATCTTGTAGCGACCGACCAACAGCTGCCCAGCCTGAGGATCTAGGGCCGAGCTTCAGCAGCAAACCACCACATCCGTGCCTGGCCGCGCTGCAGAGGATCTAGTTGCTCGCCCAGCTACGTACACGGCCCACTGCCAAACCAAAGTGAGAGCACAGCGCACATAGACGTATTGTGCAACGCCACCTAAACTTTTTGATCGCTACGTACCTCATAGAAATGTATGACCCACGAGACCTGCGTAATAGATCTTTAATGTAACTTTATATTTTAATAATACAGGGTCTAATCTTTTCACACACTTTCAATGGGCCTTCTTTTTTACAAGGGGTGGTCCAATATGGCTTTTTCAGGTATCAAATTAATCCGGAGACATCCAGCTATTAAAATATACATATTTATATTTAGTTTAATATAAAAAGTGGTTTTTTATGCGCTAGAGACAATTGAACATACTCCATGCCAAAAATGGCAAGTTTGGGGGCATAGGGGTTAGAGGTGGGTCCAAATCGGCCTAAAATTTCCCAATTTTTTAATTACTACCCCCCCATCTATTAAGACCCTATTCTCAGGACCCATGAGGGGTCGTAATAGAGAGGTTCTACTGTAATAATCTTGAGCCACCAGTAGATACAGATTACCTCTCTCTGTGAAAGGCAAAGGACCCAGATTATCTACTGCCATCCTTTTGAATGGAGCTCCAACATTGTATTTCTGAAAGTGACTGTCGTCTGGTCCTTGGACCCTTCCACACAGTACACATGTCGCACAATCGGCACCACTTCTCGACATCGTCCAGACAGTGAAGTCAGTAGAATCTCAGTCTAATTCTATAAAGTGTCTTATAAACACCAAAGTGCTGCCTCATTATGCAGTTAAGACTTCTGGAACCTGGCATTCTGGAAGGACCAACTGTAACTGTGTGTGTTTTCCATCATTACTTTCCCAGTTTTCGTAAAGTACACCATTAGTCAGTATGAGGGAATTCCACTGTGCCCAGTATTTTTCGACTGCCATGCTCAGACTAGATATCTCTTCCCATTTTGGCCAACAGTCAGCTTCTTTCCACTTCAATAATGGCTGCAACGTGGGATCATTCAGCTGGTCTTTCCTAATACCCTCATCACTCCAGGTAGGTGTCCCATCACAAGAAAGAGAACCTCGAATTCTTGTCCTCCATACCTTCATTGATTCGCCACTCTTTACTTCCCGACTTCACAATGAGACAAGATGGCTCACATGGCCTCCTAGAATGTGCATCTGCATTGCCATGAAGACGTTCAGATCTGTGCTGTATTCAAAATCATATTCTTGAAGATGCTGTATCACCTGGGCTATTTGACCTTCAGGATTCTTAAAATTTAGGAACCAGTGTAAGGAAGCATGGTCGGTTCTCAGAATAAATGTCTACCATAAAGGTAGGGGTGTAAGTGTGACATTGCCTTCACCATGACCAGAAGCTCCCTGCGTGTAACACAGTAATTTCTCTCAGGCTTATGCAATACTGTACTGAAGTATTCTAGTGGTCTCTTCCATCTTGAACCTGAGTTAACACAGCTCCAATGCCTACATCACTACCATCAGTGTCCAAAATGAATACTCCCTCACTTTTCGGAAAACACAGGACCGGATGAGATAACAGAATTTTCTTTAGTTTTCTAAAAGCATCTTCATACTCAGTGGTCCAGTGAAATCTTTTCGCCTCAGTCAGTTCATGTAATGGTTTGGCAATCGTGACGAACCTAGGTACAAATTGTCAGTAGTAGGCACATAGTTCCAGAAAACTCTGCACTTCAGTTTTGTCAGTTGGTATCCGCCAATTTCTTATTGCTTTGGTCTTCTCGGGGTCTGTTTAAATCCCATGGGCCGACACTACATGTCCCAAGAAAGGTATTTTCTTTTGAAACAGGTGGCACTTCTTAGGAACCAGTTTCAAGTTAGCTCTGATCACCTTCTGGAATACAGTCTCTAATTGTGATAAGTGCTCTTCACATGTCCATGTCACAACTATGTCATCTAGGTAAACCTGAAAAATATCTAAACGTAAAACTTTTTTCATCAGGCATTCGAAAGTGGCAGGGGCGTTACATCAGGCATAACTTTGAACTGCCACATTCCTTTCCCTTGAACACAAAATGCAGTCTTCTCTTGGTCTTCTGGGGCCACCCTTCTGGGGCCACCTTGCACTGCCTGTACCCACTCTTCATGTCCAAAGTGGAAAACCATTGTGAACCTGCTAGGCTGTTTAATGTGTCATCTATCCTTGGAAGAGGATAAGAGACTTTCTTTGTCACATTATTAAGCTGGCAATAATCTATACAAAACCTCAGAGCGGTCTTTCTTCTTAACAAGTACAATGGGTGATGACCACAGGCTAACTGATGGTTTTACCACATCTAACTCCATTTCGAGGATAGTGGTAGTCTTGGTGGCTGCTTAATAGGCCTGGCATCTCCTGTATCAATGTGGTGGCAGTCACATTAGTCCTTCAAAGGTCATTTGGTCCACACGGGAAGGCATCCCTATTTCTCTAGAGTAATTCAGAGATAACCTTCTCCTTTCGCCAGTTAAGGTTTTCTTTTGTTCATTCTAACAATTCATCCAATATGTCTGGTAGAGGATATTCTATTTGTTCTACTCTAGAATCATCTGGGACATTTGGAAGTACCTGTGTGACCTGCTTGCAAACACCTATCATGGCTCTCTCCTCAAGATGAATGGCACTATCGGACAAATTTATCATTCTAACTGGAAAACTTACAGTTAGAAGAGACCAAAGTTCGTGCTACAACAACTTTACCTGACAGGACACCAATCTTTTCTGCTGGCTCAATTAGACCTAAATGTCAAAACTTTCCTTGGCATCTGCCTGCAATGACAATTTCATTAGAAGCGGGCAGCACAGCAGGTTGATCACATACTACTGGGCAGCTGAGGAGAACAAATCATGCAGTGTCAACACTGCCAACTCTGTACTGCTACCCATAGCAAACCAAGCTGAGTATCGATACAGCACCTCAGTCTACGTAGCACATCAAGCCCCAAAAGACATTCGTCCTCTATTTCAGCTATATAAAACATTGTGCTCTATACTTATGTCTCCAAGCTTCAAGTTCACTTTGCTTTTACCTTTAACTGGTATGGTCTCACCTGTTACTGTAGTCAAATAGCATAATTCCATGGTGTCAGGCGATCGCTGGGCAGATGGCCCTAATATGTCTGGTCCTACTACTGTTATGGTCGACCCAATGCCGACAACCATCTGGCAAGGAACATTATTCATGTTCCCCTCCACAAGTATTGCATCCCAGTCCTGTTTTACCTACTGTACATGTAAGAACATCGGGACCTTCGCCCCCTAAGATCAGTGTTTACAAGTTTTCCAAATTAGCTGTATTCTCACCTGCCTCTCGCTGCCTCTTATCTCGCTGCTATCCACATAACCAACACCCCGGCCGTTTTGGCAGGGGGGAGGGTGCACAAGGCTCTGTAGCACAGACCCTGGAAGTGATATCTCTTGATGCTGTCTTCATCATCTTCCATCAGCGTCACTGCCAGTACCGGTCATCGGGGTGCGGCTCCCTGTCTTGCCGACTCTACCTACAGTGCTCGGGCCAGGGCGTTCTGCATGTTGTGGGGTGCAGCCAGACGTACTGCTTGTCAAAACTCTGTGTCGATGATGGCATCAATGAAGACGCCAACTGCTATGATGTAGCGCGCCTCCTCGGGGCACCCTTTCAGAGATAGGTAGGAGCGCTGCACAATGTCTTGCCATAGTCCTGCGGTGGCTCCCCTGGTCACTGGTTGCAGCTTCGCAGTTGTGCATGGTGGGCATGTCGCCGAAATGAAGCTCCAAGGTCGACACCAATGGAGTGGGGGGTGGGGTACTCCAGTCGATGTCACTCTGGCAGAGATTGTAGTATGCTCAGTGTGGGACCTCTCAGTACTGTGGCGAGGTAGTAAGCCCACTGTTCGGTTGTCCAGCCATTAAGGGCAGCGACTAATTTAAACCCGACATTAAGTCTGGCCATCATAAAAGGGCAGGCTTAATTGAGATCCCCTTCCCCACTCCTGCCAGCACGATACCAATACTGCAGATCTTCGTGCTATTCTCCAAAGCCGCTGCATTGGCAACGACTTGTACTGCTTCCTCACTTTTCTCGGCTGGCAATGTTGTGGTTGTGAAACTTTGTTGCCGAAGAAATTCCTCCATCTGCTTCTTCAGTGCATTTATTTCCTGTTTTACTTCATTCTCGACACTGTCCATTCTTCCACTGATCCTGTCCATTTTGTCATTTACACTGTTCACTATTTCATTTACACTATCCATTTTTGTGTTCACTAACCCACTAATACCATCTGTTTTCCTGTCCACATTCTAATTAATGGTGTCTATTTTGCTATTTACATTCTTGTTCACACATACAATTACAGAACTAATTACGTTATTTACAGTTTCGTTCACATTACTAATTTGGGTATTTACCATGTCATGTATACTTGCACTCACACTAATAAACTGGGTATTTATAGTCTCATTCACACTACTAATCTTGTTATCAAGGCTATTAACACTAGCACTCACTTGGCTACCTAACCCCTTAATCAGTGCTCGCAGTACTTCCAGTTCTGCAGACATTTTTTCTGGTTAACATTCACTGTTATGATTGTATAAAATAATCATTATTTTCACCTACAGCTATTACAATAGTTAATTAGTCCTAATATCACTAATTAGTAACCTACTGCCTAATTTTATTTACAATTTATTAACTAATAATTGCCTCCATCCTGCTTCCGACACCAGTGTTACATGTAAAGGATGATACCTGAGGGGCGTATCTGAGTGAAGAGATTTTGGCGGCTCTTAACAGCAAGGTCTTGAGAGCCAATGAGGGTGATTGAAGTGAATATGGAGCAGCACCAGAATGAAAGGGCGGGGAAACGGGAGATCCCAGAGAAAACCTGCCAACCAACAGCATCGTCTGGCACGATACCCACTTGCGAAAATCTGGTGACTTGGCCAGGGATTGAACCTGGTTCGCCTTGGTGGGAGGGGAGCATGCTAATCGCTCAGCCACCGTGGCGCCACACTTGCAGTCTTCGCCTTCCCTTCTTCACAGTTGACCATGCAGTTCGCTTGGAATCCCGCCAGTCATCCATTCATGCGTTCCAACTCAAAAAATCTCGGCCACGAGGACCACCACATTTAAATACAGTCAGGACCACCATCTGTAAGGTTCAACAAACTCCACGCTGCACTGAGAGCCAACGTCAGTAATTGAGAGCATTCTTCGATAAATGAGGAAAATCACCACAACCCGGGTCATGCAATGTTGTGCCACAGAATATTATCTTGTTGGCCTTGCTTTGAAAATGATATGCCGCCACCATTCGGTCGCCTGCCTCTTGCGGTGCCGACTGCAACTCTTAACAGTATGTAATAAATTATTCTTTTTTTACATTAATGTGTGGTGATTGTGATATATTTGGAAAATTCTTTAATGAAATAACTCACAGTGCCAAATGCCAAAACATTGTGGCATGCTGTACTATCACAGTAGCCTGCTGTCATTAAAAGAACAACTATGGTGGGCGGCCAGCCTTTTTTTTCTTTTTGCTTCTTTTATGCAGTGATGGTCATTAAAAGGAGGTTAACAACTGCGGTGCCGGTGGGTGTCTTCCTTTTTACAAGTTTTTATTTAACTTGACTTGTTTGTATGTACGGTAGGTGTCTGTCCGACCTCTATGCACTGAACAGTCTGCCCGCAGCGCATCACTGTTCTCAGGTTGCAGTCCAAAGTGTGGAAGGGGCCACCAGTGTTTAACTGCACATTTTTTTAGTCTTTTAGTCTCTTGTTTTTATTATTAATATATAGACAGACTATTATACATTCACAGCAATACCAATAATTTAAGTTATCACAAATGGTTACCTAACACTTTTTATTCAATGTTAAGATCTGGAACTACTTTCCCTCCATCGTTACCAACTTTACTGGGTGCATGTCATTCAATGCGCCCGTTACAATATATGCAAGTGGAGTCTGTGAATGTATGAATAGTCTACCTATATAATAATAAAACAAATTGTTGAGACTAAAAAGTGAAAAATAAATTAACTATAAAAAACCTTTTGAAACCAACCTTTTATTTGTAAATGCACTAAAACGAGAAAAATTAGTTATAGAAATTACAGAATTTGTAAGACTTGGTCGAACAGCCGTAATAAACTTTACTACAAATTTATGTGTTTGTATCAATTTATATTTAATATATAAAAACTTGGCACGAATAGTCAAAAGCCTTACACAGGATATGTTCTTATAACGCTTGCGCAAATGAGTTATACATTCTATATTGCGAATAGTTAAGAACCTTACTCAAGGAATGTTCTTACAACGCTTACGCAAATGAGGTATACATTCCATATTGCGCCAAGCTTTTATATATTAAATATAAATTTATATAAACATATTAATTTGTAGTAAAGTTTACTACGGTTATTCGAAAATGTCTTACAAGTTCTACAAATTCTGCAAGTACTATAATTATTTTTTTCTTTTTAGTGCATTTATACATAAAAGGTTGGTTTTAAAAGGTTTTTTTTTCAGTTAATTATTCTTTTTGCTTCTTTTACGCAGTGACATGCTGATGCTAGAATATGACACTCCCTTTCTCTCAAAAAAAAAGTGTCACCTCTTCCCTTCTCCTCCCCCTATCGTCTGCCTAACATGGAAACGAAGAAGACTTGGAAGAATGTGTCAATCTGCATCACATGAACTGGAAAATGAAGGAGAGGGGAGGGGAAAAGTAAATATGTGGAAGCTCTGGTTTGCAGTGCGACAGGATGCAATCTTTGCAGATGCATGTAACTGCCATGGATGGGGGAATGGGGCTGTGACCTACGTAAAACCTTGACACGAAAACTGAACACAGGCATGTAGTTTCTGCGTGCAGTTCAGGTTACAATACTGATTGTTAACTTTTTTTTAAGGACACAAACTGAAATGCTAGTGTAAGCAGTGTGTACTCATTAAGCACCAATAATGCATTATCACCGTTAAGAGAAATATTTATTTACAAGCTTTATGTTATAATTATTTCAAATAAATATTTTGTCACTGATTTTATATACCAATAAAAATAATCACAGCTACTGGAAACAATATTTAGTATTGAATTTGACATATTTTAGTGAACTTAAAATGTGGGGGAGGGGGTGTTTTGTGAAAATTGTTAAAAATAATTATAATACCTCTTAACGACACACAATATCTACAAAACTTCTTCTTAACAACCAACACAATAGAAACAATGGATCACAATCACACTACTGGAGGGGGAAAAAAGAATTTTAGTTATCACAGTCACTTTCGGAGGACATATTTTATGACTGACAGCTTAAACCTCACAGTGTAAGAAGCACATGAACTTCCAGCATTCATCATTACATGTTTATTGCCCATATATTGCGTAAGCAAGCACTGCCGTGAAGCAGTTGGAAGAGGGACGTGGATAAGCAGAAAGGAAAAAGAGGGGAGGGTGGGGGATATTAGCAGTGTAGGTTACGGAGGAGGGCTGAAGGGGCGAACTGAAGGGACCACTGAAAGAGAGAGAGGATGAGGAGTGGTGATGTAAGAGCGAGAGATGAGATAACAGACTGTTCCACTACAATTCCCTCTAAACGTCTCCGGACAGTTTACGACTACCTTCCTCATTTTTTTTTTGTCGTGTATAGCGCGCACCCCATAATTTTTTTCCTTGATATTGGGAAAATATGGCGGCTTATATATGAGTAAATATGGTAATTAGATTGCCACTGAGGGTGTCGTCGCCGTGCCGGTTGGTCTCTGCCTGTTGAAAGTGGCAACAGCGCAGTATTCCACCAGACACTACAGAGAGCGTGAGTAGCTGCAAGGGAGAGGACTTTGACCTTGTTGCACCCTCTGTCACCACAACTCCGCCTGTCCCTTTTCTCATCACTTTCGCTATCAGTGTTGGCAACGTGTTGCTTGTTTCCTCCCTTTCCCACCCTTGTATAGATTTCCGTATTCACTCAGTTACCAGTATTGTCACAACAAGAGTTTTGAGTTGTGCTGTTGTGCAATAATGTACTTGTATTACTAACATGTGTGCCAAGCAAGCATGTTTGTTTACATTATACGTGGCCCAGGTGCAAAGTTGTTTTTTATACATGTGAGATATGAGCTATTCATTTGTTCTTATTTTTTTGGCTTATTCAGAAACTAAGCTAAAACATTAAAGCATACTGTGTGTTGGTAAATTTCTGAACATGTTTTTGGGGGAAAATTTTTTTTGAAGCCAATATTTTGTAATAAGCCATATCCCGCTTTTTGTAGGTTTTTGTAGTTCTTTGTACAAATGTGCAGCCTATATACACTAAAATACGGTATTCAGTCAAGTCGAATTTACCAACCAGAAGCCACCAATATAGCCTTGATGCTTGTCTCAGGAAGACCAATCATAAGATCTTTTATTGTTGCTCAATACCTTTATGACCTATTGTGTTTAAGGCTTGCTGAATTGTTTTTGCATGTAATCTGTAACTACATAATGTACATATGAAAAGCAAAATGATAAAAATGGTTTAGTTACCTTTACAAATTTTCTTTTATCCTTTGAAACTATCCTTTTCCCTGCGAATGAATGCCATTGTAGCAATAGCATCATTCTGTCCTGCATGGTTCTGAACTGATGCTTCATGGACTCTCATAAAAGGATTGATTTTCTTCTCTTCACCTACAACACAATTCGGTTCAAATTGAGAGAAACTTACAAAAATATCTACTAACATTAATAAATACACAAGTATATTCAAAAACAATGTAATTACCTATTGTTGAAGGCACAGTTGGTTCTCCTTTCGCTCTTTTCATTTTCGTCCATGTTATTTTGTTCTTTATGTCTTCGTTATCTGGTTCAACATGCTCAGCAAACTTTAGATTTGCTAATGTGTACTCATGACCACAAAACACACACTGTAACAATGAATAAAAAGTTTTGAGACCATTTCGCTACAAGCTTTCATTACAACAGATAAATTTAACGTGCATATAAAATTCTTACTGTTTCTTCTGGTAGTGATCCCAGAATCTCTATCAGTGCCTTGTACATCTGCTCTGGTGTCCCTTCAAAGAATCGTCCACAACCAGCACTGAAAAGTGTGTCACCTGAGCACACAACAAGCATTAACGTCAAACATGTGTATTGGAACCTGTCAATAGCTGGTGATGCATGTTACGTCACAAGCTAATGATAATTTAAGGGCCACAAAAATATTGTAATTTTTAGTGCCTGCAAATTGCTGTACATACAAAATCACGAAACAGTTGATTTCTATAAAAATAAAACTTGCCAAAAGATGAATTTTCACTCTAATGAAAATTATGTCACAGCAATAAATGTTTTTAAACTGAACCATACTTGAATTACATGCAGGTATTTCTTTCATAAGTTTATAGTATGTATGTATTTCTTCACAAATATAAGTGACTTCACGAGTGTAGCACTATCAGAAAACATTCTGCTGATAACATTAGGCAATACTTTCAAATATATTGATGAATTTGGGTGGTTATCACCTCTACATGAAAAGTTAACATACAAACACCATTTTTACAATAATTTATGGTTTAAAATTTAACCAAACCTATATGCTTTTCATTTCAAAGTGAATAAATACATTTTAACATAAATACAATTACAAAGTATTTTTGTGAAACAAATGTTGTCTACCAGTAACCCCTTACAGTTAATGATAACCTGTCGAAACCATTTAGATGCTTGTTCAGTTTTTCATTCTGCAACAAAACATATGTAATAAACTAATGAGCACAGTCAGCCATATTTGTGTTTATTAACTGTAGAACCCCATTTTTATGTTCCCAGTATTTACACTTTCCCATTTTTGCACTGTTTTTTCCAGGTCCCAATTATTCCCCTATAAGTTTAGTGCATTGCTTTCTCGCAAATTATGTTGCAGAAATTTTGTTATTTGAGTTTTTTGAGGGAGAAAAAAAAATACTGTTGCCAACGCCAGAGATAGTAATGAGTTCATGAAACTTCACACTACTGCAACTTGGAATAGTGTGTGCCATAATTGGGATCACGATCAGAGCTCTATAAACATTAAGAAAGCATGATGGCAGTAATAGTAAGCTCTAGTGGTATTCAGTTGCGCACCATGTTGGTATGTTCATACCATTTCACATGATGTGGGTTCTAGGGAAATAACCTTCAGCACTGTAGACAAAACACATTCGGAAATCATGTTTAGAAGTGTTTTAGTTCCAAGCCTAACGGGTTGGTGGGAAATTGCATTGATCTGGCATAAAAACTTTAAATTCCTGGCAGTACTCTTAAAAACTGTAACATTGCTGCAAAAAATGCTGTACAGTGTGAACAGTGAGCAAAAAAAATGGCAAAGAAAAACTTAAATACACTGAAGAATGGAAATTAATATAACGGGATGATATTTGTATTGAGTGGTTACTTTGAAGCAAATGTTGCGAATCTACCATAGGCAATTTTGTGTTTAAAAATATGTATAACTGCTTCATGATTAGATAGTGAAGATTTTACTGTTCAAAATACTGTGCAATCATCTTTTGTTAACATTACTATACTACCATTATCATCTTACTTATTTTTCTATTAAATTTTACCCATAGGAAGTGTGTATTAAAAAAGAAAACGAATGATAACAGACACAAGGTAACTTAGATTACTATACAGGGCTTCTCTGTATGTACTTTAATCAATAAGTGAACTTGTTCAAGAATCCAGAGTTTATTACGATGATTTGATGATCTTACCAGATTTAAACTTTTTTTGAGAAGAGTTTCATGCTTTTAATGTAAAAATAAGTTACTCACTGTAGATCACTGTTTGTTTACAACTTGAAGTTCCACATAGATGTTCTATTTTCTTACAGTTTAAGAGCCCGAAAAATTTTCAAATTGTGATAGATGCAACTTTTTTCGCAAATTTAAACTAAAAACATAATTTTTTGCAAAATTTAATTTAAAATGGTATTTTCGTGATTTTTGTACAAAATTTAGAAAAACCTGCAAAAATGACAGATACAGGAAAGATTAGTTTAAGATTCAATACTGAAAAATAAGATGAACTTATGACTCAATAAGTACACAGAAAATATGTTTACGATTGATTTAGCAACTATTCAAGTCCAGCCAATCCGAATTGTAGGAAACAAAAGCAGCTGTTGTAGCCCATTAAAATTGAGAGAGAGCGAAAGAGAGAGAGAGAGCAAGGGAGCGAGCGAGTTAGAGTGCGTGTGTGTGTATGAGAGTGTAAGTGTGAGAATGTGTAGTGTGCGTGTGAAAGTGTGTGTGACAGAGAGAGAGAGTGTGTGTGTATATATATACACACACATACATACACACACCGGATGATAAAAAAAAGTATTCCATACTTTGTGGGGTAGTACGCAGCAAAACAAGAAAGAAATGTCTAATAAACAGAGGTCTGAAACTCCATACAGTACGAACTACGAGTACTTGCTCACCATCGCTACCCCCCATACCCCTGGCCACTGAAGACCTATGCAAATTAGTATAAAAGGGCTGGCACAACCAGCAGAAGATAGTCTCTGGTCCTCCACCGCCCTCATACAGGGCCGGAGGAAGCCATCGGCAGGTTGGCGCTTGGCTGGTATGTCCGCAGATTCCACCGTTTTTCTTGGTCCGGAATCTCTACCAGTGAAAAACCACCACCATCAGAAGCCACTTCTGCAGCAGCTGCAGACCTCTCTGCTTCTGGGAGACTGGACCCTCCAGTGGCTCCTAAGACGTATGCTCCTTCCTTACCACACCCTAGTGTCGACCCCAGAACTGGTAACTGCATCGTTGACACTATCCCTCTGGTAGCTGTTCACCACTTATGTTACTTCAGAACACCAAGGGGATAGTTAGGGCAAGTTGTAAAGTACTTAACCTAGCAGGATTTATTGCCTATTTCCCAGAAAGATTAAACACCAGGTCGCCTTCACCTGGAATTTCGCAGGTTAAAACTTCCGTGTCCTAGTAGGAGGTAGTACATGGCCACCATGTTATTATTACTCCGTTAATATAACACGTGAATTCTAACTATTCTCTGGGTGCTAACTTCTTGTGTACCATCCTGTTGTTTTACTATGTAATTTCAGACCACTAAAGTGAAGCCGGCAGACCACCAGGCACCAAGCCAAATACACACCCATTAAGTGGCCACCCACGCTCTGCAGCCTGGCAGACTTCAGTAGAGCCTACATCACTAGCAACTCCTCCACCATATGAATTGAACAGCTAAGCTATTCCACACTCCGCCACCGCTATTCATAGGGCTGGAATTAGCCTGAACTGATCAACCCCCTGTGGATACAACACCTGGGTATTCCAACTGGAGCACAATCCAATGCTCTGTCCACCGCTCTCCTTGGGGCTGGACGAACGGAGAAAAGGGTGCCGTTCCTGCCTGTGCAGCTGCGTATATTCAGAAGTACATGTTAGGGAATTGCAGCACAGGCTCTGCTTTGATGAGGCATTAGTTGACCCCTTCATTTCCCATGCCTTACACCCGGAAGGGAGGTAGACAGAAAAAGATTAGAAGAGCAGCTAACACCTCCGAAACTAGATTGCCTTTCAACCCTAATTACCCAATCGCACTTTGCAATTTCACCAAGTGGGGTAGAGTTCATACCACCTGCCCTACTAAGGGGTCTCACAGCTCAGAACTGCCGACTCCCTTATTTCCCCCTTAATCAAACTCTCAGTCACCCCTCACCTTATAGTCGAGGCGTTCCTTAGGGTTGAAAGAACCTCCACTAGGAATCACAAACCCTTGGTTTTGCGGTCACCTCTACCAACCTCCGGCATTCAGCAGTAATCCATGAAGCCAGAACATGCCACAACCTAAGAGCATCCAAGGTGACCACCAGCCCTCCCCACGCCAGGGTAAAAGTCTCCAGCAGAGGCCACACCAGCAGACGACCAGCATACCACCAGGTAAAAGTGTGATCAAAGGTCAACCAGCCCGTAAGGCCGTAACAGCAGTTCTAGACTTTGTGCCTCCCCAACAGGCCACCAGACCTGTCCTATACACTGGCAGTGCGCTAGTCAAGTATTAAGGCACCCTTTGCATATCATAATTCTGGCGTAACGAGTTAAAACTGTTAAAGTGACTAAGACGTCATCTTCCTATCTCAAACGTTACATGACCAGAATCACCGTAACTTTCAACCCAAATGTCTGAAGTCTTTGTTTGATGCAACTAACCCTCTTAAGTAATAGTTACTCCCCATTGGCACCCATCAGTTTACGTACTCAACACTGACCTAACCCAAACCAACACAACTGTCAAAATCACATGGTCAACAGTGATAAACGTGTTTGTTTGTATCTTAATTTTCAAAAGACAAGCACTTTTATATGAATAAAATACTTTTACCTATTTTAACTTACTCTGATAGTATTAAAAGTTGATTAGAGGAAGGGTACACACATCTTAAAGTGCTTGTTTACCTAAGACAGTGGTCTAACCTTGAATTTTATCCAAGTCATTTATGATAGTCGTGTTGGCAATGAAGCAGTTCAATATTAAGATACATAGTTTGGTTCTGCGTAGCCAGAAAAATCGCTCTACTCACTTTCACTCTGCGGTTGTAATTGTCTATTGCATTAAAAACTGTACACAGAGTGCAATTTTTGTTGCACTGTCTCCAATAGTCAGTACAATAGTTCGGAGCAAATGTGGCAGACAAAGAAGCAGTCACTTCAGGCAATTACGTGTTAATAGCACTTTTCTAGTTTTCAGGGGACACTGAATGCAAATCCAGTACAGTTAAATAGGTCATCTCCAAAAATCAAAGTATCAAACGTTTTTTGTTGTTACATGTCAAATAATTTCATCTTTGGAGGGGCTGGGCACTCTAATTATTTGCATCCGCATCTTGGAGTTCAGGAATGTTAACCTGTGAAAAGAAACCTGCTCTGTTTCGAATAGCACTTTTACACAGTCATGACTACAATACAGCAGATATAATGCCCTTCACATTTGGAGATACACTTTTATTTCTGTTAATGCTTTGTCAAATTATTTAAATATGCAATCTTTGATGACGAGGCATTTTTTTAAATTGGTACAGTAAAAAAAATTATCCTAAGATAAATAAAAAATTGATATTTTTAACATTATTTATGTACTAATTTTCGTGGGACCCTGGAAAATAGTCTGTGGTTGTAAATGCATAGACTTTTGATAGTACATACAGATAATTAATATTTGCAAATTTGATGGATGTTACATTGTATGCATCAACTAAAACACACTAATGTGTACCCATGTTAACACTTATTAAACAAATGTTTTAACCTACTGTTATGATGGTAAATTGCAGAAAAGCTCATATCTTTCCCAAATGCCAATGTAACATGCAACAAAGAATCAGTTCCTTAACCCAAAAGTACTCTGCATGAGCTCAATACAAAACTAATATAGTAGGTATACTGGTTATAGTGAGCAACTTGACACATTCAGAGGAGCAGTGTAGAATTCAAGTACCGGTGAAGACGGCCACACTGTCTGTAGGCGACTGGATGAAGTAGCAGATGTGACCGGAGGTATGGCAGGGTGTGAAAAGGCAGTGCACCTTCAGTTCCCCAATGTGGAACTCATCTCCATGCTTGACCTGTTTGGTCAGGGCCCCAATCCTCTCATCACCACCGTACACTTCAAGGCCGGGTAACTTCTTTACCATTGCTTCATTGCCCCCTGCATGGTCCCTGCAGCACATCAACATTAACCATTCTGAGCCTTGTCTTGGATACTGAAAGCACTAGACAAAGATTTCATTAATTCTAATGAATGTAACTTTAGCCAACAACCAAAGGCTAACAGTGTCTGCCATATTAATAACTACCCAAAGATAAAATTGTAAAAAAGGCACAGTGAAAACATAGTACAAAAAAAAGCTAAAATACTGTGCATGCTTATGCAAAACAATATAAGAACACTAGATGTATAATGCTACCTTAAATGTTGCCATCAAAGTAAATGCTCCAATGATAAGATATATGTATTTATTAACTCCAAGTGATTTTTAGAACTTAAAGAAGAAATTCACACATATAAAATATTACACAATATTTTTTTTATCTTTTGTAATGCAGTGGTACAGACAGTGCAACATTTTTGACTTTGAAAATACATATTGGCATAGGTCTTCACCGTAAGTAGTAAAATCGGGGGCTCAGTTTTTTCCATCTAAACAAATGTAAATACAGTGAAACCCTGTTAAGAAGTTCCCACTAAGAAGTTTTCCTGCTTAATAAGTTGAATAATTGTGCACCTTGTCTATCTGCACATGTGCAATTTTACCCTTTTAAGAAGTTTTGCTGGTTAGCAAGCATTATTTTTGCAGTCCCTTCAGAAATGTCTTGACAGAGTTTTACTGTGCTTTACAGTTAAAACGCTTATGGTTGACATATTTTTATGTAATTGTGTTTGTTGCTATAACAGAGCAAAGGTACACAGTATTATAATGTATTGTAATGTTATTTGCATGTTACTTCTGCACAGTTTTGTTCAGAAATTACATTAAAAAAATCAACACACACTGTTTGGGCTCGAGAACAATGTGGACTGTATTTTAAAGAAAACATTTTGAGTTGCGATTTACCGACACGAAAACAAAGCCGAACTGGTCTTGTAGATTCTGGCAGCGCTGCTTCAGGCCGATGGCGCCACCATTGACAGTGTTGAAATTTAAACTAGTTCAAACGGACCCATGGCCCAAACATTCCTGCCCGCCTTGAAGCGTCCACACTTCAACACTAATTAGTCCCGTTAACACTATACAAAAATATAAAACAGAACAATTAATATTAACACACACAGGTTCTATATACACAGATGGATTCTTGTGTCTTGCACTAGTTGAGAGGAAGAGGACCCAACTTAACAGTTGGCCTGGTGAAGATACCTTGCTGGGTACGAACATCAGTGACGCGCACAACACCGTCTGCCCCAGGGTGGATTTTTGTTATTCTACCAAGCTTCCACCACAAGGGAGGCAAGTTTTAGTCTTTTACCAAAACCAAGCTGCTTTCAGCTATGTTGTCTTCTCCACTGGTCCACTGAACCTTGGGCTGAAGATGATGGAGATACTCCACATGCCACCGCTTCCAAAACGACTGGTGGATCTGATGTAGGAGTGACCACCTAGTCAACCTGTTGACTGGAGTAGACGATGTGACCAGTTCAGGCAGTATCTGTGCTAAACAAATTGTAAGAAAGTGACGAAGTTAGTACAGAGAAGTCATTAGGGTCACTCGACAATGGGCACAGAGGTCTTGAATTGAGTGTTACCTCAATCTGGGCTGAAACAGTGCACAGTTCTTCATATGTCAGCAACTGGGTCCCCACAACTTTCTTAAGAATGGACTTGACAGATTTGATACCTGCCTCCCAAATTCCACTGAAGTGAGGAGCTGCTGGAAGGTTGAAGTACCAGGTAATCTTATGCTCTGCTAAACTGTCTACAATCTGCTTGCGAGTGTCACTATCAGCGAGAAATTTTTGCACTTCTTCCAGCTGATGGCTGGCTCCAAAAAAGTTAGTGCCACAGTCACTGTAAATGTTGGTACATTGTCCACGTTGAGTGACGAACCTCCTATATGCTGCCAGAAATGCTTCTGTTGATAAATCTGAAACAAGCTCTAGATGTATGGCCTTTGTTGCAAAATACACAAACAGGCATATGTATGCCTACAGCATATGAGGCTTTCTAAGTCTAGCTATGATGATGGAGACGGGACCTCCATAGTAGACTCCAGTGTTCATAAATGGCTGGGTCTGGTGCACCCTTTCAGCTGGAAGACATCCAATGATTGGTGTGAGGGGTTTGGGATAAGTTCAAAAGCAGCGTATACACTTATGAAGGTGGTTGCGAATGACATTCCAGGTGCCAAGCTCACAAAATTCTCTTTGAAGCAGTGACTGCAGCATCTGGGACCCTGGGTGAAAAAACTTTAAATGAAACTCATCAATCAACAGCACTGCAAGATGACAATTCTTTGGGAGAAGAATTGGGTGTTTCTCTTTGAATTGCAATTCAACCCTTTGCAGTCGAACACCTACCCTCAGGATGCCTTCAAAATCTACAAAAGGAGCCAGATTCCGGATGAATGGAGAACAAGGTTGATGCCTGGCAATGCGAGCAAACTCTTCAGTGAATTCAATTTGCGAGATCTTGTTTGGATATTCAGAGTCCTTTGCATCTCATCCAACTGAACTGGACATGTGGTAGGTGACCCACCTGCACCAACTGCCTGCTCAAATCTGCAATACAGTGCAACTATTCGTTTTACCTTATTTAATTTTGACTGTCTTTCCATTAAGTCGAGGAATGGTGACTGTGTCAAGGTAGCCTGCAGCATAATAGTTTGATGCTCTTCATTGCAGGTGGGGTTAGAATCATGAAGTGTACTGTGTGGTCAATGCTTCTTATCTTCACAGAGCCAGACAGGTCCTGACCACCAAAGGTGATGTGCGACAAGCTGGGCATGAGTAAGGCCACAAGCAGCACAATCTGCGGGATTCTGTTCACTCGGAACATGATTCCATCAATCGACAGAGGCGCAGCTCTGAATTTCACTTACTCTGTTCCCGACAAAGGATTTCCACACACATGGTGAAGCCCTACTCCACGAAAGTGCAACTGAAGAAAGCATATGTCTCTTCCAGGGGCAAAATTGATGAGTACTTATCCAACACTATGTGCAAGCACCGAGCCAGAAGTAACAGCAGCACAGAGCTCACGGCGTGGAAGTGTTACTGTTTTGAGAGGAGCCACCTTAGATTTAGCAAGCAGCAAATGGATGGTGAACACACTCGTGGAAGACACTTGTCGAAGATACACTACAGCTGCATACCCCATCTCTGAACTGTCAGAGAAACCATGTAGTTCAAAGGTGGAGTCTGCACTGCTAAGTGTGATACAGCGAGGAATGGTTATGTTGGAACAGCAAGACAACTCATTTAGAATGGTTTCCCACTTTGCAATGATGTCGGGAGGAGTCTGGCAGTCCCAGTCAACACTTGCCAGTCACAGCTGTTGTATCAAATGCTTGGTTAAGAGTGTCAATGGTGACAACCATCCCAGTGAGTCAGAAACCCGAGCTATGTCTGAAATAATTCCTCGTTTTGTCACAATCAGCGGTCTTGGTTGAATATCATAACCGAAAGTGTCTCAGCTGGGGTTCCATTGAAGCCCTAGAACCTTGACATATTGGTATTCATCAAAAGAGTAGTACGTACCCGAGAGTTGCACATCCTCTGGACACATGCCTTCCTGCACAGCAGGACAGTTACTGGTGAACTTGCGGAGCTGGAACCCACCTCGCGAGAGCAACTGTTGTAGTTACTGTCTCAGATTCACAGCAGAAGTGACATTGTAGGTTCCATGATTAAATCATTGTCATAAGTGTCAGACAACAAAACACTTGCAGCACTCGCATAGACTTCCCTCTCATCTTCTGCTAGCTGACGCAAAGCTCTGAGACCGAGAAATGAGGCCGCGCTAACACCGTATGTAACAGTGTTAAGACGGTACACTTCGAGAGACTGATCTTCAGACTTCCTCCAAAGGAAGCACTGGTAATCTTTATGCGCATCAGCGACCAGAATTTAATGGTATATTTGTTTTATATCACCTGTAAATACAATCATTGGAATTCTAAACTGAAGCAACACTTCTACTATGTCCCTTTGAAGCTTAGGTCCAGTCAACAATACATCATTCAAAGACAAACCAGAACTGGCCTTCGCAGATGCATCAAACATGACACGAAGTTTGGTGGTGGTACAAAAGTTTGTGCACACAGTGATGTGGGATGTAATAGAAGTGACAGGAATTCACATCTGAACGGTCAATACAACTCATATAACCTGAGTTAATATAATCTTGCATAAATGAAACATAACCAGCCTTAAGATCTGGCTGACATTTAAAACTACGCTGGAATGAATGGAAACGACAAAGTTATGTGGAGTAGGAGTCGCCTAGGTCATGGTCTGGGCTCTTGAAGGGAAGTATAACACTGTAGCAACCATTTTCATCATGAGCATAGCCTTCTGCAAACAATTTTTCACAGAGGACATTATCTGGTGATGGTTTATCAGGAGGCAGTTCTTCCAGTTTCCAAAGTCGTTCCACCACAATGTCCAGTGATGGGCTTAACAAACTAGAAGCCACAAAGAATGAGGAAATATATGATGATGATTCCAAATGAGGCAAACTGCTGTTAACCTTTCCCATCACGATCCAGCCAAAGTGCATGTCCAGAGCTACTGGAGTACCAGGCGGTCCTTCACACTTGCCTCCTTTCAATAGGTAGGGAAAAAGCTCTGCACCCAACAACATGTCAATTGACCCGGGTCTGCCAACTGCAGATAAGCAAGATGGCTCCCGGCTTGGGGGTCCACAGGTGCGGATGGGAGGTGTCCTGTTATGCGAGATAACAATAAAGTATCTATTGAAAATACTGTCCCTGTCTATCCACAAGGCTTTAGCACACAAGATACCACACCACGAGCAATATTAAGTGGTCCCTGAGAGAGCCCCTGAAGTGGCTGCGTTTTCTTTCTGCGAGGAATACTTAAGCGAGATAAGCAATTTTCAGAGATGAAATTGGCTTGACTACCAGATTCCAATAACACTCTGATGGGTTGGAAGGCCCCTGACACGTCTTGTACATCAATTACAGCAGTTGACAGCATAACCACATCACTGCTGGGTGTCTTCAAAAATGAGGAGCACACAGTCACAATAGAACGAACTTGCATCACCATTCGAGCTGCTATCTGGCACATCTAAGAATTGTCCTGATCCATCTGAGACATGCTCTTGAGTGGATGGTTCCGGGAAGTGCAGCAGGGAGTGATGCCGTGACTTGCAGTGACGACACGAAAGTTCTGAGGGACAGTTTCTGCAATGATACAAGGGCTGCAAACAGTTCAAACATAATTTGAGTTCCTTGACAAGTGCAAATCATTCCTTGTGTGGCTTCTGTTGAAAGTGGGGGTATTTGTACAACAAATGTGCTGTGTTGCACAAGCTGCAGGAAGGGGTAGGTTTCACCATAAAGACACTGGATGAATGGTACCTTTAGCAAGTTTACAATCTGCTGAAACCTGCACAGGTTATATCTTTGAGGGTGCCGGCCTAGATATTGATGCAACTGCTTCCATAGAACAACAATGTTTTTATAAAAACCGTACAAAGGACTTGCAAGTGGAAAGCTCAGTGTCTGTCGAGTCCATCTCCCACTGTGTTTGAAGTGAGGCATCCAGTTTCCTGCAAAGGATGGGCAGTAAAATTAAGTCCCAGTGCTGCACAGGAACCTTCAAAGCTTCCAGTGCTGCCTCATTCTCTGTTACAACTGTCAGAATCTGTTGCAGTGAGGTGGGCGATTCAGAGGATACTGTGGGTGCTTCCAGCAGAGCTTCCACATGCAAAGAAACTATTAATCTTTTGTTTGAATATCGTTCAGATAACAACTCCATGCAACGTCAAAATTTTCACCTGACATAGGTAATGCCTGAATCATACTTAATGGCTCACCATTAAGGGACAACTTTAAATAGGACAACCTTTCGACTGGAGTTAGGTCGGGGTGATCAGCTACAAGAGCACGGAACAAGTTAGAGAAGTTCACCCAGTCTTTTGCACATCCACTGAACTGTGGCAAGGAGATCTTGGTAAGTGATACATTTACCTTCCCGTGTGCTGGTAACTACTGCCTGTGCTGCCTCCGACTTGCTCACACGAGATTCTACCATTGCCATAACATCGTAGTATTGATCTTCGAAGTTCAGCATGCGGGCTGCATGTGCATCTTTATCAAAGCCTGTTAGTTGTTTGGCTGTTATTTCTACAGTAATGTAATCTGATTCAAAGTTACGTATTATTTTCGGCAAATCGTGCACGGTTGTATGGAATAATTTCCTTTTGGAGGGATCTGTACCAACACTCTTGGAGAGGCCAAGCGCGCGCTTGAGGTATCCTTTGCCCAATCGTAGATGCAGTATTGCTGCTCGAGCATCGCCCATGAATAAAGTTGCTGGGATGGGCAATAACATGTCCACAAACTACGTACTATAATACAAGAGTTGTGTGTTCATGTGCATAGCACAAAGAGAGATATGAAAACACCTGGCGGGAAAAATTCATAACCTAACAAAAAACACATGATCGTGGCACCAATCTTCTAACTGTAAAAAGTTGATGACATCAAGAGATAAGAATATATGTACCATTCATGTAACGAGTGAAATACGAAAAATAAAAAATAATAAAAAACACAGCCAAATCCAGAACACAGGAGCTGTCGAAGCCAAATAACGAACGCAACAAACAAATAAACCGGCCTTCACATGCACACAAACACGATATCCCAAGTCAACAAACTGTGCTAATGTTCACTGTTTGTCATACTATACAACCCGAGTGTGAGTTGTAAAGTTCGCTGCCGATAACCACACTTATCCGTCACGCACGTGCTCGCTATGCAAAGAGAAATCACAACAGATATACAAGCCCACAACAAATATTGAATACACACGCCAGTGCATATCCAATCCGAAAGGACCAAATGTTTGGGCTCGAGAACAATGTGGACTGTATTTTAACAAAAAAACATTTTGAGTAGCGACTTACCGACACAAAAACAAAGCCAAACTGGTCTTGTAGATTCTGGCAGCGCCGCTTCAGGCCGATGGCGCCACCATCGACAGTGTTGCCACAATGTGGTGAGAAATTTAAACTAGTTTGAATGGACCCATGGCCCAAATACACTCATTATAGACATCAAGATTGCGAAAATGGTGCGGTCACATACCTTTCTTGGACTAAAAATCATGCTAAATTTATCAGCCTCATGATGGGAGAAAGAAAAACTCCCATCATGGAGCTGGTATTATGTGCATCTGAATACAAACAAAAGCTAATCTGCACCTCCCCTTCTCATTGCACCCCTACTAACTGCAACACATGCAGCAGAATACTCTACCCAGCTTGACTGTGGGACAGGCATGAAAAGCATGGGATAAAAACTGCATTGCTGTCAATCTGTGCAGCACATACATGAAGCAAAAGTTTAAACATGGCTTGTTTCATAACATTTTACAAATCTTTAATTTTTTCCATGGAATGCCAGGCATCTCTGTGTCTCATGACACTATGATACTGTTTACAACTGTACAAACTGTGGGAACTACCACAAAATTGGAAACCCTATTGTGTAATTGTTATAATCTATTGTATGGAATTAATGGTGCAGTTTTTTTAAGAACAATTAATAAATCTGTTGTAAATTTAAGTAGATGAAACTTATACCATTTTGCTATGCAATCTACTGTATAATTATAACTGAAACCAGAGTAAAATTTTTCATGCATAAGTTTAAAAATAAGAGTGAAGTTGTTTCAAACCACAAAGCAATATTCAAGTTTGAATATATACAAAAATAAATACACAATTATTCATATTTTGATGCTAACATACAGTCTGATGATATTATAATAAAACTGACCTCGTTATCACTCGACTGTCCATAGGTAGGCTTCATTTAGTGGAACACCACTGAGTAAAAGTATCTACATCTTGTATCATTAAATAAGGCTCCACAAATGGTCATATGGTGTAATGGCATAATGGTGCAGTTAATACGAATTTTTAAGGAACATTTAATTTAATTTTTATTCTATTACAAGGGAATATAATTGTTTTTCAGTATTTCAGACATTTTGACAGTGTTAATTTTTGTATATTTGTCATGAGTTTTTTTTTTCCAAAGTTATAGTAGTAGGAATTTCCATCAGGAATCAATGATAAGGTCTGTTAAGATGTTCTTTCTTTTCGAGTATGTTCTGGGAACACAGTTGGTTATAACGTCCCCACAGTTTGGCTCATGTAGGAAAGCGGTTGCAACGGGGGTTCGCACAAGTGTTCAAAGGGACTCTTTGTAGCACGTGATGCTCTTATTAGGTAGTGATCAGGAGGTGCAATAACAATAAAGGCTGTTCACAATAAAATGAGCACTTTTGAAAGGCCTGAAAAGTTTCTACATTTAGTCCATTGGTTGCATATCTTTCTGCATAACTATCAAAATAAACACTACCATGTGACTTTCAGCTAGTGTTTTTATCAGCTGACTCATATATCTACTGTATACTTATTAAATAAACAACAATAAATATTGTAATGTGCACTATAAACGCATACATGTAAATTTCAGTAAATGGTTTGCGAATGCTGACTAATATTCATCATTTTACATATAAATTAATACCCTTAATTGATATCAATACCTCAGAGGTCATAAGAAAATGTTTGGTTTAGGTTGTCAACAGAATAGCAGAAGAGTTAAACATTATACTTTTTCCCATTATAAAAAACACCATGACGTTTAGAATGTTCATCTTTAAAGCGGCAGAAAAGATTAATTGCTTTGCCATTAAACCTAGAATATATTCACAATAGCACACACTTAGCTTACAAATAACACAGGAGCACATGAACATGGTAGCTATACCCTGCTACATTAGCAGGCCCACCAAGAGAAATTCAAGGACCCTGAGCAATGTGTGCTGTGGGCCCTCCTATACCCTCCCCTCCAAAAATAGACCATTTACATCATAAATAGTTGTCATACACACAAAAAAAAAAGTTAAGTTTTGAGTGTCGAAATCAGATTATTATGCAATACTTCGTTTAATAAAAAAACATTTACGAGTCGGGTCTAAACCCCCCACCCCCGGGGACTCGGGCCCCTGAGCATTGCACCTCCTTGCCCACCCTCTAAATGGACCTGTACATTAGTACAAAGCACAGGCGAATGGAAATTCTTGTAGTATTTTTTCTGGCAGTTAACTTCATTGACAATTTCAGTTTTATAAGTTGGTAAATTGATTTTTTGTAGTTGTTTTGATACATACATTGTGTTTACTTTCGCAGCACAATTTTCTTCCAGTGAAATGTGAAGTGTGTTAGGAAAACATGAATGGAAGTTGATGCATGACAAAATCCACGCTAGATAGAACACACTACAAAATCACGACTTGGTTTCATGGGCAAGTCTATCCTCAGTACTGGATGCAGGACACAGAAACTCCACGATGTTGACACAGACTCAACACACCTTCACCCCATGCTCCTAGCTTGTACTGCTCCCCTGCGTACAGAGAAAACCAACACATCATCGCCCTCCCCACACCAAAGTTATCTACTTCACCACGCTTGCCAGTAGAAGAATGCACCTGTTTGAATCTGATGTTGCCGGAGACGCTGCCCAGACTTAGAGGGCCACGGCCTACTCGAGCACCCTAAGCTTGGAAGTTCTGCACTCCAGGTGCCGAGCGAAGAGGCAAGATAAGGCATCCACTGGTCCATGCATATGCACAAGCTCCACCCCTTGGAGGCGGGGCCAAGACCCCCGCACTCCTTGAAGCACCTCACTAGCAACCACTATAAAAGAGAAACCAGCCAGTGCCTGAGAAGCTGCTCGGGGTGGCTCGCTAGTCACTTATCCACTCCTGAAGAGGCTGCAAAGGCCCTGAGTTTGATACGGTGGCAGCAAAATAGTCTTGCATCATCCTCCTACTGTGAAGGCTGAGGGCACCTGACTTAGGACCAGCACTCCTATGCCCGTGCTGCCTACCATGACAATGATGCTCTCTGAGAGGCCATCTTCCCCTGAAGGATGTCTTCAGTAGCACCTCCAGCCGTCATCAACCTCGAGCACCTCCTACGCTGACCTGACCTCTCCTTAAAACCCTGCACCTACCAGGTAACCCCAAGGTCACTACGATGTAGTCCCCTTAAAGCCCTAGCCAGGTCGCGCTACCACTCAAGTAGAGTAACGCCAGTATACATTTGTGAGATCCCTTCTGGACATTCCCACCTAATTCAGCTAGGAGCCATGGCTAGTTTACCTTTTAATTCAATTTCTTTAAATTTAATTAATAATCAAGAGTCTGAACTTAACGTAAATGTAACAGGTAGCCTTCGCCTGATTTGCATTGTATATGTACTTTTTACTTCCACAGTTAATTTGTATTCTTACTTATATATTTTATTCAATAGTACAGTAACGTCTGATAGAAGTCAATGTTATTACCATTATTATATTGCTTTACTGTAATATCTTACGTGGATTAATTAAAACCACAAACACATTTAAAGTTTTTCACTTAAATCATTTTCTTTCTTTATTTGTGTACGTGAAGCAACCCCAGTGACGTATATAGCCAAATGGCAAATACTAGTAACACCGAGCGGTATTCAAGTTTAGCCAAGGTAATATTCAAGGTATTGCAGTGGTTACTTTTTAGGAACTCGCTACACCTTGGTATTATGGCTGCCCATGTACTCCAATGTATAACCCTTAGTTTGAGAATTGGACAGATGTAAGCAACAAGACATCCCGGGAATAGTCATGTGCCAGAACATACACTGTAGGACCGTTCCTCATACCCGGATTCAAGTCACGTACATTTTGTTTGTGTGGCTTACTAATTTTGATGCAGAAGTAATTTTGACTAGGTGACCTCATTTACAAAATAGGGATGTTACTGAATCTCAAGAAGATACTTCACTGTTTGATCTACCAACCCGTATGCAGAGTCGTATCCCTTTCAAGTATTTGATTATTCTTCACAGTAGTACAGATAAATTAGGAATAGAGCCGTCAGTTCTCTCCCCTGAATACACTGCTATCCCTTCTAGACCTTGCAGCAGCACCTACAGAGCAGAGGAGAGTGCCAAAGTCTGTGAATCCTGAGGTAACCCGTCAACGTGTTCTTCCCACTGTTGAAAACTTTGTGCCTTTACGTAAATAGACTCGCCCTACTATTTACGCTAGCATCTTACCAAAGTGGGTTTAATTTTTCCCTGGGCATGTTCTATACAAAACTCACTTTTAAGAGACTGAAGACCACCCAAACCACTCGCACATGCACAGTGTATGAGAGTATGCTTAGATTCAAGGCATTCACTGGGGCCAGTGTCCCCAATTCACCAACATCAAACATGCCAAAAGTTAGCCCCTCTCATTATCTCTCACCCCAGTAGCATGGGTCGAACCCTTTCTCATGCTAGCCCAGGTCTTGTGTGCATTTCTCTTTAACGTGACTTCGTAGATGAGTATTGGATTTAGTGTACATCCTTTTTGTATTGGCATCATAGGTTTGAACCCTCATCCCACCAATCTTTACGGGTACGATGTCACACCAACAGTCTAGGTACAGAGTGGGTCCAAATACTGCACCAAATGGTTGAGTGTTTGGGGTCTTGGAGTTCTTATTCGAACTCCATCCTTTTGCACTCTCCATAATGCTTCACGTCATAATTATCTTTTTGGTGCCCAACGTGGGGCGTAACTTCATTGTTTGCCAGTATTGAGAGGCTTAACCTAACCTGTCGTCAACATGGAGCATAAGTGGCAGGTAGCTCAGACTTGATCATTTCGAATCAAGCCAGCCGCTCCGTGGGAACTAGTTATACGTGGGTCGAGAAGTTTTAGTATTGACCGCGTCAATGCCTATCCTAGCTACCGAGCCAGCCAGTTTATCCTAGGAATCCTTTGTTGTATACAGGAGACACTTAACTGTGTCACTAGAGAGAGGGAAACTCTCTATCCCCTTCCTCCCCAATTGTGTACGTGTTACGTAGAGTAACTGTGTAGGTCATTTGAGACCAAGTGTAAAATTATTGGCATAATTCTTTTGGCACCCAATACCTTAGGGAGAAACATGCCTTTTTTTTAGCGAAGGAAAGATTGGTTAACCCAACCAACACCCCCCCCCCCCCCCACACGAATTTAGCTGTCACTAAATAGTCAGTGGAATCCCCAAGGACTTTAGAAAGGTTCTTTTAAACACCCTGCAGCGCCTAACCAAGCATACTATGTGCATCTCTCAGGAGAGAGAGACCATGAGGTCACCGCAGCTATGGCTGCTGGGCATAGACACAGAACCAGGCAGCGAAACGCCAGGTCGAAACCTGTCCAGGGACAAGAAGGTTTCGTCTTCGCTGTACTGAGTGCAAAAGCGACTTCCATTATACCTGTCTAGGGTATGAAGATTCATTTCAAGCAGTTGAGGGCCTGGACTATTGCTGCACACTATGTTAGGATCAACAGCCAGTATGTTGTAACTGGCTTGATTGTAAAAGCAGTAGGACTTTCGTGACACTGTGTGTAATGTGTCATCACTTTTTCCATTTAAGATGCATTGATTGAACGGGTGAGCCCCTTACGAGATCTGGTCTCTTATACCATTGCCAGGTATGTCAACATGGGTTGACCTACCGACCTCGTAATAACAGCTCTAGACATAGCCCCGTGTCTTCGTACTACGATCCTGAATGCTAATTGCCGGGATTCAGCAGCCGGCTCCATGAGGATCCAGCCAATTTCTTGCACGAGTGTGAGCAAGAGTTTCGGGAGAACAATACCCCACACAATTTATGGGTTCAAAGGACCCATCCGCAGCTAAAGGGAAAAGCCAAGACTTGGTGGGACAAGTATGGTGAATTCATCATAGATTGGGAGCAGTTGAGCTATCGGCTCACAACCCATTTCATTGGGAGGAGGTGGTTGCTCAGTTGATCACTGACTTCCACTCCAGGACACAGGGAGAATCGGAAGAGGTAGAAATATTTATTAGGAGAAAAGTACAGATGCATAAGAGTCTGTATTCTAATGAAACAAAAGTTGTCTGCGCAACATAATTCACACTCCACTTCCCTCATTGCATAATCTTTTGATTACTCCAATACCCTGTAGCATTGAAGAGCTGGTCAAAAGAGCCAAAGAAAAACAACGCCGAGCAGACGCATGGTGACAACCCAGCGTGTGCCACCACCAGGCTCACTGCACTTCCCCTCACTCCTACACATCAGGCGGTCGATCACCCGTCAACACCCGCAGTATATTTAATAACAGTGATTATTTCTGTTATATTTGCTTAACATAATTTTATTAAACTAATTTCACTGTATTTATTTGCTTGCAAATTACATAATTGTAATAAAAACTATATTGCAACAAGTGAATTCTAGTACCTTCTCAATTCTAGCTTTTAGAAACCTTTTTGTCCACAAGTATTATATGAGCTCAGTAAATTAAATTATTCTTATTACTTTGAGTATGTAAGGCAACGCCAGTTCCGCAAACCAGCCACACTGCAAATACAAGAAACATTGAGCGGTATTCCGGGTTTGGCCACGGTAATCTCAGTATATTACACTGACTAATCTCCCGGGGGGAGCCCTTCTCTAGGAACTCACTACACCTAGGTATTACGACTGCCTTCCATTCCCAGCCGTATGACTCTTCAGACTAGTGAATAGATAGGACGAGTTATGCAGTAAGATGCGTGGGTTAGCAGTGTATCTGGACAGACACAGTAGGACCGCTACTATAACAGACTTTGTCTGACGTACTGTTTGGTTTGCAATGGCAAATTTTTCACAGCTTCACGCAACGAGATCATAAAAGTGGCGTGAAGAACAAATTAAGGAGAACACTCAAATTATTAGAAGAGATCAAGAACATTAATACTCCAAACACTCCACATAGTGCATCTCTCTTTGCTGCACCTGCCAGAATAAGTTGCAGGCTGCTGTATGAATATTTACTACTTTTAGATTGTGGGAACTCTGTAGTTGTGATAGAACCAGCAGCCCTCACGGAGGTATATACTGCCATACCCTTTCATCCTTCCCCACCTTCTCCAAGTAGTACGAGTACGACTCCGCCTCAACCACAGTCAACTGCTGTTCCACAGCCGGCCACCCCAGCACAATCGACGGAGCAGAGGAGAGCTCCAATTCCACTGAATCCACAGGTAACACGTTGGAAAACTATAGCTATCGCAGTGTGTGACTTTGTCCCCTCACGGAAACCAACATGACCTACACTCTACACTCGCTCCCTGTTCAAGAGAGATTAGCTCCCCAGGGCATGATCACCGCAATGTTTACGTAGAGATATTTGGGGGCCACCATAGCCTCTCGTACCTGCATAGGGTATGACAGCACACTTAAATTCACGTTATTCATCAGGGTTACAATCTCCAGGTCACCACCAGCAAAACCGCCACATAATCTCACCTACCAATGTGGGAAATAACCCATGAGTTTGAGCTATACCTGGGACATGTTTGACTCCCCATTGGTGATTACTTAGATGGTCAATCTGTTATTTAGTGTACCTCAAATGGCAAACAAGATTCGAAACCTCAAACTGACACCCCAGCAGGCGCAGTATTCCGCCAACTCGTATGATACAAGGCTCACTCTTCCCTTGTACCTGGTGGCATTTTATTAATTTTAAAACAGCAGTGCTTCAATACATGTCAACTGAAAGCCCAGAGTTGCGAAACACTATTACAAATATCATTAAATCAAACTCATGTTTCTTCAAGTTTTAAATTATAATAATCAACTTTAATTACACGTACAGTAGAACCTCTCTATTATGACCCCTCACGGTTCCCGAAAATAGGGTCATAGTAAAAAATTTGGAAAATTTCGGGCCGATTTTGACCCACCTCTAACGCCTAAGCCCCCAAACTTGCCATTTTTTTGCATGAAGTTCATGTTCAATTGTTTCTAGCGTATAAAAAAACAATTTTTAAATGAAATATAAATATGTATATTTTAATAGCTGGGCATCTCCTGATTAATTAGATACCCCAGAAAGGCATATTGGACCACCCCTTGTCAGCAGACTATTTAGTGTTTCATTACTAGAAAATTGGATCCATTACGCACAAAACAGTAACTAAACACTGTTGCAGATGCCTTATGTTTGAAGTAAAACATAGCACTTTATTTATTGATAATAAATATGAAGATACATATTAAAAAATTAATCACTCGCGTGCTGGGGCTGGCAGCAAATACACTGCTGGCCGCCGCGTGTACGTAGCTGGGCGAACGCCTAGATCCTCTACAGCGCAGCTGGGCACAGGCAAGGCGGTTTGCTGCTGAAGCTCGGCCCTAGATCCTCAGGCTGGGTAGCTGTCTGTCGGTCACTACAAGATTACTTTGGCGGGCGGCGATCACCACTGCCATCATTACAGGACTGGTTCACTTTGTAACAGCAGCCCAGCGTTGGGAAAACATGCAGATAAATGTGATTCATGCAAATGTGTTGAATTTATATGAAATGTAGGCTGCGTGTTGGCCTCTGCACTGGCACGATGAGGCACGGCAATGTCTACGGGAATATAAATATTTAGTGCGGTCTACTTGAATTATTAATTATCCCAAATTTTTCATAAGCACTTTTGACGTTGCCTATACATGCACACGGCCTCACTCGCCATAATATGGTACCGGTAACATAAGAACACATTTTATTTGCACACACTTATTTTTATTCACTTTACACATAAAATTGACTTGACAAGAAAAAAAAACAATTGCCTACCATAAAAATTAGCATATTACGTAGGTGTGAGTGCACATAAACTTAAAAATAATCATTAAAAATAAGGGCATTGAATTACATTTGAAGTTATCATACATACACTGATTAAGAAACTAGTCCGTGTAATGTGCCGCTGTTTTTACAGTAAAAGAGGGATAGTAGAAACGAAAAAAGACAGGGAGGGTAAGGCAGAGGTGGCGGCACATGTGACTAGGACAAAGAATCCTTACTGACCTGGCCTGCCACCCTGCCCCCCAGACACTACACCAGTGTCCCCTTCTGGCATTAAGTAATTCATTGCTTCATGCTGCTTGGGACAACAAATGTTAAAGTCTATGATGGTAGCTTGAGAAATGCGCAACCACTAACATCAGTAAGGTCTAGTTTTCCATAGACTGAAAACCGTAGATAATATAAACTAGTACCGTGGTTGAAGAAAAGGTCTACAAAAACAAATCCGCGCATAACTGAAACTGCGGTTCAAGCAAGGGATTACTGTATCTATTTTTAGACGTGCCTCAAATTTTCGACTTTTTTAAATCAACTTTTCATGGTCCCTCGGGATAAGGTCGTAATAGAAGGGTTTTACTGTAGTAAACACACTGGCCAGATCTGTGTATAACATAAAATGTTAAAAACTTATAAGCAACAAGAAATGTCAAAATACAGCAAAAAGCAATTATGAAATGCACCACTTCATTAGCAACGGAATGTTATAGGCTGGGTCAAAATGTTATATTTTTTTATGTAAATACTTATTTTATATTTGGGATTACAAACTGCCACATAGATCACATTGTTCAAGGCACTCATGATAACTAACAATGAAATTGAAAGACATTGCAACATAAACTCACGGAATTCAAAGCACGTGGACAAGAAAATGGGAGAGAGGCAAAAAAAAAAAATAACCAAACAGAACAATGGGTCCGATAACTTGAAACAATGCGTCGGCCAAGAATGTTATGAATTTTTTAGAAATACAAATGTGTCATTATTATGTCATTTTGATTCTTATGTAGATAAAACAAAAATAAAATGAATTTCAGGTGTCAATGTTCAATATTGTGTCTAGTAAGGTGGTAAGACCTAATGCAACTACAGTACTTCTAATTTGCTGCCAGCTTCAGCTACTTTGAGTGTTGTGTCATTGCTTAAATTATGTTAAAATATATGCAGTCATAATATAGGGCAGTGATTTTCTCAAAAGTTTATTTCAAGAGTGCTCACTTTATTGTGAACCACTTACAATATGTTGTTATTTTCAGTCAGAAAGAGATGAGATATTTGCTGGTAAAACATTATGCCCAAATATGTTGAGTTTGTCAATAGTGTTTGTCCTTTTACTATGCAATATTCTTGTACAAGGGTGTTTATGTTTTACATATGCTATGTATGTTGTGTATAATATATTTACTCTGATCCTGATTAAACTGATCATTTTTATTTGTAAAACACATGACAGCCCAAACTACAGAAATAAATTTACTCACCTATTGTACTATTTGGAAATAGCCTAGCACTGGTCTCCTAGTTTTTCATGGCATTTGTTTCTTATTTTCCTATCTAGAATGCTAACCTTTCATAATCACTGCACATTAAGACTGATTTTTATATGCTGAATTTCTTAAAAATAGTCATTTGCAATCAAAATATACTTGTGAATTTGCAAATTTTGTCCATATCAGCATTAATAAATATTTCCTAGATATTACCTGGTGCTATAATTATAATCTTCCGCACAAAACATTTTTGGGACATTTTCCGGGATTTATAAACACTTTGTACTTAAAGCATTGGAGTTCTTTAAATTTATAAAGAAATTTTTTTAATATATTAACGATCTTACATGTAATTTGAAAACATGATACTGTGTCTCGTAACCAGAAATTAAAACTCCCGAATGGAACAAACACGGCCACTAAAGCTGAATATCACAAAAATATACTGTGAAATTGGAAACAATGGAAAATTACATAACAAATTAAACTGTGTTAAAAATTGCATAATGGATATGTACAAATCTCTTGTACCCGCATCAGTGAATAAAGTGCAAAATAATTACACGCAAAACCAATTCACGACAGAGCCCTATCATGGGAAAGATGAGTAGTTATGTTTGTGTTAGTTCAGGGCGTCGATGAGAGAGAAGCCAAAAAAGGAGAAATAATGAGATACCCATGAAAAAAAAAGGAGCAGGAGCTGAACCGGAAGAGTGAAAAGAAGGGAGCGAAGAAGAGCAGCGAACTGCGATCTGCCACGAACCTTGCTCAGAGGGCTGGAGAGTAACAGAGCTCTTTGTGTCAGCGAACCGCTGTTCTTTTTTCGTGGACCGGTTCCCACGAGCTCTGCTGCGTGAGTCTGTTTGTTCGAGCAGTTCGTCAACCATTTGCCCATCTCTAGCTCATACATTATTTGATGAGGAATTACATTATGCACAATTTATTCTGCACACTGTGGAATAAGACAGTAAAGGTTACTTAGCCATGGTTTCTAAATACTTAATGTATGGGTAGTGAAACTAACTCTAAACCAACTAACATGCTATAACTACTAACCAGTGGTGATGTGTGGTGATAATACTCGTCAACTTGACTGACTTTGCCTTCACAGCATCCAAGACTGTATCTGGAGCAACTGGATCCACCACTGCTGCTTGTTTGGTTGTCTCATCAATCACCTGCAAACAATACACCCTCATCAATCACCTACAAACACAACATAATCACCTGCAAACACAACATAATCAATCACCTGCAAACACAACATAATCACCTGAAACACATTGTGCCCAATACGTAACGATGTCCATTGTCCCTTGGGGCCTAGCAGCACCCAGAGAGCACCCGCTCCCTCGTGTAGGCACCAATGTTCCCCTTCATCCCTCCCAAGGTAAAGGAGAACAGGAAACATTTATTCAGAATTAGAAACAACCATTGTGATCACTGAATGATTTATTGTGGAAAACCTTTTAATGTTTTTGGCTGTTTATTTTCTGTGGGATGGGGATAACCTCCCCTAATATTTTGCCTTGGTAACCCACTTCTCATATATAAATACAAAATGAAAAAGGAAAAAAACATACAAAAATATGTATCAAAAAAATTACATTTTATATTCACAATGTGCTTTTCCCATTATTGCGTTTCAAGTGCCCAAAATTGCAAAATACCCACAAATTACCAAAACTAAAAACTTTAGCAATGTTACGTTAAAAATGCATACATTTATACCCAGGATTTCATTGAAACTTCATAACTTAGGAAATTCTCTCAAAAAGTTAAGTACATTTCACACAATTAATACTTAACTTTACAAATCAGGACATCTTGTCCTTTCCAAAATTACTCTAACCTTGGCCTTTCGTATGTCTGAAACCCCTTCTTATATGGAAAACTACTATCTCGCAATATTTTCTGGTGTGGTATGGAAATCAACTACCAGATATTTCGTCATAATTTAAAAACACACAGCCACTCAGTAACTCAAGTCTTTATTCCAAATTTCTATGAAACCAGAAAGTGGCATTTTCACTAGTTGTGACATCATATGATCCTAAGGTAGTGTGCGATGGAGAGGGGGACATATAGCTGGCCGGCACCTCCTTTAGCGCACTGCCAGATTGAAGCGAACCTTCGCAAGTGCCGGAGCACTGTTGCATAGTGTGTTGTCCAGCATGCCGTAAGCTGGGTAAGCTGACTCAAAACTGTATGAACCCACTAGACATAACGTAACTTAATGTGACCCCGTCACATTCTCCCCTCCAAATGGTGCTGTGGTGACTCTTGTAGGAACGAAACAACTGATGAGGTGGCCAGTCTCACCAAAGGTTCCAACCCAGCATCCCAACCACATCATGCTAGTACTCGTCAAATCTTCAGTGGCTTCCCCTGAGTAAATCTTCTCTCAGGAGTTGAATTTTTCCCAATATTCGAAAATGTAATTTTCCGTGTAAACATCGGAACACACACAGACAAAAACCAGGATGTTTTACATAGTTTCCCTAACGCTTCTAAACATACATTCCATTTCATTCTCTATCAATTTTACTTCCTGAGGGTTGGGGGTTGCAAACACCTCACTTAGATTTAACATATAATTTTTAATGAAACAATTTTGTAAAATCATGAGAATATTAAAGCACAACTGTTACATAGGTTATAAAATGTACAATTTTGTATGGGTCTACCCAACTTGGTGGTAAATTAGTAGCAAAATAATATACCTTACTACTCATATGATGTGCATGTAACAAGACTAAATCACCAACACTACAGTGCACATCATCTTTAGTTACATTATAACAAGCTGCCAATCTTTTATGATGTTGCATTTAATTTTTAGACACCTCATATCAAAGATTTACATATCTTTGGTGGCAATATTTTCCCAATACAGCAGAGTGGTGCAGAGGTTATCGCCACCCCACACAAAATAAACAACCAAAATCATAAAAAGGTTTTCCACAATAAGTCTTTGGGGGATCATAATGGTTACTTCAAATCCTGAATCCTGCTTCCTGTTCTGCTTTACCTTGTAAGTGATGAAGGGGAACAGTGGTGCTGATACGATGAGGGAGCAGGTGTCCTCTGGGTGCTGCTAGGTCCCAGGGGACAACCTATGTACAGATGGCTCTATGTATCAAGCACATTTTTCCTATGCCAATTTGCTCCCATTTCACCCTTTGGTTTAATTATTGTGGAAAAATAATTTTTTGAAAGTGTAAAATTTTGTGTATGGTGTTGCATTTTGTGAATAACTAAGGATGTTTTCAGCAAGGTCATGGATGAGGACGACCTGGATACAGCTTATTAGTAAAGAGGGTCTCCTAAAGATGTTGACTGATGCTGGGGTAGAATACGCGGTGGACGATAGCCTGGATGCATTGCGACGTCATGCTGAAGTTTTGATGTGCGGAAAGGAGAGTGAGTTAATTTTGATTTCAAAGATTATAAAATATTTCCCTCATTATTTGGAAAGTAGGTTACCAGTTCTTACCGCAGTACCTTTGTCGAAAGTAGTCACATTTCTGGTAGAAACAGGAAATATAGTAGAGTTGGGACTTTGTTCTCCAAGTGATGTATTTGCAGTAGCTTTAGTGAAAGTGCAAGAAATTTTGCAAAAAACTATCAGTTCTCTAGTAACTGTGAAGTGGGATTTTTCATGGCTGTGTCGTGTTATTAGATCAAGTATGGTCGAGTATTGCAGTGACTAAGTGCCACTTGATTTTATTAGAGAAGATTCAAAAGATGGGAGAATTTATGCTACACATAATGTTGCATGTCCAGGTACTAGGAATGCAGTGCGAGAAAGCAGCTTTTGTCGAAATTGTTTTTCAATTTAAGGCAGACTACAGTAGATTTTTTTGTGTGTAAAAAAACCAGTTACTCTACGGAGAGTTATGTTTCATTCATACAAAAGGAAGATAATGTCAGTGTAGTAGAAGTGTTGTGTGTATACAGTCCAACTCAAGTCACACGATGCTTCACATGAGTTCTCACTAGCCCACAATATTTACTTTCCACTTGTATATCCTCCTGCCAACAGCAAGAGTAATCATAATCAGACTGTACGCACTCCAAACATAGCAAAAAGATTCGTTATTCTACATAGTACCATATATTTAATATTAATCCCCAGGAATTTCATGGACATAATTGAGAATGGGACATGGACTGTTTATGCTTGCAACATCTGTTATGTATTGTGTATAAAAATATTTCATAGCAGTAACAATGGAGACATAAATCTATTGCAGAAATGTATAATTCTGAGCAGAAATTGATTTTTAATTATGAACTGTGTTTAAAATTATTTCAAAGTTGTTAGGCTTCATCTTATAAGTAAAGCGTCTATTACCACTGAACAAATTTGTATGAGAGAAGCAGCAAGTTTAAAGAAATAAGATATACAATGAGAGCCTCCAAGCTCACTTTTGTGAATCACTGCAATGTGGGCGGCTTTGTCAGTCGTGTGGCTGCAGTGTGTGCCAAGACCTCTCGAGTACCTGCTCATCTGGTTTGGGAAGGCTGTGGGGATGAATGGTTGTTGGAAAGTACAGAAAGGTAGCGGTGTAGGAGGAGGAGTTGACAGTTTTGTCACGTCACAATACCCGTCTTCCTGCTTAGACCTGAGGGCCCCAGCCACCAACAGTATGCCTCAGTCAAACACACATTAGTTCTTGTTACAAAGCGTGTGTTACACTGCATCATGCCATCATTGATTTCATTTTTACATGGATCAATGTCATTGTACATACAACTTGGTTGCAGAATTATTGTAGGAAATATCAACTAATAAATTTAAGGAATTGCTTATAAGAGAATGTTATGAAACACGAGTACACATGTTACACAAATTCAGAAGACTAGTGAAATATGCATATTTACTATTTAAATTACTTCCGCTTGTCAAATGCCATGTGTAAACTGGTGCAGCTGTCAAATATTGTATTTTAAAAACAATGTACATAATTAGTCCAAAAGCATATTTAGTTAATTAGATTTCCATTTGCAAACAACCAGCTCGACAGATCACTTTATGTTATATGGTTATGTAACACATTTTATTCAACGTTAATATATGGCACTACTTCCCATCCATCATTACCAACTTTATTGGGCGAATTTCACTCAGTGCACTCATTAAAATATATGCAGGAAGAGGCAGAGGCTTTTTTCTAAGGTTCATTTCAAAGTGCCCACTTTATCGTAAACAGCCTTTACATATGTTTTATGCATGTTTTAACATAAAAGTATCTTACATTTAGTTAAATTGAACTATTACTTATATTTACTTATAAATTATATTTAACTTATAATTCATATGAACAAAAACAGGGAAAAAAATATACTTGTTGAAGAAATAGTTGTTATACAAAATAATATTACACTAAGTGTGCACAAATCCAGTGCAATGTCCCTTTGGTGTAATTTTCTATATTTAGTTACGCTTTGTTTGCAGGAATATCCTGGAAGTAGAACTTAAGCATGGTTTCAGAAAAGTTGGAAGTAACCATGAATGTGCTATACGTTCATAGAGTCAGTGCTAAGGCATTGGTGTACGGGTGTGCGTGTATGTTATAAAACATGCTGAGACAAGCAACTGCTTTTTGTAATTTGCTACCAACTTTACTGGGACTAGTCTACAAATTGTTGTTAACAAATGTAGTAACAGGCATTTTTCTCCAAAGGTGGTTAATGATGATGTTTCCTCACCGTGTTTGGGAACGGGGTTTTTGAGGATAACGGAAGTTGCCAGTATCTTGGTTGCTGGTGACAATAGGAGACTGCACTTTGTGTCCAAGGGACAAAAGTGCCAGCTTTACGGATTTCATTTCCAACTATTAATTGCTATATTAAAGTTCTGGGACTATCTGAAACATCCATTTTTCTCAACTATGATTCTAATTGCCTTGGACCATCAAACATCAAAAATTTTTTAGAATCCATCCAATTTTCAAAAAGTTTGATGTACAATAGAGCCATCCAACTTTTCCAAACATGACAATGGTAAAGATGTTTAAGTGACATCAGAACCATCCAAATTTATTTGGCCAACTTTATTTGAGAAGCAGTTTGATGGAAAATTTTGACAGTGTAAAAGGGTCTTTAGACTGTACAGAAGTTGCATAATAATTTTTACACTAGCACAGTTTGATACCAAGAGCACATACCAAATTTCGCACAAATTTTCACTAATTCCAAAATATTACTAGTATCTGAACTATGAATTCAGAATAATTTTTTTTATGTTTGGAAAAATCTATTACTCCTGCTATTGTGAAGTACTGTTTAAACTTTGATAAAATCTGCAGTTATAGTGTAAATGCCAAGTCAGCATTTTTTGAAAAGTAGTGTAGCATTCATTTGTAGTGCCTTTTCAATTTAACCATGTAGATATTTGTAAATTAAAAATGGCTGCAGCAAATTCGAGCATTGCAGAGGTTATGGACCAACTACAGCCAAAACTCAAAATTACTTCCTTCCTTTCATGGTTCCCAGGATGATAGTCGGAACTTTGAAGGCGAAGTCGTTTGAATTTGGGCCGATTGTGACCCACCCCATGCCCTATATCTAAAACTGCATTAAAATTTTACTTTGTCCATTTTTGCATGATTTTAGGTGCAATATTACACATTTTTATTAAATACAGTCAAATAGTTACTGTAAATTGAATGAAGTTAAGTAAATCTTACTTTTTTTACATTGTCTATGACCCCCATAAACACAAAAAATTCATTTTGTGTTCAATAGTTTCTAGAGAAAAAATAACATGTTTCTAGGAAATGTTAATCTATTTTAATATTTTGAAGTCTTATGAGAAAATTCTAACCTTGACTGACATATAAGTCCTCCCCTTGTTGCCAAAAAAACCTAAACCCAGTGCACAGAGCAGCTTCTAGCGAGGACAAGCTACATTTTCACTAGCCTCTTGCAGAGAAATCAGTTAATTTACTATTTAACTAGACTAATTATCACAGGCTCATTACCAGGTCCTTCACATGCTTTATAATGCTGGTGTTATGTGCCTCGCTATGCCTAACAGTTAATTCTCCACACACAAAAAGAAACTGCACCTAGCAATCACAGAGCAGAGCACCAACTTCTTGCGTTGTATCTAAATGTGCTTATAGTTTATTTGTAGGAATATTTTACCAGCAGTTGTAACTATTATTTGCTTTTGGTAAGTATAGTTGGCTGTGGGTACCTTCTAAGTGCATCTTGTTCAGAGAAACATAACATTGGCACATCTAAACAGCTTCGTAAAATAGCTTGATCTGCCATAGCAGTAACTTGTTTTGAAGCACTGCAAATATTTTACCTTCCCAAATTGGTTTCAAGAAACATGAAATTGTCTGCAAATAAATTATTTTGTGCCAGCAACAAACGTGATTTTAAAGAAGTAATTATCCACTGATTTCCATACAACATGTGTTCAGGGAATATTAGGTTTACAAACAGTAATTTTGTGTGTTCTATAAATAATGTACTGTATTTTAAAACAGTTATGGGTTTAGAATGTTTGAAATATACACTGATTAAAATAACATCCGTTCAGCTATTTGTTTTGTAGTGTAAAAATAACATTTTATTTTACAGAAAAATATGAATGTGAGATAAATGCAGCTAAAAATGTTTACCTATCGAATGTGTTTATTACTCGCATCTGTATTCTTTTGGTATAAGTTAAAACTTCCATTTGTTAATGTTATTTCTACGTGAAAGTCACACAACATCTCCAATTCACACTTCTGGGGAATCTAGATACCAGAACCAACCCCGGCGACCATCCACACGAACAAGTACCTGCCCACCAAGTTCTAGTACATGTACATCAGAACCAGTGCAAGTCAGGCAGCCTCAATCAGTTACGTGTTGCACAGGTATACCATACCAGTCAGAGCAAATCTGCCAAAGCGCAAGGTGGTAATTGTAATACCCGACTTCATGCCCTGCTGCAAAAAGCTACCAGGTCTGTATTATACACCAGACATGCTCTGGTACCACGTAAGAACTAGAGTCCAAGTCCCCCCCCCCCCCACCCTGGAACATCAAGCCTAGCACCCACCAAAGGCACTTGACGTCACAACGAACCTCCACTAGGCACAGAGAGCTTTTAAATAAAACTAATTAGTTTACAATGTTTTATTTGTAATATTGCACAGAGTTTTTGGTTTTCCTGTTATTCTAATAACATTCACGTAGAAAATGAATTGTACCTGGATATGAACTTGTAATTATGTACTCTTATTTGTTCACAGCCATTTCAGAGAAAGACAGTCTTTATTCCTCCCTTCGGCAGTAACTTGAACAATGGTAGGCTGACAGGCACATACAGGTAAACATTGACGACATTGATGGAAGTGGTGGACAGTTATACGTAATTGGTGTTTATCGTTAGATCTTTCCTGCTTTGAACTCGTATAGAAATGGCAAATAGAATTGCGATGGTTAGCAACCAAATGAATGTAACAAAATTAATTTTTACCAATTAATTCTATTATTTAATTAAATTATTTACGGTTCCCAAAAAATGGGTAGGTACCTGGAGGGAATTTTTCTTTCCTAGATCGTTTTTCAAGAGATAATGTATGTGTTTCTGAATTTGGTGTCATCATGCAAATCCTACCCATTTCTATTTGAAAATTTGTTACATCCACTGAGTATTGTTGTGCAAGGTTAAGTGCGACTAGTGTAGCAGGGTTCTTGAACTAACGGAGGAAAACATGCTTCACTCAAAGTAGGAAACACACACTCACATATCACACAAACTTCTCTCCTCCTCCTATGTGTGCACATGAGTGCACCCTCCCCAATCAGAAGCTCACTTTTTTTGCACTCTGGGAAGACACAGGTGCACATTTGAAGAACTATGGTTTTATAGGGGTAAAGGCTTGTCTACAATTGGCCGTTCCTGTGGACGTGGACTTGTCCGAAACTCTGTGTCAAGCGACATCACATTGATGAAGTCCGAATATGGTCTAACAAATGCATTGTCCGAAGTGAGCTTTCAGAATCCGACACTAAGTCACAGTAAATTTGGCACATCATTTGTTTTTATGTAGTGATATTTAAATCTGCTGAATTATTGATTATTTAATGTTTTCAGAATGGGTGATTTTAATAATTATTTATAATAAATACCCTAACGGTTTTAGTTTAAAAAAGTTTGCCAACTAATATCACAATTTTTCTTAAAATTACATTTTAAAAGTTTTAGCCTTCAAATAAAATTGTCGGATGGAACGAAGACATCACTAATTATTTATTAGCATTTCATCATATGTGTTTTGAGAAAGCCCACCTTGCACATCCATTGTTTACATTAATAACGTAAACATTCCAAGAATGCGCTTGAAAGTATTTGAAGTCGTCATCTTTTTCTATCAGCTTAGGACAAGACTGGGGACAAAAAGTACAGTTTTCCGAATGCTTCAACTTGGGACAATGGTTAACTTAGGACACAGCAGCTTGAGACAGTGCCATGACATCAAAGGGTCACGTGCACCAATCAGTGCATCCTTGTCCTTAGACACAGGATGGGATAGCGCAATTGTAGACAGGCTTTAATGCGGACAGACAGACATACTATATTGAATTAGAGTCAACTGTATGTTAGTAGCGTAATATATGTAAACCCATTCTATTACGACCCCATTTATTACAACCTCCTCTCTATAATGACCCAATCCCGAGGAACCGTGAAAAGATTGGGTCGAAAAAGTCGAACATTTGAGGCACGTCTAAAAATAGATACAGTAAACCCTCGCCAGCCGCGGTATCTTGAACCGCAGTTTCAGTTATGTGCAGATTTGTTTTTGTAGACCTTTTCTCCAACCGCGGTACTAGTTTCTATTATCTAGTTTTCAGTCTATGGAAAACTAGCCCTTACTGATGTTAGTGGTTGCGCATTTCTCAAGCAGCATTAAGCAATAAATTACGTAATGCCACAAGGGGACATTGGTGTATTGTCCGTGGACACACGCGGAGGGGTGGGGGGAGAGTTGCAGGCCAGGTCAGTAAGGATTCTTCATCCTAGTCACATGCCACCGCCTCTGCCTTACCCTCCCTGTCTTTATTCGCTTCCATTATCCCTCCTCTTTTGCTGTAAAAACAGCGGCACATTACAGAGACTAGTTTTTCAATCAGTGTATGTATAATAACTTCAAATTTTATTCAATTTCCTTTTCTTTAATGATTATTTTTTGGTTTATATGCACTCACGCCTAAGTAGCAATTGTTTTTTTTCTTCTGAAGTCAATTTTATGTGTAAAGTGAATAAAGATACGTGTGCAAATAAAATGTGTTCTTATGTTACCGGTACCATATTATGGCGATGAGGCAGTGTACGTGTTTAGGCAACGTCAAAAGTTTTTGATGAAAAATTCTAGATAATTAATATTTCAAGTAGACCCACTAAATATTTATATTCCCGTAAACATTGCCGCACCTCACTGTGCCAGTGCAGAGGCCCAACACGCAGCCTACATTTCGTATAAATTCAACACATTTACGTGAATCGCATCTATCAGCATGTTTTCCCAATGCCGGGCTGCTGTTATGAAGTGAACCGGCGCTGTAACGAGGACAGTGGCGGTCGACGCCCACCAGAGTAATCTTGTAGCGACCGACAGACAGCTGCCCAGCCTGAGGATCTAGGGCCGAGCTTCAGCAGCAAACTGCCATGCCCGCACCCGGCCATGCTGCAGAGGATCTAGGCGCTCGCCCAGCAATGTACACCAAACCAAAGCGAGAGCACGGTGCACACACATGTATTGCACAATGCCACCTAAACTTTTTGATCACTACATGCCTCATAGCAATGTATGACCCTTAAGACCTGCATAATAGATCTTTAATAATAACTTTATATTTTAATAATACATAGTTCAATCTTTTCACACACTTTCAATGGCCATACCATACTGTGTTTAGGCCTTCTTTTTATATGACAAGGGGTGATCCAATATGCCTTTCTTGGGTATCAAATTAATCAATAGATGTCCAGCTATTAAAATATGTATAAATATTTATATTTAATTTAAAAAGAGGTTTTTTATGCACTAGAGACGATTGACCATGAACTTCATGCAAAAAATGGCAAGTTTGGGGGCATAGGGGTTAGGGGTGGGTCAAAATTGGCCCAAAATTGTCCAAATTTTTTATTACAGCAGTATTCTTGGGAAACGTGAGGAGTTGTAACAGAGAGGTTCTACTGTAGTTATTAAAATAATTTGTTGTAGTGTGCTGAGGTACATGAATGGCCATGTGCGATGGAAAGCAGACTTAAAAGAATGCTTCGTAATTTCTCCTTGCACAACTAAACCACTGCTTCTTTAATGACTGACAAAGCAAAAACAACTTGATAATGAAATCAGGTCGGAAAAAGATATCTTGTTCCACAAGAAAATTAGTTAACTGAGAATTCTTGATTGTAATCAAGGTTAAGCGTCACTTCAGTGTTTAGATAACTCAAGATAAAATCCTGACAAGTGCAAATTAGTTGCCCTTGGAAACATGTAACACTAAAACTCAACATGAACAAAGACATAGATGAAACTATTTTCATATACTTTGTATGAAAAAGGACACTGAAAAATAAGCACAACTAGATACTTCTAAACTACACAGAAATACTCTTTTAAGAATAATTGTAATTTATTGCAATAGGTAAAAGTAAAAGATGTTACTTGAGAAAAATTAGGCAAAGAAATCACAGAAATTATTGCAACTGAAAATCAGAATAACTAATTGAAATTAATGTTGTTGTCAGAGAAAGTAATAAAATCTCACTGAACTTAATTTACTAAATCACCTCACTTAAAACATAACTGAGAAAATAAGCAAATTACTTGAAGGGTGATTCTCTTCTGCTGGACTATGATAATTAACAAAACTATCAGCTACTTCAAATTGTTAAGCATGGCTACAAGCATGAACATTCAAAATCTACTGGCTTCTGGTTAATGTTCATGGAATTTAATCTATCAAAGTCTTGCAAATAAGTCATGCGAACCAAAATTTAATTTTGCGAAAAAGTTTTCCCAAATAAAATAATTTATTTTTACAGCACATGTAAGAAAGTTTATTGCAGTCGCTGTAGACACACCACCACATGAATGAGACATTATACTCATCTGCTGGCATTGACATGGACAAAGCAGCATACTCTGAGTTTTAGCACTCAAAATTACCAAAAACTGGTTTAGATTACCTTCTTTTAGAATGAGGCACCTCTGAAACACCTCCTTAGCATCAGGATGGGCAGCTTCTCAAAAATGATAATTAATACCTACAAGAGCAAAATGACTATAAGACTGCTCTACATGGCGTCTAATTTGAGAGTCCCAGGGTACTCAAAACTCTATCAATCTCGGATAGAATTATGTGTGTGTGTGTACGCACACACACACACGCGTGCACACACACACACATGCATGCATGCACACACACAAGCGCACACACACACACACACACCTCTAAGTCCCTTGAAACTCAACAGAAGTTCTTCAAATTTTGCATAGAGAATCATTAGGGTAAAATACAGGTCAAGTTCGAATTTCAGCAAGATCAGATAATGCAATCATTACCTTTTACCCTAAACACTAATTTTTTAATAATTTTTTCTTGTAAAAGTTTTGTATTAATGTATAGAGAATATTGCATAGAGATATGAAGGTAATGGAATATCAATTTTGTTTACTTTAAATATCTCGCTACAATGTTGAGTTAATTATGTGGAGCCACAGTGGCTTAGTGGATAGTGATTCCAAGTGGGGCCTTAGTGGCTCAGTGGATAGAACTATGTTAAGTGGGGCCGCAGTGGCCAAGTGGAAAGAGAAATATTAAATGGGACCGCAATTGCTTCAATGTTGAGTTAATTTCACATCATTTCATTATTACTTACATATATTTATGCAGTTTTTTTGTCAGTCTTTGTCTGATAATCAAATTTTTCAACGTGGTAACTGTTCTAGCCCCGTGACAAGTCCCCTAGTGTGTGTGTCTGTCTCTTTATATATATATATTATATATATATATATATATATATATATATATATATATATATATATATATATATATATATATATATATATATATATATATATATATATATATATATATATATATATATATATATATATATATATAACATTTAAATATTCATTAATATGAACAATTATCAAATTATACTTAAAAGTGAACAATTACTATATTATATACAATCATGTATATGACAATAGGCTGAAATTAAATCAAACAAAGTTATTTAACTCTTTCAGGAAATAAAATTTATATGATGCATTTTAGTACAAAAAAATCATGAGACTAGTCCCCTACCAGATACATGTAGTTGTCTTGAAGTGCAGGTAAAGTTACTATCTCCATATCTTTAAAACACATTGCTTGCGAGCTACTGTGCGATCCTCTGAAACCAACAGCCCGCCACGCTGAGACTGCAATTTAATAAACATCAAAACTTTCACTTGTCAGACACTCAAGAAACTTAAGCAATAACCAACAATCAACACTTCCACAAACATATTTCACTGACAATATGTATCATCATCTTTGCACATTCATTAAAATCATCACTTAACCTAAATGGTACATCAGGTTGAAGCAATGTACACAAAGTTGATTGAATAAATGTTTGGATTCTAATTTTGGGTACTGCACTTTCACATGAATAATGTTGCAATTTATTAAATTTTTTTACTAAAACAAACATTCAAACTACAACCTATCTGTCAGAAATGCCATTATCATGTTTGAACATGCATAAGACACCAATCTAGACATGCAGTACACTGCTATAGTCCACAAAAGCACAACAATAAGGCCACGCAAAAACAGATGTAGTACAGAAAACAGAAAATGCACAGAAATAAATCATGCGGTGGTGTTAGACTCGCTACAATCACGCACACAAAAATATCACAGGAGAGACATACAGAAAGTCGAGAAAAATGCAACCTTTACTGTGCATGTGCGCAGCATGTAGTGTAGTAGGTCGGCTAGTCATAGTCCACTACTACACAGAATTTGTGTAGTTTGATTAAAAGAAATCAATTATGATATAAGTATTACAACTACACAGAAGTGAGGGGAACAATACTGAAGGAAAAACCTAGCATAAAGTTTTGAGAAGATAATTATGATTTCGTAGACTTGCAAATATGTTCCAGTTTATGACATAAAACATTGGCAGATGTACAACAGATGAGATATTAGTGTAGGTCAGGCACTACAGAACTAGGTCACGACAATAAGCTAATGTAAGACGTATTAACTGATTACAGATATTTCTAAACGTTGTTTAAATAGGCCAACTAAACATAAAAATATATAAATAATGTCTTTGGAAATGCTTAGAATACACATGAAAACTGCATAGATGTCACAAAAGTGTGTGTGTGTGTGCGCGTGTGTGTGTGTGTGTATATATATATATATAAAAAACAGAAAAACAATTAAGTAAGTACTGTTACAAAGTGAAAAAAAAAATGAAATGAACTTAACTATTTATTTGTTTGGGCACAGAACACAGCACAGGCACAGTAAGTAAAATCTGTTAACATGACTCTCACTACAATCACACACAGAACACAGTAAAATAGCAAAGGGTAGGTGTATAGAACACTGGGCTGCTATATTATATAATTCCTGTGCGTGTGCCATGCTTGGCCAATCAGAACATTGATACTACAGATATTCATGTAAAGATTAAAACTGCTGAAAAATGAGTAAATTTGACTAAGCTCTAGTGCTTGTACAGTTTAGCACCATATTAATAGTAGTTTGTTTTGACTGAGCTAGTTATTGTAATGTACAGTGAGAGTAAAGATGAATTGTACAGAGCATTGTGTTTGTATAGATCACGACATGAGCAGCAAAGTAAACTGAGCTGTCAACAGTAAAAAGTATTGTTACCAGCACAAAGCATGCACAATTTACTGAGAATATTTGCCTTTAATATTCAGATGTTTAATGTAAACATCCATTTTTTCTGTGCGTATACAATTTAGATTGTAACTTTTAGATTTGTGCCGTGCTGTCACAAATGCTGCATGTGCACTAAATTGATTGTAACCCGGCCTTAAAAGTACACTGAACTGAAGTTAGCTCTATCCTCCAGCCCTATTCCGCTTCCCGGATAACTCATCCCAGCAGCCCGACCGCACAGCACGAAACAAAAATGTACAATAGCACAATAAATATGTTAGGTTTTTACATCTATGTGGTTTAGATAGAGAGCACATCTATATTACATGGCAAAAGCCGGATGAGTTTAACAGTAGAGAGGAGTATGAAAACTTAGTTTTGGTTCATGTTAAACGAAAACAAAAAACGTAGGTTAGGTGTGAAATGACAGCAGGAGTGCATGACACACTTCCTTTAATTTTAACAACTTCCATCGTTCCGTGCGTGTAATACTTTTTATTTTTAATGACTTCTTCCATCGTTCATCCGCGCGTGCTGTGCGCGAGTTCTGTACCTGCGTCATTTTCTGTATAAACGCGTTGTGCGGCCTGTAAGACTTAGGTCACTAATCTGGGGCCATATTTTCGATTCTGCAATCGATAAGGTAATGTCAAAAACTACAGACATGCATTACTTGCTTGAATAGTTAACCTTTCCGTGATTGTCTTACCCGTGAAATACACAGCCGTTGCAGAATTTGCAACCCTTGTCGGCAATGCGTGAAAAAGTGCATTAAGCATTATTATCTAACTACGAAATAATTATGTCAAGTGTGAAAAATGATTATATACCTATTACTACAATTAACACACATACAGATAAAAAATAAACTACTACTATTAAAATTTTCCAATTATGGTATAATTCCTACCTTTTGTCAACAGACAGCCCAATAATACAAACTATTTAACTATCGAAAGTCCGTTACATCGATTGTTCCAGTAGCAATATCCAAAATTTTCAAGGAGCATTTTGAAATTTAGCATTGTTTTCGTCTGCTTTCAGACAAATTAATACCATTTCATTTTCAGCACCCAATTGTAAAACTCGACGTCTGAATTATTTTGGTATATTTAGGAATGCTTGAAAATTATAGTTTACGAGATTTTTAACTGTTATTTTTCAAAGAAAGCGAAAATTCATTTATTGATGTATTGGTTCATATCCACCAGATTTTACATTTTGTTTTACATTTTGTCTACATTTGTTCCCATAGCTTGTTTATGTAATTATGTACTTATAAGTAAATACTAATTTAGGCCTATTAATTCAAAATATTTACCGGGCAATGACTTCTGGGAATATTTCCCACGTCATCAGGAACATACCTGATTTAAACATGCTAGCAGATATTGAAACTGAACAGATCAAATTGCAGCAATTTTTATAAATATATGGATGTAAACGTAGTGGGTCAGTTGACGAAGACATCGCTTGTCATTGTTGTAAAAGATGGTTTCACTATCCTTCTGCCAGAGTTAATGCCAATGTTGTTCCTTAGGGTGACTGGAAGTGTTTTCATTGTCATGTTGAGGGAAACCTGGACTAAGCAAAACAGCTTGTTGTTGTGCTTCAGGGACAAGAGGAACAGAAACAGAGAGAACGAGAGAAAATAAAAGATGAAATTGAACGCTGGAAAAGAGAGCACTCAAAAACTGTCAACTAGCTAACAGCAAAAACAAGGAAAAAATAGAGAGTTACTCCGAGACATCTGTTCATCCTCCGAATTGACAGTCTGCCAGGAGACCAGGAATTATGACAGTGTTTTAACAAGTAAGTGTAGTGAAAACAAAAAATCCAGTGATCCATTCCCACCAATTGTCAGTTTACAGATCCACGAGACAACATCGCCTTGCAGCAACAGCTTGGCTGCCCTCAGACTCAGCCATGTTGGTGTGATTGGACTAGAGGAAATAACCAGGGCTGACCACACAAGACATGGTCTGCATCTTAGTCCTGCTGGCAAGGGGGAACTTGCTGGCCTCATTGCTAGTAGGTTTCTAAACCATGGTTCTAATAAAAAAAACCAGGTAATCATTGGAAACCATGGAAATTCATTAGGATAAAGAAAACAATGCCCATAGTGCCAAATTCATGTAAGAAACAAAGAAGTTTTACTTACACAATAAATACCAGAAACATTCAATAATTGTACAATTATTAAAAAACATAAGATAATTAATAACAATAATTTGTATTTATTCCATCAGAATATTAGAGGTTTGATAAGCAAAATTGATAAGCTTACTGTGCGCTGGTACAAATTATCCGCAGAACACAATTTAAATGTATAGTTGATTCACGATAACTTCGGCCTTTTTGGAAGACCTGCTAAATATCTACTTTTGGTTACTGATTACGTATCCTTCCACTACACGTAAACATAAACACTGCCATGTGAAGCCTACTTTATTAACTCAAATGCGTTGGTTGCTGTTCAAAGAATGCTGTCATATTTCCTACGAATGTTCACAATTTAGGCCTATAACAATATCTAGGTCGTCTTTATAACTATTTCTTACACACAATACAGCACGTTACACATAATCACATTAATATTTCGCCACGACGGTGTTTGTTACAACTGTGGCGGAAACAACAGTAGTAATTAACCTGTTATTAATATGTGTTGGGTTATTTCGTTAAAAGGACGGCTTATTTGGAATAAAAATATAAACTACGGGACACAGTAGATTCAAGCACGCAACTCATGTCGCATATTTATTGTTTGTAGCATCGACAAACATGAAAGATTTACATGCATTGGTACTTACTGGTTTGTAGGTTTACTGTATTATTTATTTTAATTTATCTGGTTGGGCTTAGTATTTTGAGAGGATTGTGGCAGACATTCTAATTACAGAAACATAAGCTCGTTGCACAACTATGTTTCAAATACCTAGCACAAAGGTGCAACATTGTGATAAACAGACATGAATTTCAATAAGTAACTTCGTCATAACATCAGTTCGTGGTTAAAACGTATACATTTTGCACATATTTGAAATCCACACACACACCTGCACCTGGTCTGCATAATGATTACAACGCAGCCACCTCGCCCTTTCAAACACAGCGATCACATCACAACACTCTTAACCATGCAGTGGAAACACACTTTTATCACAACATTGTAACTTGCTAGGATGTTTAAAAAACATGGGTAAAGTTGATGCTTTGTTCAGAAACACGCAGTGTCATTGACACATCGCCACATCACTGCCAGTTGTAAGGGAATGTGTGTATATTCGCCCGCCATGATGGGTTGGGGCAAGCGCGTGATTCTAGATTCTCCTTTCCATACCAAGTCTGCCATCCTAGTGGATTTGTAAGTGTTGTGCCATCGCATCACATCTAAATAACATAGGTATTTAAACAATAAAATCTCGTTTCAGTTGTAAATTACAATTTCAATCATCATTATCGTTGCTGTAATTAGTATAAAATGTGCTGAAATTAGAAATAACAAGATTTATACTTTTCCTGCCACACAGGTGGTACGAACATCCCGAGAAAGAAAGAGAGGGACACGATCCGCTTCGCTTAAACTTTTCTTCCGGATGGCAAAAAAAAACACTGTCACTAGAGCAAACCTAGGCACGATAATTACTGCTGATATTTTTTACTGCAGCAATAAAATGAGTTTCCATCAGTGCCACCTAACAATACAAATATATAATTTGGCAATGTTTAATTTACAAATAGTATGCATAAAACCAGGTCAAAAAATATTGTAACTGTGAACTATTTCTTATTGGCCGTTGCCAACACGTTGCTGCTCTCACTGTTGTTAATTCGTATTTAATACAAAATGAATATTGCAAGTTATAGAACGTACTAAGTAGATTATTAATCTATTCGAGAACACAGTACTTTAACGTTAATCACAGAGTTGTATAATTTTGGAATACAAGTGATTGAATACAACAGGTTGACATGCTACGCCTAGGATGATATTTCAAATGTTTGATTCCAAAAGGGCGAAGAAAGCGTGAATCGACTATACAAATGTTGTGTCTAACAGAAACACATTATAACTGAAGCCTCTGCTAAGCAAATAAAGATTCCTCCCTCTGTACTACTTATTGTAGAAATAGTATGACTGAGGGTGGTACCTTAAATTTCATTATCAATAATGAAATATTTAAAAATGACACATATTTTATATGCGATGATGTGGTGTTGAGTCCAGTTATATGGAAGTAATAACTGACACATTTTAAATAGTGGGGATCCTCACTATATATAGAGCTCCTTCTGTCAACTTTAGTAACATCTTAATATTACTTGAAGGAAATCTCAAAGCTTTTTACAGAGCCAATATAGAAATTATTCGCTATGAAGGCTTTAACGTTGATTATTTAAAAAAAATTATTTGTGCCAGCATATCCCGCCTCATAGACCATTCGCCTGGCTATGCACCGAGGCCAATACAACAAGGGAACACGCAGTGTAAGTAATGTGCATGCAGTGATACGCCCTTGCACATGGTGCAATGACTGCAAAGTGCGGGTTAGGGTAACAAGTGCAAGGGGCAAGGGATTGCAGCACCAAGCAAGTCAGTGCTGATGAAAACAGGGCCATATAAAATGGGCTTAACGGGAGGTGCCATGGAAATTCCTAATGGAATGTGTGGAAACTTATGTCCTATTGTAAACCCTATTCACATTGAGCCAATAAAGCAAGTGTAAGGTATTATGTTTGTATTTTCATTATATTTGTTTTCACCATTCACGTCATCCATTGCAAGTGTTATGGGTTTTGTTTAATAGCCGGAAATGCGTCTTCAAATTATTGCATTTTACATTGAGCAGGTAAGCCTTAATTTATGCAGGCAAGATTGTTATGTTGTGTATAGTAAGAAATAGTTCTCGTTTGGCACGCTAACCCCCGCCCAGACGGACAAGGCGCCAAGCCAGACAAAGCAGTAGTGTCAGAGACTCGCGAGGGCAAGTCTGTATCATGCATGTTCGGCAGCATTCAAATTTGCTAACCAACAATATTCACATCAATAGACTTTATTTATATCGGAACCATTTTTCATTAGCCACCAGGACGCCTGCCCTCTCCCCCAGTGATTTTTTTCATTTCCCAGAGGGACTTAAAACTATCGTAAACATTGTGTGGCTGTAAGTTCGCTGTCTGTATAGCCCAACTGGAAGGCAGAGTCCAGTGAAATGTAAGTGTTATCTGATAGAGAAGGTAATAAACAGCACTGAGATATGTGTAATAGTAATTCAGTGTATTCTTATTTCGAGGTTCTTAATGGCATGGGCTCTCAGAATACCCATTTTTTTTATTATTCAAGAGTTCAGTGTTTTAAATATATCTTGTCATTAATATTGCAAATTCATAGTGGTTTTGTCATGTGGTCAGCCGATAGTTCACCTGGTAGTACCAGTTAAATATTATGTAATGTGGCGTAGCAACTGCTGAGAGGTTACCAAAGGGAAATTCAGTACAAATAATAATCTTCAATTATCTACATGAGGGAAGCAGAGATTCAGTTTGGAAAATTTTACGCCCTGGATGAATGGTCCGTGGCCCAGAGAACAGAAGAGTCAGCTCTACCAATGTTGATACTACTTGCAGAGTGCCTGGCGCCCTGGGTAACTACATCGACATCTTAACCTCAACCTTGCCACCAACCAAATTTCCCTTCACCCGTCCATGGTCCCTCCACACTGCATCAAATTGGCACCTTCCCCTATAGCACAAAATCCATTGTGGTGATTCCAGGAAATTTATCCTGCCAAAATGAGTATTTTCTCAAGTCCGTCCTTGTATATCCTCTTTCTAACCCGTGGACATCCGCAATGAGAGAAACAGTGAAGGACGGAACCAAACAACAGTGTCGTGATGCCTTTCAGGCACCTATGAGATGCCAGGAAGTCTGCCACATGGGTTACAACGTGAGTGTGCAAAGTACAGAAAATGGCTGCCATTGCTGCAAAGTCTGTGAGCACATGCTGAAGGAGGAAAAAGGGTAGCACGAGGGGTTGACACCATCCGCTTCCCCCTAGCCTGCTAGCCTGCCATCGCCGGCAGCCACTGCAGCTACCAGCACTCTACTGGGCGCTCGAGCGCACCAGTTGGAGAGTGCACCACAGCGGCCGAACCGCGAAGACCTCAATTACGAGTCTGGCTGCAGGGGCTGAAGAGAATGCTCATGCCATGAGCAGGAAAATGTTAGTGTTCAGCGAGCTACATGCGCCCGTGCTTCTCAAGGAGTTGGGCAGCGCTTCATCTTTGTTCACTAATCACTTCACAGTAATAGACAATAATTTACCGGAACCTTTGTGTACTCTGCAGCTGCCCAAGAGTCTCTGCTCCTCCCTTCCCAAGGAATAGCATCTCCTGGGAGGCTTAAGATTTCACGTAAGTTCTTTGTCGTATTCGGGCCGTTTGTACAGTGTCGCCCTGTTGGTGGAGTAAACTCAGCACTGTGTATAAGTGTGCTTTCTGGAGGAGCTATAAATAAAACCCAGTGAGTCAACACAGAATGGTGTGTGTTATCATTTTGGTTACATACAGGACATAGGGGTGTGGGCCCCCACCTTTCCCACCAATCATTAAGGGTTATGTATCAGTGTTTTGTATTATCTTTCAGTGTTTTTATCTACGTACAACTAATTATAGATGTGTGAGCCACCCCAATATCTCAATTCGCAGGGTTTCAATAACATATCTGTTTTTGTATTAATCATGACTGTTGGAGCACAGGGAACACACCGCCCGTAAGTCGCCGGAACACGACCTGGAGAGGAGTAGAGTCTGCTCTATGCTAGTTAGTTGGTATTTCAATTAAAATACCTGGCGCCTGTCTTCTACAAATAGAAGAGTTGGTGAGAATCTATAGAACATTTACCTCTCTTGCTCTCAACCTTAATGAACACCACCTTGCTCCACTATCTTGCCGTCAAATGGCTTGCCAAATTTAGGGGGCCTGTCCTACCACCAAGATTCCTTTTCAAAACCCCGTTGACATTTCCTCAAAATACTTCGCAATTATCTATAATCAGAAACTGTCGTTTCCCGCTTTCCCTGACCTATGCCAACTTCGGGAAGGTGTAAACAACATCTGCTGTGAACAGCTGGACCTGTGGGATGCCAGGCAATCTACGCACATGGCACAAGGGAAAAACGTGGGGAATTCGTAAAGATACTGCCGTTACCACCACCACAAGGGAGAAAGCAGAAGGACAAGGGATAGTGGCCATCTTGGTGCACCGTGATGTCAGCTAGCTCGTGCCACCCAGGTGCCGAGCAGAAAAAGGGGCTGCAATTCCTTCCCCTTTGCCCACATAATGTGCTTAAGGAGGATGAAGGAGGAAAAGGAATGAGAAAAGGAGGAAAAGAAAATCGCCTCCCTCTCATGCTATCTGCTCCTGTGCCACACAGTTGTGCATGCCTGCTGTGCATTGACCCCTGTCTCACGCCACGCCGAACAGGACAGCCGCACCATGATGTCATCTGCACCGCGCCGAGCATCGCAAGCTCCCGACCGCACTCCAGCATGCCACGCATCTACACAAACTCTCTTGCGACCACGTGGACTGGAACAACAACATGACGGCTAACCAGACCTGTAGTGACTCCGTCGAGTTTCTCTGTCCACAGTGCTTCCAACAACAACCGCAGGACTTTATTGCCAAATACAGGTGAGGCACTAAATACTGTAAATGTGCCCGGCATCCAGCACAAGCATCCGCGTCCGGAACAACGGCGAAAGAGAAGAGCGAGTGAACATTTGATGTGAGTGCACCGTTCGCTTGCGCTTCTCTGGCCGCCTGAACCATGTAGCCTATCTACTGCTTAGGACAACATAGAGGGCGAGTCGAACAAGCCCTAGAGTATGTTGGTATGGGCTACTGAGGATAGCATCTTCGTTTTTATTCAGTGACCAAAATCGCATATCTCACAATGGCCATTTTGTTGATATACAGCAAGAGGGAACTCTTGCTATAAGTAAACAAACATATAGTCACTGTGTCCCAAATTACGCCAGGGCTGTTGAGCACAGCATCAATTGGAGGTAAGGAGTGAGCAGCCCACGCAGCAATGAATTCGTTACGTCAAGTGTATTTTGCTTTAACGAGCCCCATGACTGAAACATCAAGTGTGTGCAACATGTGTCGAGCTTATTTGGTTAGGGATTAGCATACCATGTTCAGGTATTACTTTCTGTTCGCAAAGAAGTGAGGTTAGTAGTGTCCTCTTTGTAGTCGTACAAATTAAAGTTGCACATGGCAACAGTGAATCTCATACTGCACCTCGTGGGATGCAACAGGCATTATTACAGGGCTTTTTTTTATGCACCAGCATACCTGTGGATTCAAAGAGAAATGTCCCGTGAGAAAAATAGTTTGCATGAAGAAATAAAAATGTATTCTTTAGAGATTTTTAATTCAGAAACATGTTAGTTTAAACAATGCAATGATGTTTAAGGATTTCGATGTGCAATATAATTAAGAGAAGTGTATATGTTAATATTAGTGATGCTCAGGTAGTGCTTTCTGAGCATGCCCCGGCCATATTGAGGGCTGGCAGGCGCCATGCTCTCAGTCTGTCTTCTCCACCAGAGTAAGTAAGAAGAACTTTCGTTCGCATGCTGTGTGCAAACCCTCGGTACAACTTTTAGGTGGTAATCATTTAGCTTATCAATAAATGTAACTAACAGGAACCGTTTATTCAATTCTTAGTACTGAGGGGGCAACTCCTTTTTTTCTTCAAATATAATGCAAATTATGTTTATTGCCTTCACGCCAAATTGCAGTTTTGGTTACTGACGTACCTAAAAGTCAGATACATTTCATCTTAGGAATATGTGGAAAGTACATTCTTGTACATGAAAGGCAATAATAAAATGTGTAAATGTAGTTACAATTTGGTCCATTGTCTTAACTTTAGGTAGGGGACCCTATAGCAGAGTATAGAGAGAGAGTGTATCTTTATGGGACCTGCGCCTTCTTGCAGAGTAGGTTCAGTGTTTTATGAGTAAAGTGTAGCCATAAATGCCGAGTAAGATCTGTGTTTTCGTATTAAGTGCATACCAGGGGCCGACATTTGGCAACTTACAATGGTAACATATGATAGCATTATTAGCATCATTGCTGGTAAACGGAACGAACCACCGACAACAGCACCCGCAAGACAGTGACTCCAGGGACTCCCCATTGGCCGTCGGCCCACGACCCCAGTAAAGCAACAGCTTGACTGAGCTTGTTGCCTGGGCACATCAACTCGCCCCTATCTTGGGTAAGAGACACTGCAAGGAAGTGCCTTACCAGAGGTTACCCAATATTATTTCTAATTTATTTTACTTGATTTGCTTAATAAAATATTTCTTTTGAATTTGCATATGCAGTTGATTAACATTTCCAAATGTTAATATGTGCATATGTGATATAAAAATTCATATTAAATTATTTCTATGGGAAGTGAAAAGGGGTTTTTCATAAACAGTAATCAATTTAGTGCAAAAGTGGATTAAAGAGAATGGATTATGACATTCGTTCAAGGAATATGCATTTGTCTTAGAAATGGTGTTTGTTTGGAACTCTCGAAACAATGCATTTCACAGTTCTGTTAAAAAGGAATATTTCAGAATGAAGAAATGGGAACGTTTGAGTCGAGGAGTCGTTCGAATGAAGCCAGAGGAAGATGACGTCCACGATGCAGAGCCGACATGAGTGACAACCAACATTGTCCTAGGATCTGCAGGAGGCCTGATCGAGTGTCGCAGAGGCACAGTACTTCATCCTACGTCTGGAGCCCGCAGAATTGGAAAATGGTATCCTAATTAAATGAGGATATCACCCGTGCCAGGTTAATCTTAGTCCAGCTGCCATCTCCATTATTATGATCTTCCTCAAGTAAGGACTACATTAATGTCAGATAATCCTGCTGTCATTTATTTGTCATGACTTTCCTACCAACAGATTTTATTTAATTGAACGCATCTAAAGCAACACCAGACAATGATTTATCTGAATACTCTTCAAAACTTTCTGATTAACAAGGAACAATACCATGAACTTTGATCAACTTTCCAAAAGACTTAATTAATTGCATATCTAGAAGACAATGTAATCAGTTTGTATGCACTACTGACTGTAAGCTATCTTAGAGCATTTTAGTGATTTTGAAACACAATAGTATTAACAGAATTACATGTCTATCAGCTTTGAGCAACTTTCACCTTCATTCTAAATATTAACAGTATTTGTTTAGATTTTATTACATTTGTTCAAACTTAGAATTCCTAAAATAACTTCTAGAAGTCGTATTCAATGTTTTAGCATAGTCTAATAATTGTTTAAACAAAGAAATGATTATGGCAGTGTTTGTGTAATGTTTGAATTTACATAGGTGTTAGTATAATCCATTCGAATAATCCTATTTATTGAATGTTATTTTAATGTTGTCTGCAATTTTAATCAGAGTCCTATTTTATTCTGTGTTTGACATGAAATATGCAAAAGTGTGTTGTTATGTAAATTTGTTCTTCTGCTGTCCAAGCCTAATCATTCAAGCCCGAGAATGCTGAAAAATGCCCACCAAATGAAAGTAATCCATTCCTCTTTTGTGGTTTTTCATCATCAAACATTTTATTTTCATATATTACCACTTTTCAGAGTGGCAATCAACATTTTGCCATAATTTGTCAGATGTTGTCATTTTACTATAGTGGTGCACAACATGAAGGCCAGGTAAGCGTCACTATGAGAAAATTTTATTAATCACGCTTATTTCTGAAAGTTGAAATGAAATGTTAAATGAGTACAGGGGGTGGTTATGTCCTATATCGTGCAGTGTTAACAAGTGAAGCCAGTTTATAGCGTGGAGTTCGACGGTTGTTTTCCGATAAAAACTGTCATGTGACCAACAGTAGCCTAAAACATTGTATTGGCCTATCTTTCACGTGTATTTTGATCAGTATTAAAATCGATATATGTTAATATACAACCGTTTTGACCTAAATGATAATATACATAAAGCATGAGTGTGTTTGTATCAGATAACTAGATATAAATTTCTCCGTTAAATATGTAAAGTTATCAACTATTTAAATTTAAATGGAAGTGTTTATATTGTGTTTCTGTTGTTTTGCTTCCCATTCCGTATATATTTGCCTTGAAAATATTCCAGGAAATAATTTTCTGATGACTATAGGAGCTTTTTAAAGTTATGATAAAACTTTAACCGTACTAAAATCAAATATAGTGCGCTATTGAAGTTTTCTGCGAGTGCATTACAAGTGAAGAAGCCATGCGGGAGTAAGACAACTTTCGTTTACATTGAAATTGAACAGCCTTGCGAGTGGCATATGAACTCACTGGGTGTTTGAATTTTCTCTAAATTTGTGTTATTCTGGCATTTGTGAAATGTGTATTTGGCATGTAAACGCGACTTAAAACTATAATCAATTTTTGATTTATTCGGCAACAAATTAAAATTAATATTAAAGTATGAAAATGTGTACGAGCCAGGCCATGCACGTCCAGAGTTTAAAGTGTATTCGTATATATCGTAGATATAGCACAATTAGTGTGTGTAGGGATGTGTTATCTGCGTAAGTTTGTAAAATAATAATTGCAGTGTGTTTATCTTTTGCAAGTACAGTTGCGATTACTAATGAGCCGTGAATTGAAGGTCTAACCTGTAAGTTGCGTACTCGTTAGAGGTAAATACAGGCAGATACGTATTTTTCTAAATGCCGATTTGCTATTTCAGTGTAGGAGTTTATGGAATTCATTTGTTAGTAATGACAAATCATCTCGTAAACGAATACGAGGCTGCACCATATAAAAACTCCACTCTTAAAATTTCTTTCCCAAGTCAGGAGAGTTGCAATGACAAACAAGAAATCAGCTGTTTATCAATACAAGAATATATGCCTACAACCAAATAAGTTCTCATAATATCTGCTGAATGTAGCTCCTTCATGATTTGCAATTTCCTTTGGTTTCTCGGACTCACTCAATGCAATTCTTGGGGTGACTCAATAAAGACACTTTGACCAATTCCTTCCTTGTATTCCCTTCGTTGTGTTCTTGGTTTACCATTCTCTAATGAACCTGCTGTCGACAAGATGTTAAGTTAAATACATAAAGTTTACTTGTGTGTTTAGATGATTATGTATTTAGCGGGACATCTCAGTCAGGGTTTGTTTCAAATTTCTTCAAGATTAGCATTATCTGAAGTAGTTATCAAAATGTTGGTCATCAGCAAACGTTATAGCTGAGCTATTGTTTATTTGTTCAGTAAAATAATTAATAAATATTTAGAATAAAATTGGTCCCAGTATTGATCCCTGTGACATTCCTACGTGAGTAGTTCTGGTACTGGACATAACATCTGTAATGTGATTTTTGTCATAATATCTTATGGAGGAGATCTGTTTTCTGTCTTCAAGATATGATTTAAACATATTATTAGTTACACCTCTTACTCCACATAGTTTAAGTTTTTGCAATAAATTATTGTGGTCGACACAATCAAAAGCTTTTGAAAGATCTGTGAATATACCTGTTGAGAATTGTTTTTTATCAATATAAGTTAATATTTTTTCAGTTAAACTGCAAATTTTTGTTCTGTAGATCTACCCTCTACAAAGCAATACTGTTGCAATGATATAACCTCATTTCTTATCAAGAATTGTGTCACTTTATTTGCTATCAATTTCTCTAAAAATTTTTGAATGGGATGTAAGAAGAGCAATAGACCTATAATTATCAGTCAATGCCTTGTAATTTTTTTATGTATTGGTACTACTTTTGCATAATTGAGTCTGTCAGGAAAAATTCCCTGGTCAAGACATTCATTGAAAATGTAAGTCAAAGGCAGTTTTATTAAACAAATACACTCTTTTTTTTTTTAGCAGAGTTATAGGTACCTCATCTATTCCACAGGAACTTTTACTTTTGAAATTTTTAATTACATTTATGATGTCTTCTTCAGAGATAGGTGTGAAAAGCAGCAGGTTAGCATTCCAAGTGTTAGGTCTTTGGGGCATGTGTGCAGGACTAATATTTGTAGCTCTGTGTTCATTTTGCAATTTTAGTGGGATATTTGTGAAATAGTCATAAAAACTATTAGATATTTCCTTGCTATTTTCGATTTTTATACCATCAACTTTCAAGGTTTCAATTCATTATTAATAATGTTCCACATTGCTTTTGTTTTATTTGAGGAGGCTATTTTTTTCCCCATTGTATTTCTGCTTTGCTACTCCAAGTAACTTCTTATATAATTTTTCGTAATGCTTACAGTATAATTTTTCTTTTTTCGCCTGGGTTTCACACATTGTTTTTAACATCTGTCCTGAGACTCCCAGACCTTTACTAATCCATTTTATTTTTGAGCTACTTCTACATTTTACAGATTTGAATGGAAATGCATGATTAAAATGACAAAGAAATGTATTAATAAAACTGTTCCAGGCAAGGTTTGCTTCATTTAATGTATAAATGATGTTTGTTCTGGAGAGGTAGTTCGTGGTTGCTTCGGAAATGTTGTTCGTGGTGGCTGTAGAAAATTTTGTTTGTGGTTGTCTTACAGTGTCCGTGATTGTTTTTTAAAAATCATCCCATTTTTCATTTACAATTAGGTTTTTAAAAAAATTTACACTTCCGTCTAAATATCCATGATTCATCATCAATATTATAATAAGCTTACTTCCCATTAGTTGCCCTCAAAATTAGATTTTGAAATATCATTAAGTTGGGAGAAATAGAGTTTAAAGAAAATCACGCAATGTTTTTCTATTTTGGAGATGGTGTAGTTATAGAAAAATATTGGCTTTATCTAACTTTTCCCTATTTTGACTACCTTTGGAAAATGATATAATTTATTAACATGTAATTTACTGCAATTATTACAGCCTACCGTTAAATACATAACCATTTATTGCACAAGTAAACTTTATTTATTTAACTTAACATCTTGTCGACAGCAAGGTTCATTAGAGAATGGTAAACCAAGAACAAAATGAAGGGAATTCAAGGAAGGACTTGGTCAAATTGTCTTTATTGAGTCACCCCAAAAATTGCATGGAGTGAGTTTGAGAAACCATGAAACTGCATATCATGGAGGCTACATTCGGTAGCTATTAAAAATATGAGAACTGATTTGGTTGTAGGCCTATAGTCCATTCCTTATTGGAAGCCACTTTCTCGGAGCCCTGCTAAATATCTACTTGCAGGCCGGTTTCGTTTCCTTCTGCCAAATGTAAACAAACATTGCCATGTGACTTCCATGTAGAATCTGACAAAATCAATGTTTACATTCCATTGTGTGTGTACATATGTTCGTATACTTTCGCAACAATTAAAAATAAACATTTAAATGCGATTTCTACTTTTATACCTGTCAAATGTGTTGTTTACTGTTTACAACTGTTCAAGGAATTCTTATCATATTCCAAAAATCATTCCAAATGAATATTCACAGTTCAGGCCTCTAATATTACTTAGGTCAACTTTATGACGTTTTAAAAATGCCTGAATTGATGACTGCTCTTATGGTTATTTTACATTAACATATTTGTTTTCCACAACGTGGCTCAATACATGTAGTGGACGTTAGTATTTTGCCGCGACTGTGTTTAACACTGTTATAACTGCGAGGTAAATGGCTGTACTAATTGTAATTATCCCTTTGTTATTGATATGTTTTGGGCCATTTCTCTAAAAGGACGGCCTCAGTTGGTAAAAATATTAAAACAAAGGAACAACCAGTGAAAAAGACACATTAAATTCAAGCACGCAACTCGTGTTGCTCATTTTTGTTATACAAACTTTAAAAGATAGCGGTGAACATGTACACAAATAAGCTTATGATAACTTTTATTCCGCTCATATTTCTATGTATTACTACTTACTGTTTATTAGGTTTATTGGAATTTATCGGGCTGGGCTTAGTATTTTTCTTCTGGGATGTGGCAAATTACGATACACGACTGTGTTTCAAACCCCTTAGGGCAAAGATACAACGTTGTAATAAATAAACAGACATGGCTGTAAATAATTAACTTCGTCATAAAAACAGATAACATTTAAAACGTATAAATAGTGCTAATGAAATATTTGTAATCACACACAAAGGGCCAGTGTATCGACCACGATGCACAATGGCACACCATTTCACAAACACAATGTTTAATGAAACACACGTCACAGAATATTTATTACTTCCATGGAAACAGCTTCATCACAACATCGTAACTTGAATACGTAGGTTTAAAAAACACATCTACGAACATGATGTGGTATTTTGAAGTATTTTTCGGAGTAAGAATCATTTATGTTTTGTATGGCAAAAAACCAACTCGCCATGTCATGGCTTGCCACGTCTTCCCCGCCATTATATCTAAATATATTAAAATAAGTATCCAAACATTAAAATCTCTTTTCAGTTGTAAATTACAAATTCAAAAATCATTATTTTACTGTAATGAGTATGAAATTTGCTGCAATTGAAAAGATGTTTAATTTCCTTTCTTATTAGAGAAGTGAAATTTCCCGAGTGTGAAAGAGACGAAGAAAGAGGGCGACAAGCCTCGCCAGCAGAAAGTTTTTCAATTGCTTTCGCGCTCGATAAAACAATACCATACAATTACAGCCTACTCATGATATTTTCCGCTGTTATTTTAAACTGTAAAAATGAGATATGTTGCCATCAGTGCTACTTAAATATTTAAATATTTCGATAGGGACTGTTTTATTTAGAAATAGTATACTAAAAACAAGGTTAAAATAATGTTAACAGTGAACTATTACTTATCAGTTGTTCCCAACACATAGCTGCACTCGCTGTTGAAAATTAATATTTTGAAAAGAAATAAATATTTCAAGTTATTGAAGATATTAAGGTAAATGGTAATTTATTAATAATACAGTACTCTAATGTTAACAATAGTGTTATACATTTGTGGAATACAGGTTATTGAAAAAAATAGGTGACATGTTATGCCTAGAGTGTTTTCTCAAAGGTTGATTTTCATAAGTCGATTCCAATCGGGAATGGACTATATATTCTTGTATTTATAAATAGCTCATTTCTTGTTTGTCACTGCAACTCTGCTGACTTGGGGAGAAAAAAAAATGTAAGAGTGGAGTTTTTTAAGGCGTATCTTTGTATTGTTTTACGAGATGATTTGCCATTATTAACAAATGAATTCCGCATACTCCTACACTGAAATAGCAAATCGGCATTTAGAAAAATACGTATCTGCAGTTTTACAAAAGTTCCTGTACCTATAACGAGTCCGCAACTTACAGGTTAGACCTTCAATTCATGGCTCATTAGTAATCACAACTGTACTTGCAAAAAATAAACACACTGCGATTGTTAATTTACAATTACGCAGATAACACATTCCTACACACACTAATTGTGCTATATCTTTCACGAATGTATCCACGATATATACGAATACACTTTAAATTCTGGACTCGCATTGCCCGGCTCGTACGCATTTTCAGACATTAATATTAGTTTTCGTTTGTTGCCGAATAAATCAAAAATTGATTATAGTTTTAAGTCGTGTTTACATGCCAAATACACATTTCACAAATGCAAGAATAACACAAATTTAGAGAAAATTCAGAACAACTAGTAAGTTCATATAGCCCTCGCAAGGCTGTTCAATTTCAATGAAAACAAAAGTTGTCTTACTCCCGCATAGCTGCTTCACTTGGATCACACTCGCAGTCGACTTCAATATCATATTTTATTCGATTTTAAAACGGTTAAAGTTTTATCATAACATTGATAAGCTCCTGTAGTCGTTAGAAAATTATTTCCTGGAATATTTTCAAGGCAAATATATAGGGAATGGGAATTATATTAACAAAAACATCGTATACAACACTTCCATTTAAATGTGAATAATTGATTCTTTACATTTTTAAAGGTGAAATTTATATCTCGTTAGCTGATACAGACACACTCACACTTTATGTATATAATCGTTTAGGTCAAAAACGGTTGTATATTAATTTATGTCGATTTTAATACTCTTCAAAATACATGTGAAAGTTAGACCAATACAATGTTTTAGGCTTGTTTGTCACGTGACCATTTTTATCGGAAAACAACCGTCGAACTCCACGCTATAAACTGGATTCAATTGTTAACACTGCACCATATAGGACAAAGACACCCCCAGATCTTCATAGTAGTTATGCACACTAAGGTAAAATCTGTGTTGGCAAGGAGAAAGAAAGTTAATCTTCTATGAGAGTTGGTATTGTGCTATGTTCTGAATATATTACGTTTTGCAGACCACAGATATGGTTGTCTAATGTATTGCCAGAGAACCGTATTGTTTAAGAAGTTCTCTTCGTCGTTTAAGAAATAGTGGGGCAGACGAAATGTCTAGTTCTGGCTCAGAGATTCTTAATTTTGAAGGAACACCGATTGTGTTCGGATTGTGATACTTCAAGTGTCTCTGGAGACCATTATAATGATAGTGAGGAAGTAGCCAGATCGGTAATCAATACGAACGTCATGGCTAATGTTTCGAACATGGTTGGCCGGCCTAATGAACCGACAGAATCTAACATTAGAATAGCAGAAATGTTGAAAATGATGTGTGCTAAATTCGATGCCCCAAGTGCTGAATCTATATCGCTAAATGCCAGTTTGAAAGCTTAGTTAAGGGCAGAAATTAATGTTAAATGTGATTTCCAGAATGTTGAACTTAAAGCAGAAATTAAAGCTCAGGGTGAGAAAACTGAAACTCTAAGTGCAAATAGATGCACAGGATGCAGAAAAAAATGCTAGGTTCGATGAACAGCACAATAAATTGAGTAATGTAGAACAACAGTTAGCACAAGTATATAATCAAATCATTGATTTGAACACATGTGTTGATGTTACAACTACATCGATAAAAACTTTGGAATATACCTTGACTACATTGAATACGAGTCAAACCGAACCACTATCTACACGGGCGGATTCGGACTAAGAAAGCAAGCCAAATCGAACTGTTACTATTAACCTAGTTGCGAATAATGTAGTGAGATCGCAAATCAATGAAGAAGAAGGCATGTCGCAGATAACTAATTCTTCCAAAGAGAATTTAGCTGTAGTACAAGAAAGCGTCGTGGATGTAAGAACACATAATGATTCTTACATCGAGAAAGGAGGACAGTCGATAGAAACAGTCGAGTTCTACTCGATAAACCAAACATTCCACCCGAACAAGAAAGAAACGCACATGCATAGTTTTTGTCACAGAAAGACAAAAGCGCATCGAAAACATCTCAGAAAATCTCATGGTTGGCAATGTGTAGGACGAGTCAAACACCACCGACACACAATTTCCACACGCAAAAGAGGAAGAAGGTCACGTCCGCAAATTCCACGGAAATGTTTTGAAACAAAAACTTCAGATCAGACTGAAAGTGTGAGCGAAGTTTCACCACAATGTAGATGTAAGCAGTGAAGAAAACCTGTCTACTGGATGGTAGCGAACATTGATGATTCTGAACTCGCGCGACAAGTATACGAGAAGCACACGACAGAGAAGAGGACGACGAACGTACGAGGAAACCAGCATGAAAGGAAAAAGATTTTAATTACAGAGTACGAAGTATCATGGTGTAGTAAGACAACGGAGAAGGAGATTCCACCTTGGCCGCCGCTTAGAAGAATATGCACGCCAACCATAGCAAGTAAAAAAGAATGTATAATGTACATATTACTACGGGACATGCACCGATTGAAGTTCTTACCGGTCAATGCATGGCCAGCTTCATAAAGGAATTGGACACACTACAAAAAATCGATGTAACAACAGCTGAGCAAGATCCAGAAGTGATGCATCAATAATTGATGACATTAATAAGACAACGATTGTTTCTTGCAGCAGAGAGGCAGAAAAAGCTTTATAAGACAAGTAAGTTGAACAAATTCCATCTGAATGATTTGATATTACACTGTAGTAATCCTCCGAGCAGCGCATGAAAAGGTGTCACCAATAAGTTATTCTTAACTTTTGAAGGTCCATTTAAAATCATAGGAATTGTTCAGAATAATTGTTATGAATTAGCAGGTTTAAAGGGAAATTCAGATGGAAGATACATCATCACACAATTGAAACCGTATCGAGTTCCAAAGGAGAACCCAAGTATCGTGGTCAGTGACAGCAAGTATATGGGAGCTATTGACAGCCCAGAAAATTAATCAAAGGCTAGACTGATACGAGAAGCTTGTAAGCAAGTCATATGATTTTTATGCTAGTAGTAGATCCTGCCAAGTGACTTGTCGCAGAGTCTTGAGTAATGGGAAGATGGTCTACAGTGTTAATTGTTATGTTAGTATTAGTATTAATCTAAGTATAGTGTTAGGTATAATATTCACCGCACCCTTATGTTTACTCGCCAGCCTAGTAGACTGAGATCCTACTAAGATATGAAGAAGTCCTAATTTTATAGTCACCATGAATGAAAAATGTTGCTGTTAACACTTTATATAACCTGTCATGTAGACTGTGTGATACCATAGAGGTCCATAGAAGATGTGAATGGAATATGTTGTCTACTCATAAAGTTAAAGATCAATGCGGAGTTTCAATCAATTATCTTCACTATTATTCACGAACAAACAAACGAAGAAGCCTATGCGAATAATTATTTAGAAGAGGAAAGATACCTCATTTGACCATCCTCTCTTATGCTAATTTTAAGCACACCGACCTCTTGCAAGAGAAATTACTAGAAGAATACCACTTATGATTTCTTGCTAATATTTCTGATACAACAATATAAACAAACATAAAGTGGCCTGCAGATGTGAGAAAAGTTGTGAGATGTCAACTCTAATATCTTCTGAGCATACTTATGCGAACTACCTCAGTTATACTTACATTGAACCCGATCATTTTCTTCAAAGTTATTTGTCATGTATATTTGTTTATTTTATTGTTTGTCATATTTTGTATAGCTTAGGATGAATTGGTAATTTGTATAGTGTACATATTTTTGCCTAAGTGATAATTTTGTCTTCAAACATGGTTACACTTCATGTGTGTCTTCGTTGACTATGGTCTGGAAGAGCGTATGTTTCCTGTAGCAGCATACCACATAATATTTGTTAGGGTCGTCCACGATTACCTTCTGTAGATGTCGTAATTGAAAATTAATTAACATGTACACTATCACTTAGTATGTATTGTTGTCTTTACACGATGGTGAACCATAAAGTAGATTTTAAATAGCATGTCAACTGTGATTCTACCAAAGAGTAACTTTATTTGAAAAGTCTACACCCTAAGTCAGTGACATTTAATTTTGTTGTCTAGAGAGTAGTTAACATCAGCATTGTTCTGACGTGGAGTGCGGAGATGATGCAGAGACTCTCGTCGAGGAGATTGGATCTACACTAATAACCACTGCGAAACAAAAACACTAACGGTTCCAGATATCTATGAACTGTGCTGTTGTACGAGAGGTATTCCAGAGGAATTATAGTTTTCTGAACTTAAAGGACATTTAAAGAGGAATCATTTTCTTTTACTCAAAGAACATTAATGATTTTTTTCCTAATATTGATCAATTTTAAAGAAATGCTTTGTTCTTGATTGTTGTTTAAATGTACTGATATTTTCTTGTTTAGCTTATGATCTGTTTGATTTTAGGAAATTTTAATCTGTTCTTATTTCGAAGGGTTATAGTGAATTGACTAATTGTGTTGTTTAGTGTTTCTTAAACTGCAATGTGTTAGTGTTTTTGATCTTATTCATTTTAATCTTTAAGATGTCTGCTGTCAGGGTTTTGTTTTGTTTTGTGTAACCTTTCTTTATTAGTAACAGTTTTCTCACAAGATTATCACTTTGTTTCCAAAACTGAGTGTGGGGCTTCTGTAAGGAAGTGCCTTACCAGAGGTTACCCAATATTATTTCTATTTGTTTTACTTGTTTTACATACTTAAATATTTATTTTGAATTTGCATATGTTTTTGAGTAACATTTCTCAAATGTAATATTTGCATATGTGATATATAAATTCATATTAAATTATTTCTATGGGAAGTGAAAGGAACAGTTTTCCATAACCAGTAATCAGGTTAGTGCTGAAGTGGTTAAAGAGAACAGATTATGACATTCGTGCAAGGAAGATATTTTTGTCTTAGAAATGGCGTTGGTTTGGAACTTTTGAAATAACGTATTAAACAGTTCTGCTAAAAAGGAATATTTCGGCATGAAGGAAAGAGAACATTTGAGTCGAGGAGTCGTTCGAATGGAGCCGGAGGAAGAGTCCACCCACCTCACAGTGAACTAGAAACTTTGGAAACTAAATTCAATATTGACACTTGACAACCAAACAACAAATTGATGCTATGACCTGCTCTGACCAGATCGGTACACATTCTTATTAAAATACCAACTGTGTATTAACAATTATCATATGGAGTGTGTGAATGGAAATGAGTTGCAAACAATTAAAGGGCTAATGTTTTCTTGTAAGCAGTGCAGTACACAACCCTTACCCCACTAGCAGGTGATGTATAATTGGAACAAGTTCTTTGTCGAGTTGCAAAGAATAAACACTTGCGGCCATAATGGATGTACAGGGAACTCTGACAGAATAATAAGCATCTGTGATTAATGCAACATTAGGGTCCACCTATAGTGGGAAAAGGAGACATAACGGCAGAAGAAAGTGAGGAAAAGTTCAGGTTTGGCGACAGCGCGGTCAAAGAGGAAGACACACTTGCTGAAGTACCCGACCTTCAGAACACATCCGTGTTTCTGCCCAGGGCGATAGTACGCGAGTAACAACCACTGTCTGTAACTACCCTCCAGTACCAATCTTTTCGCCAAGTACACCCTATTTTCCGCACCTACAACTGTATTATTTCCCGCCTATGTAAACTCCACATTTCCCAGCAGTATTACCAACTATTTAGAAGCAGTTTCCTACCTCAACATCTTTTTTTCAAATTTACCGACAGATGTAAACAGAGCCATAATGGTTACGCCCAATGTTACCAATTGCACTGACACACCATTTCGACCAATGCCGATGAGGTTCCAGACACTGCCAATCTTTTCTGGCTAACTGAATGAGGATACATCCGCCTTTGTCCAAGATTGCATGATGCACCTGCATAGGTACGGCGTATAGGAAAATGAATGTCCCGGGTATTTTGGGAAGCAGTTCGAAGGAGACATGGCAATGGTGGTGATCGATGAACCATTACAGACTCAGTTGGGAAGAGTTCATTTACGTGTTTTAATGCCGCTTTGGAGGTAAATTCACCTCAATCCAAGCTCAAAGAAAACTTATGCTCCAGGAACAAAAGGAGGACGGAACGTTAACTGCATTCGTCAACCGGGAAACACTCCTGGAACGAATATTCCGTCCTGGAATAAATGAATGGGAAATCCTCGAAGTGATAGCAGAGACAGCTCTACCAGAGTACAGACCAGCCTTAGGTTCACTATTAAACAACGGCCTCGCACAGTTCATGCATGCAACCACCATTCTCGAACAAAACACGAGTGTTCCGGGATGCGAATCAGGAGGCGCCCAGATGTGCCAAGGACCTCACAAGTCCGGAATTTCTGCGCGATAACAACTGGATAAACAGGCAGAAATTCCAACCACAATGGCCAGAACAGCTGCAAGTTAGCCAAGTGAGCTGTTTTCAACCCCGTACCCGAGGTGACGGGAACATGTAAAATGTGAATTTGTACTGTGACGCGAACTGCTCCATTCAGTGGAACCGTATGAGACCGCCTCCGATGCTGTGCCGGTATTGCTCAGGTTGGCAGTTCCATTGGCACGCTGATTGCCCACGAAAACCCGCGTCAAAGACAGCAGAATAACAGCAGCAGAAATGCCCACCAACAACCGGAGAGCAGAGAAAATCAGCAGGGAAATGGGTAGTGGGGATAGAGCCAGCAACTGCAAGATTTACCCCCCCCCCCCCCCCCCCCCCCCCCAACTCATCGGTAATGTCACAACAAGCCCTAATTACCAAGGTCAGTAGCCAGGATGCAAAATATTGTTCATTACTTGTCCATGTAAAGTGTATTTTGTGTCATGCCCTTGTCGACACGGTTGCATCACACAACTTTTGTCACATTTGTTTGGTCAATAAACGTGACATAACCTGAACTACTAGGTGCTCTGGCATGCTAATGGGGAATGTACTAATACAGTAGTTGGCCAAACGACCATTACTATAAAATTAAAGTTTTGGAAACCATAACTACAGTAGTAATTACTAATTAAATGAATGAAGATGTTATTTTAGGAGTACTGTGGCTCTCTGAACAAAACTCAATAGTTGAACTAGCCGAACGACACATCCACTTTGAAGCGAAGGAAAGACAAACAGTTTATAACGTATACAGCCGTAGTCATGAACATGTGTCTAAGGTAAATTTAATAGAATTTGAACAGGACATACCCTCAGTGCACCAAGCTGCTTTTTAGTGCTTGCTAGATGAATGCAAACTTGTTTTCGCGAACCATGATGCATTATAAAGGACAACATTGGCAGAACACATTATCCCGTTGACTCAGGAAAAACCGATCTTCAGTAGATGCCACAGCTACTTGCCTCACCAAGCTAAGATAATATAACAGCAGATGTCCGAGATGCTCGCAGACAGGGTAATTGAACCGACTAGCAGCCGCTATAACTCGGCCATAACTCTCGTACCGAAAAAGGATGGGACCTAGAGGTTCTGTGTGTACTTCAGGCCCATCAACCAGGTCATGTGCAGTGCTATACTGCCCTATATAAGTGTCAAAGATGCCCTTAGCTCACTCGGAAGGGTCAGAATCATGTCGTCGCTCAATTTGCGAAACAGCTACTGGCAAATATGAGTACACCAGGAGGACCGGGAAAAGACAGTCTTTACCAACTCCAGACAGCCGACGATATCAGTTCTGCATCAAGCCTATTCGGCTTAAGTGCGCCCCCATAGAATTCCAGAGTATGATGGTACAGGTCATCTATGGAATGATAGGCGAATTCACACTCGCCTACCTCGACGACGTAGTCAAATGGTCGGAGATGTGGGAGGAACATCCAAAACACCTGTCACTTGTACTCGAGAGATTAGATAAAAGTACTAACGTGTGCTTTTAATAAATGCTGGCTTGGCAAGAGCGATCTAGAGTTTCTAGACCACGTGGTGAACGAGCCAAGAAACCGACCAAACCCCGAACAGCTGGGGCTGATTGAGAGTCAGGCACCACCACGTATACGTAAACAACTACGTAAATTCTTAGGCCTTATCTTGGTTATGTGAACACGTACATGTTGCGTACCATGAACACGTACAGGTTCATGTTGCGAACCGATAATCACTGACTAGTATGGCTCAACAACATGCGGGAAGTCAGGAGCAAACTTACGAGATTGGCAGTTTTGCTGCAAGCTTACGATTTTGCTATCGAATAACTACCAGGAAAGGAGAACGAGTTAGCAGACACGTCACAGGTGCCAGAAGCGAAAGTAACAGTCACAGACTATGTTGAAGGACTACAGAACTGGTTGTGGATGCAAAAGTAAACAGGATAAAAGTAAGAGAGAATGCCCAACTGGTAGCAGATTTGTACCATGGCGTAGTGATAGCGCAGGAAACTTGAGATTTTTTGAGAGCGAAGAAAGAGCGATGAGAAAAAGAACACGTGGATGGATGGAGATGCATAGAAGGGCGTATTGAGATGTGCTAAAAATATTTTGGTTCAGTTTTTCAATCCTGGTGTCACAGATTTTGTCAGAAATTGGGTACGAAGATACCACAAATGTAATTTGTTCAAATCCTGGTGGTCTGGCGGAAATCAACAACCACAACCAACGCAGCCTAAACACCAATTTTAAAATGTCTGTTTAGATCTCATGGGGCCTTATCCTAACTCAGCCGGCAGAAGGCGATTCATATTAGTAGTAACAGACAGCTTTTAGAGATGGATAGAAGCTTACCCGATCAACAGTGCTAGAACAGGGCAATTTGCATAATGCATGGAAACTGAATTTTTCACATGATGGGAATATTCGAGAGAGTTACTTACGGACAACAGATCCTAATGTACCGGGAAAAGATAGCGTGCACTTTATGAGCTGGGGAGTGCAGAACATCGAAACTTCTATTTACCATCACTGCACCAAGCCCACAGAGAGGCACAACCGGGAGTTGAAAATACAATTCCGGCTCCATGTGGATCTGCGCCATAACAGCTGGGCCGAACACCTACCCGCCACACTCTTCACATTCAGGCGAAGAGTAAATGTCGCAACTGGACAAACCCCGGCACAAGTCCTGCTAGGAAGAAATATAACACTGGAGAGAAAGATAAATTGTCCTCGAGAGAGAGAGAGAGAGAGAGAGAGAGTAGTGAAACAGAAACAAGTGGTGCGTGAGATGAGAGGGGCAGGCACCGTTATCGCGAACAACAGGATTGGAAGGTGTGATAAGCGAATCGCTGTTTGCCAGAAACTAAACAACCACCAGCAACACTAATGGTAGGACAGGCCTTATACATCCAAGCTCATCTGGAGTCTGCAGCCTACAAGCACTTGTGCAGGATTGGCACAATACTGGAAGGGGCCTCACGAGTGGTAAATACCTTGGGCCCGTACACATACCAGGTCAGGATGGGCCACAAGACGCCAAGGATCCACCGTGATGACATTCGGGCAGCAGCAGAGAATGCTCCCGAGAACAACGGGGTCAAGCCCAAAATCGGCCAGGACGGCCGAGCTCAGGACGAGCACATCAGGAGAGATAGTGAAGCAGAAAGTGGTCCAGGCCATGAAGGAGGGGTCTGACCAACTAGTGCAGGTGAGGCATCGATGTCAAACGAAATGTAATTCACCAGGTGTCTACATCACGCCAGTGCCACGAACGAGCAGGTCGCCACATCTGAGAGGGACGGCGATGATGCAGTGATGAGCGGAGAAGGAACTCCCAAGGTTTATATATAGCAAGAGGAGCCAAAACCATTGACAAGAAGCAAGGAACACCAGGAGCCCCATGATGGTGATGCTGCTGACGAGCCCTGTGGTGACTGTCCATCGACAGGCGGTGACGCAGTACCTCAAGAAAGTATACCGGCATAAGATCCAGGCAGTCTGGAGCCACCCGACATGGAGATGCCGACAGGGATGAGCCCGGTATCCGACGTCGACAGGTCCGACGGGGATGAGCCATCGAGCCATACTGTCGAACAAGAAGAGCTGGAAACATCACCGGTACTACCAGAAAAGGACTGGGAAGGGGAAGAACCAGATCCCACCCTGACGACAACACCTGTAAACCTGCAGTAATACAACACACCAGAGCTTTGGGTCAGGACCCAACCTACAGGAATGCAATTACCGTGTCGCAACTGGACATGGCACTACTGCAGCAGTGAAGAGAATGGAGGGGTAAGCAGTGAGGATAGCGAGACTGGTGGGTTGGCCAGCCCACTACCTCTCCAATGTCCCAAGAGGAAAATAGTACCTGCGTGGGAATGTACCATCTACAGAAGCACATCAGCATTCCAGAGAGTGCAGGTTCACACACAGCAGCCAAGGAACAACAGACAGTCAGCAAATAGAGAGGCGTACATCCTGTGTCCTCGCCACATGGAGCAGAGGAGATGCTCCTGCTGCGAGTGAGTTGCCAGCTGAAAACAAACTCGCTGGTTGGATTTGGAAGGGGGGGGGGGGGTATTTGACGCCATCCACTTACCCGTTGCCAATTTGCCCGACAGGGTCGCAGTTTGCGAGCTTGGGTGGCACTTCATTTTTGTTCACTAATTACTTCACAGCAATAGACATTAATTTACCGAAACCTTTGTGTACTCTGCAGCTGTTCAAGATTCTCCACTCCTCCAATCCAATGGACTACTATCGCCCAGGAAGGCTTAAGTTTTCACATAAGTTCTTAGTTGCCTTTGGGTCATTTGTACAGTGTCACCCTGTCGGTGGAGTAATCACGGCAACATATATGTGTGCTTCCTGGAGGAGCTATTAGTAAAACCCAATGATTCTACGAAAAATGGAGTGAGTCCTCATTTGGGTTGCCTACGGGCCATAGCTGCACGGGTTTCTACCTTTCCCGCCAACCATTAAGGGTTATGTAACAGTGCTTTGTATTATCTTTCAGGGGTTTTATCTACATACAATTATTTATGGGTATGTGAGCCACCCCAAGATATTAGTGCACAGGGTTTTTGTAACATAGCTGTTTTTGTACTAACCACAATGGTCGGAGCACTGGGAGGACACCGCCCGTAGGTTATCAGCACATGGCCCAGAGAGGAGAAGTGTCTACTCTATGCTAGCTAGTTAGTATTTCACTTAAAATACCTGGCGCCCGTCGTCTACAAATAGAAGTGTTGGTAAGAATCTATGGCATATTTACCCGTCCAGCTTCCAACCTTAATGAACACCACTTTGCTCACTACCTTGCCGCCAATGTCACCCCACCCTCCACCCACTCCGTGCCGGACAGCTGGAAGTATAGATCAGGTGCACTCACTCCACCCCTTAGCGTGCGAAAGGACAGTTGTGGGAGAGGAAAGCACTCTCCCTTATCTGCCATGTCGTGCTCCGGTGCTCTGCATCCCCGCCATGCACCACCTGGATATGTGTTTACTAACATGTCGAGCCAGACCCAGTGTAGTGCCCTGGTAAAGCAGTGTCTGCAATACTTACATCCGCCTCTGCAAGATGCAATAATAAAATACAAATTTGGCACATCATACTGATAGTGCAGCCACAAGACCCGACCTACCAATCATGCCACAAATAACCGTGGAACCAGCCAGGACAGTATAACAGTGCAACCACTGCCATAGTTGGACTCAATGGTGGAGATACAAGACATTTTGAGAATTCAAAAATTAGCAGTACAAGCAGGGTCGAATTATCACACACCTAATTGGTGCCACAACTTACTGTGTACCGATTTATGCGCGATCATGCTCAATTGTCAACAATATCAAGAGAAGTATCACTGTTAATTCATGAGCGAAGCAAAGAAGATTACATTGGTCAGATTCGAGTTTTAATTTCAACAATGCCAAATGAATAGCAGAATACTGAATCAAAACAGAACAGTCACTGATTACTTGACGCGCGATATGACAGTGCACAAGGCGGAATATTGCAGGGTCGAGGAGCAACTAAGCAAAAGAGACTAGGAGAGTAGAATAGGATTACGGGCCATGACCGCACAGGTGCGGTCAACGAAGCCCAGCTGCCACATGTCGCTAGTAAGCAAGAGGACAGCACTCCGCAAGCACTGCCCACACAGTCTGTGCTCCCAAAAAGTATGGCCACTCCTGTCATATTATTCCTCCGGCGCACTACTATCCTCAATTTCTACTCTTTTAAACACCTGTATTTACACCTTGTTACCACTAACACCTATGCCGTTTACATCTGTCCCACATGCGACCATTTAAACGCCGACTGGTGTGGAAACAAATCACAACGAGAGAGAAGAAAGGTAGGTGGAAACCATCGCACTTCCAACTCCGCAAAAACCGCCCAAACCTACCGCAACTAAGACCTCCACCAAGTTACAAACACTGCCCGCATATGGAACACAGGGTAAGGTTAACCTGCTATAGTGTTTAGGAGGAAGAGTGGGCGGATTGCATAGGAGAGTAGCTCTATGGGGACACTCACATTTGGTGGCGATCCTTCAAATACTACGGAATGCATTGGCAAGAATTCCAGCAAGTCTTTCAAAACAGGTTCTGCGGTGTTGTGACAACACTGCGCACCCAGACGCAGCTCACAAAAGGAAGAGAAGTCAATAAATGAATCTTTGACTGCCTTCATCATACAGACAGTGCAGTTTGGGCGCCACTTTTATTCAGAACTGCACGAATGGGAAATTCTAGAGATTGTGGCCTAGACTGCCAGGCCAGAATACAATGCAGCACTGATTCTACTGCTGAACGAAACCTTGAAAGACATGTTGGAAAGGATGCCGGGATAACAGTGCCGCGAGACAGGTGCCGCACAATGGTGAGACGAGCAACTGCGCAACCATGAAAATGCAGTGAATGGTGGTGTGCGACAGGACAGTGAGAAATCATTCGGACAATACTTAACAAAAATTCAAAACACACAGCAACCATGCAGAGAGCAAGTGAAAAGTGACACGTTCCAGCTGCAGAAACCATGAGTACAAGTTTAAAGTGGGATAAAACCAAACCACCCTCATGGCTGTGCCAGTATTATCAAGGAAGGCAATTTCACTGCCATGCACAGTGCATCGATAATCCCCACTTGAATATGTAAGAGCAAGAAACCAGCCTGCTGCAGGGAAACGTTAAACGGTGGTGAGGGGGCTGGAAGCTCCGGCCACCCTGCTCCCCCCATAATGAAAACAATGGGAGCCCATGCCACAACAAATACTAGTCAACCAGGTTAGTAGCGAGCGCATCGGCGAAATTTATTTGCATCTTGGTGACTGACAACAAGTTTTGCATACATTCAACTTTGTTTTGTATTAGAAAAGTTATTGAGAGCCCAATCAAAGATGTCATACAGGTGTGACATGATAATCAGATTTATTCAAATTGGGTGTTTCTAAATCGCACATGAATATCGTCAATGTCATTATCAACAAACTATCACAATTTCAGAAAGTTCAATTCTTGTTAGTGATGAAAGCCAAACCGAATCTTTAAAATATAGCAGTAATGTCGTACGTAAAACATAATACAGTTCTATTAAAGTCGAAAAATTTGGGATGGCCTTGCAGAGTGTGTTTTTTTTTTTAGGACGATACGATCTTTTACACGGAATATGCATTACGTTTAGGGAATATTTTATCAGTACCTATACAAGACAACAGTTTCATTTTAAAAATTCATCATTAACATAGTATATTATTTTTATAACGCCGCGTAAAATAAAAAACTTATCTATTCACGAATGTAATTTTATCATAAATAAATAACAGAAACGACGTTAATAACAATTGTGTATAGGCGACATGATTTATAGCAATTTTGACAACAAATTTGCTATAAACATTGTGAATAACACAGGTGTTGCTCACAAAGTTACCAAGGCAAGAACTTAAGTCAATAACAATGTTAGTAACAAATATGTCAATAACAATGTTACCAACATTCTAGGAACAATGTTGAAAATATAGCAATGTTAATAACTACGTGAATAGCATGAAGGTTGGTTTATGGGATTGATGAAGCGATTTTGCGGGAGTATAGCGGGGGGGGGGGGGGGATAGAAAATTATAATTGTGGCTTTTGAGGACGAAGTAGGAAATGCTGCTCACAATCAAACATTTTTGCCAGTTCTTTCCATGGATCACTTTTTTGTTTGTCTTTCTATATATTCTTTTAACTGATGGTTCCGCAAACATTCCCTCGACCTAAACTCTTCTATAAGTCTACACATTTTTTCTCTGCACCAATCCGTTACAATAGGCTACCAAAATGTGTATTTTCAATAATATTTCTGCTCGAGTACAACAAACACAGAGTCACTGCAAATACGTAGTGATGTTAACATGCTAATAACATTGCTAGTAACATTTGTTATCAACATCTTTTATTGTAGACCGCCCCAGAATGGTTCGGGAAAATAATGTTAACAACAGTGTTGGTGGAAAAGTTATTAACATGTTTTTTAAAATACATAGCTTTTGTTCATAACAAATGAATTCCACAAAATTTCGAAAACAAATCTTACTAATATTTTTTTGTAAATAGTAACAATGTTATAAACATAATGTTGGTAACAATGTTGAAAACATTAAGTTACCAACAATTTTCAAGCATTTTTACATCATTTGTTAATAACATTGTTATAAACGTGTGTTATCAGCAATGTTATCACTGGTGCAAATGGGCCTTTATGCTCATAAAAAAGTAAACACAACATTTCAGGAGAAAAAATGTTTTTTTTTTTTTTCCTTTCATTGAAATAATTCTCATTGGTTCATTTAGTCACATGACCACAATGCGCCACTATCAACACGAGAATATATTGCAATTTGTATCTTAAAGAAATGCCCAGCTAAGACACGCTTATAAAACTGAGTTTTATATTGGTGAAACACTTCGACATACTTAAGCGCCATTTAAGGTTAACAATCGCTTTGCTGGAACCTAGTTTATTCCTTGCCAAAAGCAAACAAAATATTTCCAGTGCTTTGCTGGTTTGGTTTATTAATGTTTTCAATCTCAATCTCAATCGCTAACGAAAACGAGAACATTGGTGAAGTCTCAGTGGCATCTGAAAGAATGTAACAATTTATGACTTTAGAATACCAAATTGCCTCCCTCGAAGATTTTAATAGTTTAAAGAGCTTTCAAAACTTAACGAAAACGAAAAACTCATGAATAGCTTAGAATAAGCCCCCTTTAAGAATAATCAATGGGAAAAGAGTCAGACTCATGGAGACCTCTTTTCAAGAGCTCAGATGTTTTAACATTTGATGTGAGTACATGTTTACAGTAGTTATATTCATGCCCATAAACAGTTATCTATTTCAGAAAAATTAGTCTTTTCATAAGCATGACACTACTAGAATTTAAAAAAAAACACTTAAATGTGGCTTCAGTTAACTTAAAACTTGTCCAGAAAGGGCCATTCCATCTTGGTAGCCAACTTTCCAATAAGTTACCACAACACCTTCAAGAAATTTGCTTCTCTAACCGAAAACTCTTTAAAAACAGCGGAAAGATTTTTTTTTTTTACTAAATGTACATTTTATAGTGTAGACAAATATCTTAACTAACAAAAATAATAAATTACTGTATAACATGTCATTGTAGTGGGGAGAACCTTGCAATTACGGACATGGCATTCAACATACATAAAAAAAGGAATAATTGCTTTCATGAAAAGCAAAAGCAGAGCTAAACAATGTGGGGAGGGCGACAAGGCCTGCCTGGTAAGATGTGCTATGCCAGCAGCTGCCGCACGCATGTGGCAAACTGACTTACCGTATGCTGGGTTGCTTACAGGGGGTGGCCTGAGCACTGGAAACGAAAGCCTGTCAGCGTGGGCGGGCGGGGCTGACTGTTACAGATGGGGGAGGTGGCATACTTCGATCGCTATCAAATTATGAATAATATTATGAAAACACGTAATGAAACGATGATGAGATGACCTGTGAACAGGTGGAGCTTGGCTGCAAAGAGGTGTGAATAAAACCGTGCCTCCACTAGTGTAATATCTCCTCATTCCAACTCTACTATCTGACCATGAACCAACTTATTTAATTAAAGTATTTTCAACACAAGGGAAGGGAATAACATGCATATGAGAATGGGGTGTAGCTTATGAAATCATTAACCAACTGGGGTTGATAAAAACAACACTTTGTTGACATGAATATATATTTAAATTCAAATAGGAACGACAGAATATGTTACACTAATTACTAAATACACAATATTCAATTAACACTTACGCACAAGTGGCTCAGTGCCATTAAGTAGCAATACAGGAATAATTTCACATGCCTAGCATTGCCAATTATTAAATATTATACTTAAGGGGGATTGATGGGGTCTTGAAGAATGACTTGCATCATAACCGCTAGCATGGGGTATGCTCACCAATAACACAGGAGAGGACCTGGAAGCTCCTCCAAGACTCGATGTCTTGATGCTCACACTTTGTGGTCAGTGGGAATCTAGTCGAAGGGGTGCAGTGTTCCTGATCTTAAATACGCTGCACCAGCGGTTGGTCAGCGTATTGTGTCGCAAACACTCAATATCCATAGTGCATTGTACATTAACATGTAATTTCGTGTGCAGCTCTCTGGCCGCTACATTGTCCATAAACAATCATTTATTTCAGAAAAATGAGTCCTTTCATAAGCATGACACAATAATAAAAAAAAAACACATGCAGCTTCAGTGAACTTAAAACTTGTCCAGAAAGGGTCATCCTACCTTGGTAGCCAACTTTTCAATAAGTTACCACAACACCTTCAAGAAATTTACTTCTCTAACCGAAAAATCTTTAAAATATATCTGAATTTTTTTTTAATTAAATGCGCATTTTATAGTGTAGACAAATATCTTAACTACAAAAATTAAGAAATTACTGTATAACATGTCATTGTAGGCCTAATCATTTCTTGTCCCGTTCTTTCTTGTTTCCTTTTTCTTCTGTTTCAGTACAACGACGACGCCCCACAGCATGTTGGTAGAAGATTAGTCAAATTATGAAGAAAAGATATTCTGCATGTATGTATAATCTGACATATATGTGTGTGTTTACTATGTTCAGTGTATAGACTTTGTATACTGAAATTTGACTTGTCGAATATCTTTGTACAGTGATGTATTGAAAAAATATCTTATGGATAAAACAAAAAAAATCAGGCTGGTTGAACAAAGGATAAATTAGTTCAACCAGTCTCACCAAGCAAATAATTTTCGAATGTCCGGTGTACATTGGTGGATCCACCGGTGAATTTACGAATACGTGGCTTCGTAGAGTGAATCGGTAAAGTGAAATTGAAGTGCACAAAATAAGTTTATTTATTTATTTTAAGTTCTGAGGTAACATTTTGTTTCTTTCATCATATAGCACCATACAGCAGTACAATTTATACAGTATACCAAGGAAAGAACTTCTTGGCTGCTCGATGACAGTCGCAGTCTACCCACTCAGCTCTGCTTCTAAAAGTAATTTACTTCTACTATATTTGGTTTAGTGGGGGCCTGATAGGCTGAAATTAATGTAATATGGCCCGAGTCAGTTAGAATATTAATTAACGCGAACTCTAAGTTCAGGTATTTTTGGTTTGCATTTAAATGGTGGTGAATTTTACTATTAATTAATGTGATGTCTGCCATGTTCCCCATAACCCCTAAGAACATTTGTGAAGCAGAAACCTGCATAGTAAGCGCAGCAGTGATGCGTGCTCTGCGGACGCGAAGAGTATATCCTAGGTCGCTGGTGAACGACCAAGACTTGAGTGCAGTGTAGTGCAACATGGAGGCACGCCGGTGCAGCATGGCCAGTGGTTGCAGAGAGCAACTACAGCAGAGACTCCTTGAGGTGGAGGGAAATGGAAGTAGATCCTCATAATGACTGCAATTAAGGCCCAGAGCTCATGCCATTCATTAGTTTGCAATTTGATATTTAAGGATTTCTTGTATGTTTACCCCTTTTTGTTCACAGTGCATTGTTGAGTGTATTCATCGTGTTTTTTTTTTTTCATCACTCATTTAGCATTATGTCCATCATCATCCATTAGAGTTTTGTGTTTCAAAGTTCTGTAAGTAAATTTTAACGTAAGATTTTGCAGCCAGCATGATGTTAAACAGGAGTTGTACTTTTGCAACAGAAAGTAGTTCCTATCCTGGCCCATCAGCCAGCCCCCTCTTGCATGAGTGTTAGGATGACAAGACAGTAAGCAAGTAGCATCGGACGGGGTGATGCGTGTCGCAAGTTCCCATGTTTTCCATTTGCCGGGTAGCCTTCATCATTTTGAGCATGGGCATTTAACTTCAATAGTCCTCTTTCTCTCATTAACCACCTGGTACACCACCTTCATTCTCGTAGGCTAGCATAGCCCCAGAAAGCTTAAGTTCACCTTTAATACATTTGTGTCTTAGGACGTTTGTACAGTGTAATCGCATAGGCCGGTATAGCCACACATTGTCTGTGTCAAGTGTTCCCTTAGAGAGATGGTAAATCAAGTAGAATAAATACCACAGAGAACAGATCAAAGTGTAAGATATTCTGACTTCCATTGTGCATTAAAGGGGATGGGCCATAACAATATCCACTCACGTCCTATCAGTGTCCTTAATTTCATTTTAATCTTTTTCCATTCTCAGATGCATTAACAGTTATTCAGTTTCTTATGTGTGCTCGGCTCTCAAGAACTCGCTATTAAGAGCCGCCCAAATCTCTTCACTCACTCACTCTTATAGGCTTGTGGTTGACCCTAACAATGCACATATGCTAGTGTTAAAACCTTTTTGTAAAGTTACCTCGAAAAGTTCGATCAGCATGGTGCATAGCCGACCCACCAGCTATTGTTTAACAAACAACAATATTACAGCTTAATTGAGACTAGTATCATCAAGGCAGAGGTCAACAACTTCGTTGGCAAGGAGAATTCATCCCGGTGTTCTGCTGCCACCCAGGGATTCGAGACATCGTGCTACAAGTTCATCTCCATTGTGTTATTACCCTGATGCATGGCACCTAGTCGGGTAACTTAATTCCAGACCTTACATTTACGACCCCCAAAACCTGTTTAACCCATTTTCAACCAACCACAAGGTGTCAAATATCATAGTATCTTCTTCTATCATTTCTGTAAGTTACTTAATTTTTAATTGGGCATTTCTTGTGTGGTTTTAAATTTGGCTCATGGATTAAAGCAACTTCTATTGCATATGTTTCCAGTAGTATTTCTAATTCCTTAAGTTGGTAAAACATGTCATTGCTGTTCAAATAAAGAAGTGACAATCTACCAGTGACTTACTGGGTGTTTTGACACATTATGGAGCAACTCGGAACGTCATTTAGTAGGCAACCAACAATAGCATCTCCACAGCTGAGGCTGTGGAAAGGCAGAGCTCAATAGTTCAACAGAAGTTTTCGTTCGGGCGTACGGCCTGCAACCCTGAGATCACAGAGAGTAATTGTGCTACAGCATCATCCCCCATCATGGAATCTCCTTTATGATGCCTGGCATTTAGTTGAATAATTCCAACATTCCACAGAAATCCCATGTAACCCATTCCCACACCACGTCATGCTGTCAGGACGAGGATACTGGTGTTGGAGAGGGGAACAAAAAAATTATTAAGTAATTTGGAGTAGGTACCTAAATTTGGACATGCAAGAGAAAATTAATAGCAAAACACATGTTAGGTGCGAGCAGCAATATATTAATTACTGGTAATGCTTCCCTATTCAATATCATCACTTAATTGCATTTAATTATTTACTACAGTTATTATCAAAGTATTTTTGTGCCTGTTGAAAAATTAAATTGATTAGGTTATAAGAATATTAGTGTGAGTATTAATTCTAAACAAGAAAATGTCAATAGCATCATATTTGAACCCTATCAAATCGCATCTCTACACATAGAGAGATGCCTCTACTAATTTGTATTAAGGGTTGTTTTGTTGTTTTAATGTTTATTTGCAAGGGTAGTGTTTTTCCTTCACATGTTCCATACTCATCTCATTCACGCATGTTGCATAATGGTATTTTTTTGTCATCATTTAACGCAGAGTAACTTTTGGTATCATTGTTTTAGCAGGTGTTTTTAGTTTTGAGAGTTTTAGATGCAAGTGTGACAAAACCTAGTCCCTGCATGTCACGCTAACCTGCCAAGGAGGCAGTGTGCACCACGCGGAAGTCAGTAGACAACGAGCACTCACAAGGGTTGGCCCATGTCTGTGTCTGCGCGCTCCAGGTGGCATTCACCTTTAGGGCCCTACTTATTGACATGTCCGCTTGCCTCGGATGCCCTTGGTCCTCGGTCCTCTCTGACATTGTGAGCACTAATTAGCCCACGTGATCATGTGAAGTCATGAGCCATGTCCCCGCTTGTCCTCGCATGTCCTATGTCCCCAGTCCTTGGCAGATTGGTCAATGTTTAATTTTTTAACCCTTACGCATCCCCTGTTCTCGATTGTCCCCGGTCCTTTAATCTTTCATGGAAGAATAAGAAGAAGAATTTACCAGCAAAATACATGTGTTATCTGTAATACCAAACAAAAGCAGTTGTAAACATTAACATCGAAGTGAATGAGGAGTCTGTTAGTGCAGAGCAGGACTAATATTGTAAATAACAAATATGCACCTTGCAGTTATAGCTTGAATTATCCAATAAAAACAGGAATTTCAGAAATACAAACTCGATGGAAAATTTATTCCAGTGAAGGAATATAATTATGGATAAAAACGTAATACGAATTTAAAGAACTACTATAATAATTAAAATCGCCTTCAAATCAAAAACTCAAATTAATTCCTGCCATTTATTCGTGACTCTAAACAACTAAGTAAAAAACAGAATATCGCAAATAATATACTGCTATCTGGTACTAGTTTTCGAAACCTACTTGTTGGGACAGCTTTGGCCATCTATTGTAGCAGCAAAATGGTGTACGAGTCTCATGATGTCAGCGAGGACAGATCTAAGAACATCAGAAGACAGGGGAAATGAGAATTTGTAGCAAGGCTCTTAGTCATATTAATTTAACGTGCAATAGTGTAAGTTTATCGGAACCTAGTTTATTCAGCCTCCCGGAGACACTGCCCCTACTTACCCAGTGCTTACATCGTCTGGGGAATATTAAACTGTACATATAATAGTTTATTGTCTTCATGACATTTTACCTTATCGCCCTGCTGGCAGGCTAAGCCCAGCAACTGAATGTATAGTCTCTCTCCAGAGGAGAATGTAATGTTTTCAGCAAGTAAATCTACATCAGGTACAAAGCCACATATGTTTTTCTTTGAGGAGCCCTCGGGTATTTCAGGAAATGGGTTGCTTAAAACTGCCAAATGTTTTATCACCTGTGTTCAACCAATTGTGATTGTAATTTTCTGGGTAATATTGTGACGATGGTACAAATAGCATAAATTTTGGGGAGGGGGGGGGTGTTATATTTAGACCTTTTGTAAGAAATTATACCCTCTTTTTTGTTAAGATCTGATGTGTCAACGAAGTGACAGGCAATACGCCAGCCTGTCTTATTCGAGGCCATAATGACCTACCCCTCCCTGACGAGTTTTCCAGCAGCTTGATGGGACATGCGACCTGCCGAGAGGGTGAGACAGAGCAAGAGGCAAGAGAGAGAGTGAGTGTATATTGCAGGAGGTGAGGGACAGACAACATCGTTACACAGCACAGTGGACTCTAGACAACCCCGCCCCCTTCCGCAGCAGGTTCCTGGGCAGCTTGTTAATGTGCTGTTGACAAGGTGCCTGCCATCCCGCCCAGCGAAGTTTCTTTTCTGTCTGATGTAAACAGAGGGTAAACTACACCATGTGTCATACACCCGATGTCGAGGTGTCTACATTGGACCCAGCAAGGTATGCCATGGAAAAAACCCCTGCATTCCAGACATCTTAAAGCTGCCTTTGGTAGCTGTTCACGACGTCACCGAGGATGAGTCGGGTAGGCAACCTGAGGATGGCCAGGATCGCCAGGTGAAGGACCTACCCGAGGGCATCGTTATGACGAGAAGACACTGTCTGAGTCCAGGCTCAATACTAGCAGTGTTAGGCCATTCATGAGGAATTGGGGGTGCCCAAGCGCCAAGCCTGCACTACCTGCAGTATAGCAGCAACAGCAACAGTAACGAGTCCGGTGAAGGGGAAGTTTCCTCCCCTCCCCCTCAGTGGTGGCTGGTAACATTTGAAACTGGGAGGGCTGTAGCGATCCTAACTCATATAATTACAAATATCATTTTTTTTAAATAGGCACAGTGATAAATATATTCCATACGACAGGCTTAAATAAGTGTGGCTTATGTATCTAAATACAAAAAAATAGGTGTGGTTATTTGAAGAAAAATGTATCATAGCCAGATTTGTAATGGTCAACATACTGTGGCTGCTGGTTCAGATCTAATCACTATCACATGTATGTATTTGTTTTAAGAATGTTTAGGTTATATGCCTTCCAGTACCTAGATGGGGTGGTACATTACACGAAACGATGAGCGATAACATAATAATACTACTTCTACCATACTAATGCCTTAAATATACTCAAACAAATATTTTTAAAATCAAATACTAATTTACATAGCCTACACTACATACAAAATTCATGTCAAATTTGAACTAGAGGATAAAAGTGGCATATCTTAATTAATATATTTGTAAAAAAAATCCATTTGTCAACTCGTGTGTGCTATCTAACTGGCAATGTATATTCACCTTACCAAGCAATGAAAATTTTATGGCATTTTTTTATATGTTGCGAACATGATTGATGTAATTTAACTTTGTCTCCCAAATGTTTTAAATCTTTTACCCCATTGACAGACCATGCAAGATCATTAGGTTTCATTAGCAAAAAAAAAATTAAACTAAACAACACATTTCCAATGTCACACCCGCATAGCCAGTCCGAAAAATTGTATGTACTTACGTCGAAGTTTCTCGTATACAAACCATTTACTACCTTGGCTTTGTTATTGAATTTTAATTAGCTGTGGCCTTGCTGGTCCCAGATTCTGTAGCTGTAGTTTATTCTTGTAATTGAAAATATTTGCCATAATAAGTTTACAAGTTTAAACAACACAACATAACAACAATTCAACCCTACTTCTGACCGATGCTCATAGCTCATCATTAACAAACAACAAACTTATTCAGAATATTATACACTATATTTGAAGCTCAGCGAGTTTGAACAATATATATAAATAAAGAGTATTCGGAATATATACCAGCATTGTTAAGAGATGTGTTAAACAACTGCAAAAGAGTGGAGCGCGAAAGTGTGCATACAAAACATTTAGTTTTGGTAACCTTGTCAAGTTCCAGGAAACCATTTCTTTGTTTGAGCAGGGGCGCACCTAGCTCTCTCCGATTTACAGCATGCGATTGGCTGAAAAGGGCCGAGCCCCTGAAGTCTTCCCTCCCTCCTATAGCACCCCTAGTCATATGTTACGGCCATCTCTCTCTACTAGCACTACCCACTTCAGGGCGAAGAATCTGCCGCCCCACCACACGAATTTCCAAAAACATTTCTTTCGTGACAAGCATCTCGTCCATCTCAAAAACATTAGCTACGAAATAACCTCTGTATTCGTACGCAGTATTATTTACTGAGCAGCAGTAGAGGTATGCATTTTGAGATTTTATTAGGAAGGCTGCGCCCTGCACCCTACCTCAGCAGTCGCCGCTCGAAGCATGCACGTGTTATCCGGCATGTCACATGCACAGCCTGCGGGAGTAGAGGCAGCAGTCCAGCCTACCTTCGCCTAGTCGCACCTGCAATTTGTATCTGTGGGGTCAGTTAATACCACCACACAGATGTTGCAGTGACAAGACATCTTACATCGAGTGAACAACCTCAAAAAGGGTAGGGGGCATATGAAATGGACCAACGCCCCTGGGCCTGTTAGTTCACCACGCCATAATGTGACATCCACAGCAGTCACTTCTGTACCATGTGTGGGCGATTTGTCGCCGAAGCTAGTGTCCCACGTGTGTGAACGAGTATGCGCAGTGCGGTCTAGTGTAGTGTTTTGAATATATTTTATTTTGAGGGCAAATGTGCTAGTTTAGATCAGTGAATGCATAATATTTATCCATCGCCATGCGATGTACTGTTGACGTAATATGTTTGTTTTGTTTCTACAGTGAATGTTACATTTTATTCAGTGTTATGTTGTGTGCCAATGTGAAAGTCATGTATTTTGTTGATTTGTTATTTTTCCTATACCCTTGTATGCAAGTAAGTACAGAGACAAAAAAGTCTCGTCATTTAAAGTGCCATGTGTTATTTTTAGTTTTTGTAATTTTACTTGAGTGTTAATATTTACGTGTTTAAAAAGCCAATGCGCTTCTAGAGCTATTTCGAAAACTTGTATGGGGACATCCATAAGTACGTAACCTAAGTGTGCAACCAGAGTGTAAATATTATTTGTGAATTATTGACGTGTTATTTTCCAAACAAATATGCCTGGTTTTAAAGTTGACAATCCGAAAGTCAACAGTCCAGTACTGTAACACTGGCTTGTGCCAGTATTCATAGATGTTCGACTATTCGAACGGAGCGCTGCACGTGATGCTCTCGATCACGTGGCTGGATAATTATAACATAAAATAAGTTTTACTATGTTTGTTTCTTGGTGTTTCAAGTAGAAGTATAGTGATTTTCCATCGTTTTTATGTGTTTTAGCTCATTAATTTGTGGATGGGGGGAGCCCCATTAAGTGGAAACAGCATTTTAAAACATATACAGTGTCTGCATGAACGACATGTCGATGTCTTGTTCATTTAAACATGAATATAGCATACTATTTTCTATGTATTTATTGTGCTGTTTATTTTACAAGGAGTAAGCATGAAATACGTAGTTATCTGTGGTAAGAAGCCACAGGAAATGACATAAGAGAATAATAACTTTTGATACAGGGAAAGGATAATTCCTTCTCTTTCATGGTGGTTCATTTAAGATACAAAGGACTGGGAAGCGGCTGCAACAAAATTATGATTTTGTACTGCCAATTTCGCCATGCGGGGTAATCAATGTATGAGAGGAGGCTCCACAACTTCTTCAATACCACAACTAATTGTTTGGAGTTCCGCGTGGAGATGATGTTAATATCTTCCGCTAATATTTGTGAGACAGCTATCTTGACGTGACACCCTGGGTTCAAGTAAGATCATGATTAGTTTTACTATCATCGACACAGGATCTTATGTGAGACATGTTTTTCGTATAAAGATTGCAAAACTTTATGCTGAAATATTAATCTAATGAGAATACAAAATTCTGCAGTGTGAATTATATATTTTTCAAGTAACTAAAAATCTGGCTTCCTTAATAAAATCCCAGCAGTCTTATATCAGAGTCTCGCCTTTGTGTTGTGAAACTAGTTAATAAATTTGAAGTACCTATGCAGACATTAAGTAAATATACCATTCTGATTTTTCAACCGAAATATATGAAACTATCAGCAATGTAATAACTGCTCACGTAGTTCCTATTGCTGTTGTAGTATTTGAGATGTAATCTTAGATGGCTATCAGTAGAATCAATCCTATAAACTACCTAAATACGTTCCGACAGCTGTTTGAACATTGTGATTGAGTATTATCTTCTTAAAATATAAATAATATAATTATTTTCGTTATATGCCAGGGTTCAGTGTCAGTGCTTTCTCTTGGTAAAAGTGAATTCTTGCTTTCTGTAGTTTAAAAATAATTTTGAAAGGATTTTTAATTTTACATCGATCATTGTTAAATATGCATCATCGTTGCACTACCAAAGGGTAATAAAGTGCTTAAAACATACTTGTAAAGCATATACGTCTTTTGCACGGTGCAAGTTTTCTAATGTAGAATATTTAATATTTTGCTAGGCTAGCAAAAGAAAGTAAAAATTACTATTTTATACTTGTTATACTAGGCGTCTAGTACTCGAGATTCTTCCGTGGTGCTTGACAGCTTTCTCATGAGACACACATTTAATTCAGACATATTTTATAAAGTACACTCATGGAAACAATTATCATTTGCCATCTTTAATATAGTGCAAAGACTTGTGGCTGAACATGGTAATATTAATTTTAAAAAAATTATAAACATTTTTAACACACTTCACGATTTAGCATACACCACTTTTCGGTTGCCACTTGTGAAGTGTGTAGAAAAAAATATATATCCCATACAATACAGGATGTGTGTAGAAGAGTCGGTCAACTGTGTTAGAGCACAACTCCACGGAGAAGCACACTCTTGGTGACACTCATTGAATCACTATGGGTTGCAATGGGACGAATTTCTCCAATCATTCCAGTGCCACTTTGGAGGGGCCTTCGCATCATTCCATGCACAAAGTAAGATCACTCTAGAAGAACAACAGCCGAATGAATCACTGACATAATTCATAACGTGAGAAATTCATTTGGTTCGTCGTTTTCACCCACACCTGCTTGAACAGGAGGCATTTGAAGTTGTGTCTGAGACTGTATGCTCCGAGTTTCATGCCGCATTGGTACCATAACTGAACGGTATATTGGATGAACTCATTTGTGCCGCGCTCATCCTCGAGCACAATCAGTGCCAACCGCACCATGATACAGGTGCTGAAAGATGGTGCAACGAGCATGGGAGTGAAAATGAAATGGGACAAAGGTAATACCAAAACAACCAAAAACCAAAATGTTTCGGACAACACCGAGACAAAATTAATAATTCAGGATCCCACAATAGTCAAAACTACAGTGTAAACAACCACAAAGAAAATAGTGCAGTAAACAGTGAGGGAAATAAAAATAACAACATTGGGATAAAAACAAACCAACGCCTTGGCTGTGCTAATACTATGATGGCGAAGTTTGCCATTGGCATAGCGAGTGTTCCAATATCCCGCATCTGAACAATGCAAATGGAAATGCAAGTAGTCAGCAGGGAAATGGGAAGCAGCGATAAGGGGGCCAGGCGCCCCTGATGCCCCAGTCCCATCAGAACAACTGGACGTGACACCACAACAAGACTTATAAACCAGGTTATTAGCAGCAAATCACAATTTATCCGCATACTTGTCACTCAATATTCAACATTGTCATGCATAAGCCACTAACCAGCACTAGGACAAGCCACGGTAACCATTCAAGTGCTTGACTTAGTAACAGTAACACCAGCAATATTCATGATATATATCAGAGAGGATGCAATTAATGGAGTGCCGTGGTTAACACAGTAAAACACAATTGTAGAGCCAGCGGCATGTCGCATCCATTTTGACACAAAGGAGCGGCACACTGTTTATAACTTAGACCGACGCCCAGCTGATAGGTTACCCACAGTATCCTTAGGGGAGACAGATAATGATGTATCACCCGAACATTAGGCAGCTATTCCGCGAATTATTAGTGGATGTAGGGCCATTTTTGCAGTGCATTACACCTTTTGCTGCACAGCGATCGTCGATCACGAGATCCTGCTATATGCATGCTACCACATAGTTACCTGCCACACCAAGAATGGGTAATTCGGCAACAAATCCAGGAAATGCTTAACAACAGCGTGATAGGACCTATGAATAGCCAGTTCAACTCGGCAATTATGCTTGCACCAAAAAAGAGGGTATCTGGAGAATTTGTGTAGATTTTAGTCTTATCAACCAGGAGAGGCAAAGCGCACTAGAGCCACATATAAGCGCGAAGGTTGCGCTTAGATCACTGACCTTGCTAGACCTGAAAAGTGAGTATTGGCAGGTCGCCATTAAGTTATAGGATTGTGGAAAGGCTGCTTTGTTGGTCCCCGACGGGAGGCGATTCCAATGTTACACAATACCATTTGGGCTCAAATACGCACCTGCCACCTTCCAGGTGATGATGGTGTATGTGTTGGATAGCCTCATCGGTGAATTCCCACCCGCTTACCTGGACAACGTGGTAGTGTAGTTATCGAGCAGAGAAGAACATGTACACCACTTGTCAGTTATATTGGAAAGACTAAAGAAATCTATGGCATAACCTACGCAACAAGCAAATGCCACATAGGAAACATCATTTCGGACTTTGTAGGTCATGTCATTGACGACGACGGCAACAAGCCAAATCCAGAACAATTTAGGTTGATCGACGAATACCCACCACAATGCAAGTGAAAGCAGCAGAGGCAATTTTTCGGGTTAATAAACTGGCTCTGGGAGCACATCAAAAACTTCGCAGTCCTCACCACTCCCCTGGCGGACTTGTCACCATAAATGCATTTTCAATGCGACAGTTTCACTGATGAGGCTTTCGCAAAAATCAAATAGCAATTCAGATCATGCCCTACCTTGGCGAGGTATTGCCCCAGTCGACATTTGTACTTGCAAATGGGAACTACCACATCATTAATTTTTCCAGCGTCATATTCTGTCAAATTGAATGAAGATATGATGTAAACGAACGGGAATGTTTGGCTCTCATCTAGCCAACAAGAACCATACAGCCTAACTTGAGTACCAGAGATTTACACTGCGTAGGGCAGATAATCTATGTTAGTATGGTTACAAACCTTGTGCGAAGCGAGGAGCAAGCTGACTAGGTGATTGTTACTCCTACAATCATATGATGTCATTGTCGAACACATCCCAGGAAAGAAAAATCAGCAGACACACTGTCTCCCAGTGCTGGCATTGTAGTACAAGACCACATGGAGTAGGAAGGAGAATATGCAGCAAACTACCACATGAACCATTTCATGAGGCGAGTGTGCAACAGCTAGACATAGTCAACAATGACATCTGGGTGAGTCAACTGTACCATAAGGTAGAGCAGGTGCAGTTAGGACACACACTCGCCCAGATGCAAAAGAATGCATCCACACAATAGACAGTTGAGTGTTGGTGAATTATTGATGGACGCCTTGAAATTTGTTCTCCGAGTGGGGCAAATGGTGTGTATACATGATCACCCACAGACTGCTGCCTGCAGAGACTTCTGCGCGTACTTCACGCCAAAGTAAAGTGGGTAGCACAGAAACACCAAAAGCTACAGTCCCAGCACCTACTTGGTCCGAATTGTGAACAGAGGCATCAGGGTGCATCGGAATGACTTCCAACTGTCACTAGGTGATGTCGCCGACAAGGTCGCACCAGGCACCTTGAAACCCCATAACAGAGCTTCCTCTGCTGAGCTCCACCAGGTAGCAGCAGCGAATGAAGATGCATCTACACCTCCTTCAGAGCGATCTTCTCCAGAGACCAATATTGCGGTGACACCCGAAATGGTAGTGTCGCCAGAAGTCGTGATGCCAGTCTGGATGTCGAGATGGTGCTGCACCACAAGGTGTCGCCACCCCAACACCAGCTGTACGTCAAGAACAACAGCAAGAACAGGCTTTGGTACCACTCCTGGTGGCAACGCCACTATCGAGAGTCTGCAGAGGTGTACAGAAGAGGAATGTGCATCAGTACCTCTCCCGGGCGAACCACAACTGGGACCAGAAGCCCGACATCGTCCAACACACCTGCGCCCGGCGGGGCACATCTGACAGTTTCTCAGTTGCCACTGACAACACGGCATATACCAGCACTGCCAATCAACCACCAGCACCATGCGAGAGGCCAGCACTTCGGGCGGCAACCCTGCCTGCAGATGCCGCAATACCCGATGTCATGGTGCTCCCAACATCCAAGGCAACCTCCCCGACATCGTCCTCGCCAGGTGACACCTCGAGATCCTTGCCGCAATGTCGACTGTGCCAGGAAGATCGCTGGGGATTTCCACCACTAGTGAGAGTGTAGCCGCCCGCAGTAGGCTAGCTGTAAGATTTCCATCAATGGTTGGAGGGCCACCATCAGGTGGGCACCACTGCCCTGTCGCTCCTGGCAGCAGCAAAGAAGGCAACACACCAGTAGTGGCAGGAGCACAAGCAGTAATGACGGCAGTGAGGGGAGTGGGTCGGCCGTCTCATTCCGCCTCTTCTGGTCATGTCAGCAGTTACAGCCGCCCAGACATGCCTGACGTGCGAGGGCACCACACTGAGGCAGGCCACCCACAACACCTACATTGGCAGCCGTTGCAGGGATGTGCAGGCAAACCAAGAGGCCCATACACCCTGTGGCCATGATAGTGGGGGAAGAGGTAGTGCCTCTGCTGTGCAGAGTGTTATCCGACCTGCAAATGTACACAGCATCGGGAGAGGGGTGGGTTGACATGTGTTTGTGTCCCTCACATTCAGACAGTTTGCCAAACTGCACGTCTATACACCGCTGCAGCATGCATCAGGGCTCTACAGTGTTTTGCTTCGTAGTGCCACAAGTGCAGTAATGTTGCGAGTGTAGGGATGAAATGTAGTGGAACACAAGATACGCGATCAATCAATTAGAAGACAGGTAACAAACATAACACAAAACCATATTCTGTTTCCCAAAGACTACGACAACTACGATTTACTAATAGGAATAACACTATGCAAATAAGTTTCATGCATTAATAATTTATCACAAATAATTATATTGCACTGAGCAATAATTCTGAAATAGTATATTTGCTTTGATATTATTTGCAATAACAAAGATGTTCATGAAGACTTACACCTAATATGCATGAAGTGGCCATAACAGAAGTAGTATTACCCTGTGAATTACTCCTCAAAAATTGTATATAGCGCTTTAAAATAATTACTTTATCGAATTGATTAAGGCTCGCACCAATCTGATTGGGAGCAGGGCAAAAAAACACTCAAGGATTTCAGGTTAAATAGTTCAGCAAATTCACTCGGCATCTTTTGAAAAATGGCAAACTAAGCTGTATAATACGAAAGTTAAATCAGCTGCCATCTCAAATAAGCCTTCACTTGTTGAAGCAGAAATCATTCGAACTCGCAAGTCAATATGAGATACAGTAGGGCATAAAATTGCAGCAGTGTGTGAGACCCACGAGGCAGCTGCTTCATAGTCTTCCCTAGTTTTAGGTAAATAGGCCTTGGTACACAGAACATACAACATACATTTTGACATGAGCAGAGCTCCAGCCCTTAGACCTTTTGCCCACCACCCATCGCATCTACAGCAGAGAGCCGCACTCTATCATGCACAGTAGCGCATCAGTGACTGACACAGCACAAGTACAGTGCAGTGTGTGTGTGTGTTGCAGATGCAATGCAACACAGAGAAGGATAGTAGCCATGTGGCTATGTGCATAGCCGCGCAAGGACACAAGGAAGTAGTACCCATGTACACTATTTTCCTAAAACATTACTTAAAAGAGCCAGGGTGGTGACATACAATCACGTTTAAGTGAAGGGCCCGAAGCCCCACAGTGCTTTATAAAGTGTTATTGCAATGTTTTGTAGAGTATCATATTCACATGTCATCATCCTCACATCATTTCGTTTGTTGGCAGTGTTTATGTATTGTTTATTATGCAAGGGAATATTTAAGTATGTCGTTGAAATTGTAGCAGGAGTAACCATAAGTTATGCAGCTGGCATGTGACGAAAGAAGTTCCTTGTGGCACGCTGTGGCGACAACCCCGGCAGGTGTTTTTATATGAGGTAATCCACAAAGCATTTCATGGTACGGGTCCTTATAATTTCCCGCCCAAATGCATGTGTGTTGGAACTTTCCTATCAGTCTTTGTTTGCAAGTTTTTACAGTGTAAAGTAGCACAGGCATGTGGATAGTCTGAATAATTCACTGTGTAGCATGCATAACAGTATAATCAACATTCAGCACGAGGAGTGATGCAGCACAACAGAAGGATAGCTGCCTTTGGTCATTGGCTGCACGACCCAGAGTAAAGAAGAGTCTGCTCTACTACTTCAATAGAACTAGTGCCTGGCGCCCCGAGTAACATACCTCATCCCAATCACCTCACCCAGACAAAATCGCTCCTCAATTTTCTAATTTTTATTCTGACCACTGGATACCGTCCAAGTCTAACCGCTTTCTGAGCCATGATAGGCGTCAAGTATTTTATGTACCACACTTTAATTCGCGGGAGGCGAATTACATAAGTATATTACTCGGGTTGAAGGATAGAACATACCCTCTTCATTTCATCTAAGTCATCCCGGGAGTGCTTCTTGATGGTCTGTTATATAATTGCGGTACTTGTGTCACTTTCTGTAATACTGCAATCAAAAACCCTACTGGGCTCGTGCCGTGTCATGACTAGCCTATTGGTACAATAAGACAATATGGCCTTACAAGGTTCAGCTATGACTTAAGGTGCCACTTGAATTCGCCCAATCATTGGGCGGTTACTTAATTAAATTGTCAACAAACTCGGTTCCTTTTGGCAACCGGACTATATCCTTCAATATCACAGTTGTCCAAAACAATAAACATAGATGGTATAGTATAATAGAAACAGTGATAATCGTAAACAAAAATGAATTTCTCTGACACATGAATAGTTGAATATATATTCTGAACCTCTGATAATTAGTAAAATCACACCAACTAAACCATATACCATGGTTAATAAATTATATAATATGTATTTGAGTTAGCATATTAACTCAAGTCTTTCATCGCGTAAATTAAGTTGTAACATTCCAGCCGTTACATTGGTTATGGTAGAAGGTTACTGGTTTCTGCAAGTAATGTTTTTCTTGAACCAGGCTTGAGCGAAGTAACACCTGTGTTTTATGAGCTCTCAAAAGTATAAAGTTAATGTTTGTCAAAATGTATGGAAAGTGCTACGAAATAGTATTGAATGAAAGGCAGAAGTATTTCAAGCTGTGGGCATGTAGAGAAGAGGCAATTAAATAATTATTTACAAGATGTATGATAGTCTGTGGTTCATTGTAGGTTTAGTGAAGTCAGCTAGGATTGACATACATAGTGTTTCTACATATATGAATGTGTTGACTGCAACAACTTTAAGTATGGTTTTTCACTCACAAATATTAGAGTGAACATAATTACTGATTTATTTTGTAAGGAAACCAACTATCTTGAATTTTTGTGATTTTCATACCCGGGGTGCCATTGTAACAATAAGCTTTTCAGTCAGTGCCAGTATGAGATCACCCAGTAATGTACCACGGGGAATTTGGAGTCTTGTTATTTTGCCTTTCCAAAGCTAGTCGCTCAATGCATAATATTTATCGATTTTCAATTAATTGCGGGGAACATATTTTTAAGTTTTAGTACAATATCTGGTGTGACAATTATAAAGTAATGCTCAGAAATATCAGAAAACACAAAACCCGATTTGCAACATCTAGTATAATCAAGCATACATGTAACTGCTAAGGAATTTTAATATTTTAAAGACACTCATTAAAAAGAAGTAAATGGAAATTAATAGTTTTTTTTATTAGTAAAGGCAGTTCATTCCTATACTTATGCACCCAAGATCTGGTTCTTTTTTTCCAATGGTATTTTGTGTTATTAAACTTGAATTAATATTTATATTATTTAAGAGTGTATCAGGTTAAACACTTCATCAAGGGTAGTCACCAGGTATTGGCAGCAATACAGTTGTGCTGCAGTGAATAATCTTTAGTACAGAGAAAGTGAGTGTGAGTCTTCTAGAATTGAATCCTGCTGTCACTCTCTGCCAGCTGTTTACAGTCATGTGTGGCGCATTGTAAGAATACCTGTTGCAACCATTGTTCTTATGTCCTTCTTCACTTACACAGTGCTACACTATGTCAACGAGTTGCACAGCATTACTAAGTTAGCTGCAGTACTGATGACTTCAATGATACAGATAAAATACATTATAGAATGCACATTTATTCAAGTAATAAATTGGATTTGTGTTGGTTTTGTTGTGGAAATGTTAGCCAGTGAATCAAAAGTGAACTCGGACACCTTCTGTTTTGCACTATTTGTTTACTTTACACTGAAACAAGCACCTTTCAACCCACCTCCACCGCACCAACCTAATCAATAAACAAAACAATTAAAAAAACCTACATATCATTTTTATTTCAATACCTTGCATTTTACATTACATAGAATTACCATTGTAAATATGATGGGATTAAATGGTGATGAAACATGTGGTCTGAAAACAATAATATTGACAATAAATACACTAAAACATAACGTTTGATAAAAGGTCTCTCACTTGGGCGTCTGTATGGTCCGCTTTTATTAGGGTTTATATCGGCAATCGCCTTTAAGCCCTGTTTACTGCGGCCTTATTTTCACTTTGCACTAGTACTCTCTAGAATGCACTTCCCTGCACCGGCTGTACACGAACATTCTTGAATTAATTACTGTATACAGTATTTGCAACAAGCTAATAATTTCCTGATTAAACACTCTAACTCGAGACGACAGACGACCGACTCTTTGTAGTGATGTGAACGCGGAGTTCTTTTTCCGAATGCTAATATTTTTTTATACGGGAATCAGTAATTAAAAATATTAAATGTGTGTTACAGTGGGGCATAATGCTTATTAGCTGTTGCGTTTGAATTTCAACTTTTCAAGTGGAACATATCTCTGTCAACATTCCACGGCACATAAAGTAGAAAATCAACCCTTACTGAAAATTCTGTAAACATTTCTTGTTACTGCAATGTGAGAATATTTCTCATAATGTCGAAAATTTGCAAAGTTTAATTCCCGTCACTAATCGAAAAATAATCGAATATAATCTATCGATATTATCAACATTATCATAATCATCAATATTCATAGTGGTAATCGATTTCAACGATCTTATCGGACAACGTATTAACCGAATCATATTAGAGTATCCTGGTACAAGGAAGGTGTAGGCTAGGAGATTATGTAAACAAATATCAGACATAACCTGATTATGGAAACTTTCTTTTTTTTTTTTTTTAACGAATGTGAATTGTTTTAATTGTGAAAAGCGACAACATAATGGTTGTAATACGCCAAATTCAAAGAGAAAACTGCTGCTCTGCTTCGTGCAATTCTGTTTGGCTTGTGTGCTGTAGCAAAACTGGTTTGTTGTGAACATAATCACCTGTTTTCTATGATGGATCTTGACCGCGTGACTCGCTCTTACAGTATAATTAATGTGTTAGAAAGAGTTAGAGCCGGCGTTTTGGATTCTCGTGCTGTGATTATTTATGGATCTTTGAAGAGATCATATCATCTTAACCTCAGCAAACTCAAGGATTTTGAGAATATACTTCAGTCTGCAACAAACCAGATGGATATAGACTGTACCGAAGGAAAGTATCTGCTGTGTGGGCAAGGAGATGGTAGTATCTGTATTTACAATGTGAACAATTATACTGGCACCCCACATTTCACCTGCAACGTTGAATGCATGGTGGACAAAAATAACAGACACGCACACAAGTTTAGCACAGAGTGTGTACAGTGGTATCCATTTGATACGGGAATGTTTTTATCAAGTGGTATGGACAAGAAGCTTAAAGTGTGGGACACAAATACGCTGATCCCTGTAGAAACATTTTCCATTGAAGGAAAAGTTTACCAACATCATATGGCACAGAATTCTCTCATCGCAGTTGCAAGTTCAACGAATCAGATTAGCCTCATTGATATACGGAAAGGTTCCTCTGCACACGAGTTACGTGGACACACAAGTTTAGTGCTGACATGTCGATGGTCCCCAGCAGAAGAATACTTATTAGCTTCTGGCAGTTGTGATCGGAAAGTGCTACTGTGGGATGTTCGTTCTGCCAAGAGCTTCCTCAAATGTCTGGACCAGTACAACAGCAACAGTCAATCAACAAGCACTGCACACAATGGCTTCGTCAACGGACTGTGCTTTAGTGAGAATGGTTTATACCTTCTCAGTTGTGGAACAGACAACAGTCTGCGACTGTGGGATGTATGCTGGGGGCGAAATGAACTAGTTAATTTTGGAGATGTCCCAAACTATTCAAAGAAATGTGTACAGTTAGATGTGAGGACAGTGGTTGGCTCGGGAGTAGCATACGTTCCCTCAGGAAGTAATGTGCTGGTGTTTGATATAGGAAGTGGTAGAAACATACGAACTCTGCATGGACACTTTGGCACTATTAATGGTTGTAGATTTCATCCGTATCTCCAGGAACTGTATAGTTGCGGTAATGACAGGAACATTTTGGTGTGGTCTGCGGATGACACCGAGGTGATCGCAGATAAAGATGAAGATTCCTGGAGTGGCGATGAGAACTGACTTGTGCACAAAATTGTAGTTGAATACATACACTTACGTGTAAATTAAATTGTATTTTTAATAACAAAACTAGCCTACCTATTTCTGTTAATAATTATGAAGATTAGGGGCTCATCTGAGGGAAAGGTTTACAATAGGCCTACACGAAAAATGGTATGTAATACTAGTCATACTTCAGCATATTCTAACTGGGTGCATTAGTATATTTCCAATACAAGATAAGATTAGCTATAGAGGAAAGGGCTATGAGGACTAAGGAAAATTGTGGGGTAAAATACATGGAGAGCTTGAAAAAGCAGGGTTAAAAAACTGCTAAGTGAATAAAAGACATATAGTTTCAGAAAAAAAAGGTAACAATTGAATTCACAAAAATCTATGCCACTTGGTTCCTGGAGCGGAGTGATAGATAACGAGTGCAGAGACCTGCACCTATTTACCTGCTCCAATTATTTTACCCAAATTGTGCGTGAAAATGTATGGAACACTTGAAGGAAGAAATATGAAACAGGTTAATTGGTGTGGCTCTATGCGCTCGCTATTGCTTGTGTTTCGGGAAGCAGAGTGGTGCAGATTTTTGCATGACATCACAATTACTTGGTAATATTTTGGGAAGAGAGTAGGGTAGAGAAAATTTGAAAAATGACATAATGCAATAGTCAACACTTGTAAAGAAGAGTGGCTTTATTGTATACACCTATTTTGATGGCTCATACAACTACGTGGTGTGAGGAGGAAGTGCTGTATATAAATGCTTTCATTGGAGAGTGAAGGTAAAACATGAATTCTACCAAGTATAGGCTATTCATGGTAAAGTGAGCACATTTTAAGACCTTCCAAGCAGGCATTAACCACTAATAAATATATATTATTTTAGCCTCAGGCATTAACTTTTGAAAGTGGTGAAATGTATGCACTGTATTTACTGGTCACACTGCAATGTTTTTTATTAAAAAGCAGCAGGAAGATAAAAATAGGGTGAAAGTAAATATTTAGAAGCGCCTTAAAAATTGCTCACTTTACCGTGAACAGCCTATACCAGACAGCATGCAAGGTGGTAAGCGTTGACGCTTGCCCAATGGGGACGGAATTTTCTCTGGGGGCTAAATACGTCAAACGACTTTAGACGTTTGGGATAATGTTTAAGGTAGGAAGATGATGGTTTGGTCACTTTATCAGTTTTAAATCTTGATGCCAGAATCACAATACGCATAGTGTGCTTTTAGTGATTTACTGGCGCATGGCCAGTGTAAAGCACAGGTCTGGTGGCCTGTCAAAGGGACAAAGTCTAGAACCACTGCCACGGCCCTATGAGCGGGCTGACCCTTGATCAAACTTTTACCTTGTGGTATGCTGGGCTGCAGCTGGTGTGGCCTCGACTGGAGACTCTTACCCTGGCATGGCGAGGGATGGTGGTCGCCTTGGATGCTCATAGGTGGTGGAGCATTCTGGCTGTGAGATCCCTAGTGGAGGTTCTTCGCCCCTTAGAAACACCTTGACCACAGTGAATGGGGCCACGTAGTTTAACTATGGGTGGAAATACAGGTATGGGGAGCTCTGAGGGGTGATGCCTTTTAGAAGGGCAGGCAGTATAAACTGTTCTGCTCGGTGGAAGTGCAAAGTGCAACTTGATTATTAGGGTTGCAAGGCAAGCTAGTCTCAGGGGTGCAAGCTTTCCTTCGTAACTTTCTAAGGCAAGGCTCAAAGCGTTGAACATTGCGTCCAGATTGGGCGAAGTCGACAGTAGAGTGCGCATCAAAGATGTAGAAATACATCATGCATCAGCGGAAAGGTAACCAACTCAAATCCTCCGTGTATATGTAACGTGTTGCTCTCAATTTGTGGATCACAATTTTGCACACAGTGAAATTAAGAAAAGTAATGCAATTATACTCCTCTCACTGCATCCCACACTACCTTTGATTCAGAAGCTACCTGAACTGAACTTTTACATGGTAATGGTATATGGTGATGTGACTCACTGTATCACTTTTGTATACGGCACTCAGTCATTACCGTAGTGCCATGGGCAGCAACATGGAGCTTGCATAAATGACTGGGCAGGGAAAGAAATCTGGTTTGGCGAGCACCATTTTATGCTCCTGCAGTACCACTCATACTGGTATACCTGGGCGAGGTTTGAACTGCGGCTGTGCCGGCTGGGGTTTGACCTGTGGCATACTAGGGGCTGCCTCTGAGGCGGGTGTGCTGGTCGGCGTAGGTAAGTGAGGTTTGGTTGTCGCTGAGGTATGTGACTGGCAGGTTCAAATGTGTCAGGTTCGTAGGTTGGTGCAACTGGTATGGTGAGTTGGCGGCATACTGTGGCCTGCTCTTGCAGACTCAGAAGCTTGAACTCATCAGGAAGGGTTGTAAGCTCCAATGGATATTTAGAGGCAGCCTTTGCCAGTTTCGCCCTCTTATGAATACCACCACTATGGATAAAGGGCATGAGGAAAGATAATTCTACAATTGGACATTGCAGAAGTGGGGCAGTTGACGTGTAGGTTGAGTATTAGTGTGCGTAATGTGGCCGCCTGCTAGTGCCATACCTCACTCTCAAACTTTAGCACCTGGGGTGCCGGGTTAGTCGAGCTGCGTAACAGTGGCGACCGTCCCAGTACAGGGTGTAGACCTAAGAGTTCGTCTCCCCAGACCCGTAGCAATACTCCTCTCTGCACCACTAGTGTGTAATGAGATGAGCAACCTCTGAGCTGACAAGCCGACCCTGATAGGAGCTTGTACCTAATGTCGTGACTACCATTTACTACACCACGTGCAGAGAACGGGTGGCCTCGGAAATACTCCTCTCGACACGGCTAGTTCACGATGAGAAAAGTAAACCTCATACTGGCAGTCCAATCCCTAAGGAAGCGGTATCCTAGTGTCGTGGCTCTACCGTTCACCACACAAATGCAGTGAATGGGTGGCCTTCCACGATTGTATTGCGGTTGGTGTAAGGTGTTTTAACAGAATGAATAAAACCCCGGTCACCTGCTGTCCCTCGTACGGGCCTGATGTTTACAAGAAGAGGTATTAGGACTATCGAAGTGATATTCATGAGTTTAACTGTGTTTATTTCTTTTAATAGCAATGATGGATGTACTGTCTCCTATCCACGTGGGTTTAGCGGAAGTTGAACACCCTATGTTAAAACAGATGAATGCTACCCCTGTTCCTAGACTAACAGGGTAGGCAGTAAAGTGGCTATTAAAATAACACTGACCTTCTGTAGTGCTATAATTGTTGTCCTGAAGGGATCAGTAAGTGTCTCAGTGTGTACGACGATGTAATACGTAAGATGAAGTTGCTCAGTGAAGAGCTGAGAGTGGAAGGATCTTCGGCACCCCAAAGGGTGTGGTGAAGAGTAAAATTGCTTGAAGACTGGTCAAGAGCCTTGGTGCGGCCCCCTATTTATACGGCATGCCCCTTGCTCGCCTGGCATAGGGGGCTGTCTTGGAGAGGGGGTAAGAAGCTGCGAAATGCAAGACGTAGATCCTCAGTATGTGACGTTAGTGGCCGGCGCTGGATCCAGGCTCATGTCTTGGTGCTCGTACTAGTAGTGGCATCCGGCGGTGTGCTGCTGTACTCGGTGAACTTAGATGCATGGCTTCGGTGGCCCGGCCGGCGAATTATTATATCTGGTATAGCTAACTTGTTTGTCGACAAATAATTATGAACTGTTGCTCTGCTTCTGTACTACTGTGTCCCTAGGAGGCCAACCATGCGAGAGGAGAGGCCTGGGCTGACGCAATGACTGATTGTTGATGGAGTGAGCTTGAATGTTCAGGGGGCCGGTCGTGATGTTGGTCGCTGAAGACAGTTCAGCTGTGATGGTGACGACCCCCTCAACCTCAGTGCGCTTCGAGGTACCAGCCCCGTGTCGTCCCGGTGCTCACCTCTAATAAGTGCAGTTAAGAAGCACATGTCTTCTAAATTTGAGAAATAGACATTTGTAAACAGTACTTTTCAAGAATGTCGCCGACTTATAATTCAGACATTTTGCCACCATGATCTTACTGTAACTCGCAGAACACATTTTTTTTTTCTTTGTTGTGTCGTTAAAGTAAATTTTATTGTTGTTCTGTATGTCGATTTGATGTAATTTTTTTAGTTGTTTGCAAAGATTTAAGACAAAATTGTAAAGAAAACAGCAAATAGTAAGACGTTAAAAAGTTGTTTAGATAGATGGAGAAAAGAATTTGTGGCACAAATTTATCGATGTACAGAAAAATGTGACAAGGTTACAAATTCCTTTCAATTTTTTTTGTCCAGATTGATCCCAGTCATGGTTCAGTTGGTTGTTCTCATTGTAGGTTAGGTTTGTCCCTCTTTTTTGTTCAGATACAAGTTTTTTTTTTTTTTTTTTTTTTTTTTTTTTTTTGGTGTTTTGGTATTGTTTTAATTATTTTATTTTATTGGGTTTTGATTATAATTTTTTTTTTGGGAGTTACTCAGTTTTATTTTTTTAGTGTTGTGTACTTATAGACTTATAGTCCATTCATGACTGGAACAGACTTTCTTGGAGCCCTGCTAAATATCTACTTGCAGGCCTGTTTCATATCCTCCCCCCAAATTTAAACAAATATTGCTATGTGACTGCCATGTAGCATCTGTCGAAATCAATGTTTACATTACATTGTGTGTTTGTGTGTACATGTGTTATTATACTTTCACTACACCTAAACATAAACATTGAAATGTGACTTCCAATTTTATACCTGTCAAATGCATTGCTTACTGGGGTGCTATTCCCAGATGACTAACCTCGCATTGTTGTGACTCACACCTACATACTACTCTCCTCCAGATTAAATCCGCATTCTCAAACATCTAAAACGACCCACTGTTTACATCATGCCTCCTGCCTACCAGTTGTGGCCTCCTTGGCGGCCAGCTAGGCTTGTCTGTTCATGCCTCGTGTTCAATGCTGATAGATTGCTTGCTCCGGTACCCTTGCCATCCATATTGTGTTTCAAATGAATGCTGAATATTTCTAAAGAAATTCTGAATACACTGTTATCTTTACTTCTGTAGTTAATTTTGTGGTTTTGTATGTTAACCACCTTTTCAAACATTCTCAAGGAATATATTCTTTATTAAAAAACCTCGCAGCACGACAAAACTGATAATTGAGCACTTTTGAAGTCAAACTGAATGCATGCGCGGGTTAATGACTAGTCAGCACGGTTGTCAGGGTTTTGGGTGCGCTAGACCAAGCACGTGATGTTAGGGATTTATTACTCCAGTTGACGTTTACAGCTCGTTACTTTAACTGGGCACGTCAGCTTGTGGGTTGGTACAAAGTTATCAATAGCCCGGCTGGCTTAAGTCGGTGGAGCCAATACAGCCCGCTGCTTGGCAGCAGTATTTCCTCTTCCCTTCGTGAACAGTGCCTCACCTTGAAAGGAATAGTGTGTGGTCCGCCACTGAATGGAATATATCGTGCACCACAGATGCAAAACAATTCCCTATATTAGTGTATGGCCAGTAGCAGCTGCCGGCACGAACTTGGTGCTCCATAAGCGACCCCCCCCCCCCCCCCCCCCCACCGACGGGCAGACCAGAAGCATTGAGCCATATGGGTCGCCTTCCTGCTACTACTGGCTGTGGTATCGCAACCAAAGTCAGACTATAACACTCGAGCAAATACCCCTGCCAGCATCTAGGTGCTCTGGTAGGGATACAACCCAAGTGTACTGTCTCTCCCTGGTTGGAGGAGTTTTTAGTGGTTGTGGCTCTGCTATTCTATCCTCAGAGGTCTAGAATAGGTGGCCGTCTAATGGTGTATGTATTGAACTGGTGGACTCCAGAAGGGGATCCCCAGTCTAGCTAGTTCATATTAAAATACCCGGTCTCTGTCGGTAGTGCACAATATGTTCCATTCCTAGCAGGCACAATGTGGCTAGAAGAACGAAGCGGTGTTTATTAATAACGTAATAAATACAGTGACATGTGCTATCTCCTACCAAGCAGATGGTATGCTGGAAGTAACCAATGCTGAACAGGCGTAGGTGACCTGGTTCGAGGCTAAGCTGGAAAGTAAATAGTCAACTGCTAAATAGAAATACTTAACATTGCTAACTATTCGTGGGGTGTCTAGATGAGACAAAGAAGTTTAAGCTCCACTGCTCTAGTAGCAGGGAGTGTTAATGTTCACGACTGTAGCAGAAGCTTCTGGTAAGTGATGGTAGCTAATGGCGTCACACTGAAGCCTCTGGTGACGGCAATGGCGGCAGCTGCTGGTGGCTGCTGAAGACTTGGAGGTTGTCGGAGGCCCCAGCAACAAAAGTGGTGGAGCGAGCTCGAGGAACTGCAAGAAATAACTCACGAGTCCTGTTGTGCACGGACTTATATAGTCCGAAGGACAGGTGCGGCGGCAGGCTGTTGGGGAAGGGGGTGGGGTTGGGGGTGTTAGGAACGTGTAATGTCCCTATGGTGCGAGACCGGAGTGGTGGTTGCAACTCTCTAGTCTTATTTCTCGGCTTCGTGAATGTTTGGTGGCGCTCGACCATGCCCTAAGGCGACTGACAGCTTGTAGTCTCTCAGCGTGGGGGAGGGGAGGGCGACGTGTCTGCTGGCTTGCGCAACCTTCGTATCCACGTGTTTGGGCGCCCTCCAGGATTGTGGCGGCCCACAACGTCAGTGTACAGGTTGGCGTGGTTCGACTCTCACTCGGGCATAGTAGATATACTGGCATGGCATGAGTCGCTATCGTTTATAGTAAGTAGTATGATGAAGCGGCATGCCTCAAATTTTGAAAAATGTCCACCTGCATATATTGTAATGGAAACTGACTGGTATAGTGCAGTTGGTGACAATAGATGTAAAGTACTTATTTCAGTTGTTTAACGTTTAATTACAACTTTTTATTACATATCACAATGTGCATCATGCTGAAAAACACGTAATGTAATTTAGATAACGTTCACATTTACTACTGACAATTGTAAGTATACACATATATATTTATATGCATATTTATTAATTTCATTTTCCAAAAGCTACCCCAAGCTACTAACCCTCACAAGCATAATTTATGGATTCATGTTATGCCATCCAATAATCTAGATTGAGGCTTTCAAAAGAAAAGGATATTGAAGTTTTTTGTCTTGTACACTTATCACAAATTTTCTTTATATTCGTAGCCATTCATAATAGTTTAATCTTTCAAATGAATGTTGAATTTTTCGTTACATTGCTATTTGTCAGTAATAAATAACAATAGTACAATATTACATTTTCAATTAACAAGATATTTTTAACCACTATTTTTTGATGATGCCACACTCCCTCATAACGAGGTCTGTCACAGTCTTACACTGTATTACAATCATTTGCGAACTGTTTAACCAATCAGCATTCAGCTTGACTGTAGGAATGTGTTCACGAAATAATTAAATTTCCGTGTTTAAAATCTAATTTCTCCTTGTTTTCATTGCAAAGTTTGTGCAGATAAAAGTGTAACGACAAATTACGTTTATGTGTTCCATGTTTTTATCCTAACCGATGTATGTTATACAAATCAATTAAGGCATTTGTACAAGCATCACAAAAAATATCAACATTACATTATTAATTTAACTGTATGTCTTTATTACAAACATTTTGACAGACGCTGTCTTTTCGCTATGGCTATGGTACAACATTAAAATAACTTTTTTGTACCTAACCTATAGTCCAACTCCCACTGGAAGCAACTTTCTCAGAGCCCTGCTAAATATCTACTTGCAGACCAGTTTCGTATTCTTCCGCCAAATGTAAACAAACATTGCCATGTGCCTGCCATGTACATCTGTCTAAATCAATGTTTACATGCTATTGTGTGTATACATGTGTTCGTATACTTTTGCTACAACTAAACATAAACAAAATGTGACTTCTACTTTTCTACCTGTCAAATATGTTGTTTACTGTTTACAGCTTTTCAAAGAATTCTGCCATATTCCAAAAACCATTCCGTATGAATATTCACAGTTTAGGCCTCCAACATTATTTAGTTCAGCTTTATGGCGTTTTAAAAATGCCTGAATTGACGACAGTTCTTACGGTTATTTTACATTAACATATTTGCTTTCCACGACATAGCACAATACATGTAATGTACGTTAGTATTTTGCTGCGACTGTTTTTAACACTCTTACAACTGCGAGGTAAGGGGCTGTACTAATTATCCTTTTGTTATTGATATGTGTCGGGTTATTTTGTTAAAAGGACTGCCTCAGTTGGAATAGATATTAAAATGAAGGAACAACCAGTCAAATGAAAAAGGCACATGAAATTCAAACACGCAACTTGTGTTGCTTATTTTTGTCATGCAAACTTAAAAGATAGCGGTAACTTTTATTCCGTTCATATTCATATGTATTGCTACTTACTGTTTATTAAGTTTATTGAAATTTATCAGGCTGGGCTCAGTATTTTACTTCCGGGATTGTGACAAATTAGGTTACACGACTGTGTTTCAAACCCCTTAGTGCAAAGGTACAACGTTGTGATAAATAAACAGACGTGGATGTAAATAATTAACTTCGTCATAAAAACAGTTCACATTTAAAACGTATAAATAGTGCTAATAAAATATTTGAAATCATGTACACACACAGGGTCAGTGTATCAACACACGTCACAGTATATTTATTACTGCCGTGGAAACACAGATTTATCATAACATCGTAACTTGCCTAGGTAGGTTTAAAAAATACGTCTACAAGTGTGATGTGGTATTTTGAAGTATTTTTTGGAGTAAGTATAATTTACGCTTTGTTTGGCAAAAAGCAACATGCCATGTCATGGCTCGCCACATCTGCCAACTTCACTTGGTAACTGTCCCGCCATCATATCTAAATATATTAAGATAAGTATTCAAACATTAAAATCTCTTTTTAGTTGTAAATTACAAATTCAAAAAATCAATATTTTTCTGTAATAAGTATGAAAATATGCTAACATTTTAAACATTTACATTCTGTCTGCTACATAACGATTCGAAATTTCCTGTTGTTGGGGGGGGGGGGGGGGAGGAGTGAGAGAGTGACAAGTCTCGCCCAGTCGACAGTTGCTTCCTCACAGTCAATAAAACAAACACTGTGTCACTAGGGCCTACGCACAATATTTTGCGCTGTTATTTTAAACTGTAACTATGAATCATCTTGCCATCAGGGCTACCTAAATATTTCAATACGCAATGTTTAATTTACAAATAGCATACCAAAAAACTAGGTTTAAACAATATTTATCTGTGAGCTATTTCTTACTAGCCATTGCCAACATATTGCTGCTCTTGCTGTTGTTAATTCATATTTAATACTAAATAAATATTGCAAGTAAAGTTAATCACAGTGTTATTTATTTGTGAAATACAGGATAGTGAAAATACAGGTTGACATATTACATCTCAAATGTTAATTTTCAAAAGTCTGTTCCAGTCGTGAATGGACTGTAGTTACCTTCTTGTAAAATCAGAGCTATGGCCGGATGGGCTTTACAAGGTAGCTTAATTAGCGGTCCAAACAGTAGAACTGCGAAATGGGGAGTGGTACTCTCGTCTGCTTTGTCTGCTCTGTTTACCATGCTCAGCATAAGGCATTTGAGCTATACCAAAATCAACTTAACTCAGGAGAAGCAAGTATTAATAACGACCCTACAGTGTAATACCAGGAATCAGTGCCGCCAATCTCAGTTCCCACCGTCCGTCCTTTTCTCAGACTGGGACTGACAGAGAGAGGCGTAGATTCGGCTGAAACTCGAGTGAGGCACCCACACAAAGTCAGTCAGTCGCAAAGGTCTTCAGTTTGCCTTCCGGCCTTTTAAGACTGGGAAGGAGAAGTAGAAATCCTGGTTTGACCAACTACAGCATGGATTCGTGTTCTTAGAGTGGGGCACTTCCAATGGCAGGCCTTGGTTTTAAGTAATGTGGGTTATCTACCTTATTGGTTCATGTTATTTGCTTCACCTTGGTTAAATTAATAAAATAACTTATTAATTCTGAGAAAAAATATTATATACCATGGAATAGCTAGATAAGCTGAATTACTCTCTTTTAAAGTTAAAAGCAGGGCAACACACACAGAGTAAATAAGTTACTCTACAAGGTAGATTAAATAATACGTTTTATTTAACGTATATGGCAAAGGAAATGGTGAGTCTGTACTTGCTCGTACTAAATAGCTTACAAGAACTACTATAAATTATGAAATATATAGGAAGCTCAATCCTATAAGAACCAAGAGGACAGCACCATCGCAGAGGAACCTTCATGGCATTCACAGGACGAGGATGATCCGACACCAATCATGGCACTTCCCCAAGTCGAGCCAAGGCCACCGAAGAGGCCCGAGGTATGAACCAGGGAGCTGAGTTACTCTCTACCCAGGAGAATAGACTTGCCACAGCACCGAGGAGTAGTTTCCATTAGATCACTGCCCTCGACGCGTAGCAGCTATACCAATGAAGTCACCACCAGATGTGACCGGGCCAACCCTAGCAGCTGTGAAGTGTCTTGGCGAAGCCCCTGTAGCAGGAAATACAGCCAGACACCCCGCAGATCGAGACGGATCTCCTTGAGATACGAACCACCCAAGTAAAGGATGTATTGGCAACACAAGCACCTTCCCCGCTACCTGGTACAACTCCTGAGCCGGAAATCAAGGTCATTCCAGCGTCCGCGATGCCTATTTCTGACTGAGGAGCTACCACAAACCACCATTGGGCCATCGAGCAGCACAGATGCCGACGACGCAATCCCAACTGCTGTATTGGAGGAAACGCTCGAACCAAGGATCAAAGTCGTTCCAGCTTTCACGAAGCCAATTCTTGTCCTTGATGAAGAACCTTCAACATTGCAGGGGGTGTCGAGCAGTGCAGATGACAACACTCCACCCCAATCTTCTGCCACGCAGGAAGATCCTGTTGGTACAGTTGAGAATGAGAGACCCGTTCTGCCTCCCGCTTGACTGACTATTGATGAACCTAGGGCGTCCAGTCACGCTGATCCCAACAGCCTACAACCTCCTCTTCTCCAAGAGAAAACTATCCTCATTCACACAAGAGCCCCCGAGGTCAAAGGGCCATCCCACCCTCTGGCCACCAATCTGGACATTGAGACAGTCGATGCCTAACAACACCCAGCTCATCGTGAAGGAACTGCAGCAGTCGAGGTGGAGGGAAGTACTCTGCCACTCTCTCACACTGCCTCGGCGGAGAAACTTCCTGCCCCACGGGTAAGAACCCGAGCAGTCGAGGTGGAGTGCTCTACCTTGCCGCTCCCTCACACTGCCTCATCATCCTTAGCAGATGAACTGTCCTCCCCAATGATTGCAGCTGAAGACGATGCCCTAGCACCACGTGTTGAACCTCGATGACTGATGGCCCCTCATGCAGCCAAAGCAGAATTAGTGCCTGGCTGGTATAAGGAGTCACCATGGAGGCCCATGTCTCGGTTCACGTGTCCATATCCGGCCCATGCCGCACTAAGGCAGAGGGCAAGACGAGCAAAGACCAAGACTGCTGAACAGTAAGTGAAATGCTCAGTAATTTGAGAACTAGACCAGGTAGTTGTAATTAAGCTTACCACCCCAGTGACAATCAGGACTCATTATAGACCTGACACAATAATGAATCAACTAGCCGACCAGTCAAAGACAGTGAGATTAGCTTCCAGACACTCATGTTAGGCTAGTTTTAAACAGTGTTATATATGTAAATAACCTAACCAGCAGTTATTAAACTGAGATAGGAAAGGAACTGGTGAGGAATACATTATAATTATTCATACACTCGCCATAGTGACAAAAAATTAATCAAACTCGTTTTAATAGCAGTTATTAAGCTGTAGTGTAAGCCTAGTGAAAAGGCAGACACTTTATCCTCACCAGCGTGTAAGGTTCCATAATAAGTGGCAGACAGCCCACTCGTAACCACGCATCACCTATAGACACTCCACACAGTGCCAGTGAATACACAAAAAGAGTGACTTCACCTTGTACATAGTAGGAATATTCACTCCCTCCAAGGAGATATACCGGTATTTGGCTTAGATTTTTTATTCTCAATTATTTGATGTGTAGGTACACAAATATGCCTTTCAGTTTTTGCAGTGTTCATTTGAAGATAACACCCACAAAGATTCTTACCAGTTTCTTTCTTGATGTCGTGTAGGGTTTATGTGTCATAACATTATAAATTCATTTGTTTGGTTTGTGCCTCTTCTCAATATGTTTTACATACCTTGTTTACCAAATGAGAGTCGATTTTGAACCACAGAGCTCCCGTGAACTCACCACAATGAGCCAAAGTACAAAGGTAATGAAATTAATATTAGTTATTTGATGGAGTGTTTGCTGGTTGGTTTTTAAAGTAACCAATGTGCGCATCATGACCGCATTTCAAATTATTCTTAAAGTGTACTAATTTGTTTCCTTAGCTGACCAGCCCAGGTGATGGTAGGCCTGAAGTTGGCGAACTCCCACAATGTCACAAGTAACTGTTTTGCTTGCTGCAAGACCCACAGGTTGCCCAAGAAAGAGTGCTTGGCTTTCTATAACTAATACAACAACGCAAGCTCCGTGATAGTTATACCTTCCACGAGTAAGGCTTGTACATATTTTTATTCACAATCATCTGTTTACGTGTCGTTACTTTTATGTAATTTCTTTTCACTAATTCTTCTTGTATATATAATTGTAATTAAACACAGCACTATGCTGAGTTTTGTCAATGGCACGGGTAATAAAGTAGGCTGGAGGACACCCGGTACACTCGCATTACCACTCGCATTACTCCCGACACTAATCCTCACAAGGGAGGGACACATTAGCGGACCGTTGCTCCGGCTTCCTGGGATGAGGAAAAGAGTGTGTGCCAACCCTGCTAGAGTGAGACAGCGCTACGGTCGGCATGCCAAGCGCCACGTATTTCCCGACGGACCCAAGCACATAGAGCGAGCGCAATTACAGTGGTCAAGCAGCCCAGAGTTAAGGGTCCCATCTAGAATTTCAAATTTTTTCTTTGACTTTCTATACGTTGTGATCCTCGAGATGAGGGGGAACTTCTTTTCCATTCCCTACTCCGCCATATTCGCCCGAATGAGTCTTCGTTGCATCGGGGGGGGGGGGGGGGGGTTGTTGCGTGCCGCTTTCCTGTTATACGATGCAGACTATGACTCATTAACCTCACGTGTACCTTGGAGGGCAATTTTAAACACATGAATGTAACGTTGCGAAGGCCGTCAAGAAGCACCCCCCTCCCCATATGCACTGAGAGCCTACAAGCCGTCATGTTTGAAACCGCGTCACACCTCTCACATCAGCCTTCCCAAAATGTGATGACTACCTTGGGAAAAACTATCATGAAGCATTCAACAATCTGTCATGAGCCCTCACATCTGCCACGAAGCACCCCGCAATGGTCACGAGGAGCCCAGAATTAAAAAAAAAAAAACTGAGACCAGGGGTTTTACCCCCACCCCAACAGACATCATTAACCAGAGGCCGAGAGTACTATATAAGTCCGTGCACGCCCAGGCTCGGGAGTTATTCCTCGTTCCAGTAGCTCGCTCTAACACTTTGTGTGCTGGGGTCTTCTACTGCCCAACAGTCTTCAGCAGCCACCAGAGGCTGCTACCATTGACTTTGCCAGAGGCTGCTGCAGCCTTTACCAGAAGCTCATGCTGCAGCCACCTGCAATTGCCAGAAGCTTCATAGTCGACAACCACCACCATCTACCAGAAGCTCTTCTTCTTCACCAGTCTACACCACACTTTCCGCTGCTGTTCCTCCTGGATCAGCAGCCGCCTCTACTTACTGGTAGAGGCAACTATACCCACTGCTCTTTAAAGTAGTAGTCCCCTTTTTCTATTGCCTCTTCTAGACGTCCCTTGTATAGAGTAGCTGCGACAGTTGTTATAACCATCAATGCCACTAGATATCTAGGGTAGTATACGAACAGGTCACCTACACCTGTCTATAGTCCATTCAGGCTTTTCAGCCTTTTGAATGGGAATCTTTGAAAAATCACCCTAGGCGTATTATGTCAACCTGTTTTTCCAATAACTTGTATTCCATAAATATTTAACACTGTGATAACTTTAGAGTACTGCATTATTGAATGAATGAAACTTTACCTTAGTATCTTCTATAACTTGTAATATTTATTTCGTATTAAATATGAATTATCAACAGTGAGAGCAGCGACGTGTTGGCAATGGCCGGTAAGAAATAGTTCACAGTTACAATATTTTTTAACATTGTTTTTATGTATATTATTTGGAAGTTAAACGTTGCCAATTGATATATTTGCATTGTTAGGTAGCACTGACTGAAACACATTTAATTGCTGCAGTTAAAAATATCCGTGCAAATTCCTGTGTGTAGACTGGTTTTTTTTTTTTCCATCCGGAATAAAGGTTCAATAAGTGAAGCAGAGAGTGCGCGCGTGTGTGTGTGTCTCCACCTGTGTAGGAAAGGTATACATTTTGTTATTTCTAATTTCAGCACATTTCATAGTAATTACAGCAACAATCATGATGCTTGAGATTGTAATTTACAACTGAAATGAGGTTTTATTGTTTAAATACCTATTATATGTTATTTAGATGCAACGACATATTTTAGATGCGATGGCGCGACACAGCTCGTTGCACGACACTTACAAATCCAGCAGGTTGGCAGACGTGGTGTGGAAAGGTGAATCTAGAATTTGGTCAGCGGTCCCAATATAACAGCGGCGGGCAATTATCATCTATTACCGCCATACATTATACCCTGTGCATACGACTGGCAGTGGTGTGGCATGACACGGCATGTTTCTGAACGAAGCGTCAAGTTCGTACTTGTGTTGTTTAAACATCCTACGGAAGTTACAATGTTATGAAAAATATGTTTCCACGGCATGGCAGGGTTAATTAATATACTTTAACAAGTGTTGTGATCGCTGTGTGTGGAAGGGCGTAGCCGCCATTTTTGTCTATGGTGGCTGCATTGTAATTGTTACGCAGGCCTATGAATTTCAAATATGTGCAAAGTTTATACTTTTTAACCATGAACTGATGTTATGACGAAGTTAATTATTTATATTCACATTTATTTATCACAATGTTGTACCTTCACGCTAGGTGTTTGAAACACAGTTAAGTAACGAGCTTACATTTCTGATTTGAATGTCTGCCACTATCCCAACAAAATACTAGGCCCACCCAGATCAATTAAAATAAATTATAAAATAAACCTACAAACCAGTAAGTAGCAATGCATTAAATATTAGCGGAATAAATGTTACGGTAGGCCTATGTGTTTGCATGTTCACCGCTACCTTTTACGTTTGTCGATGTTACGTAGTACAGTAAATAAGTGACACAAGTTGCGTGCTTGAATTTATTATGTCGTTTCGTTGCACTGATTGTCCCTTCATTTTAATTTTTATTTCAAACACATATTAATAACAACAGGTTAAATACTACTGTTGTTTCAGTCATAGTTGTAACAAATACCGCCATGGCAAAATATTGTGTATTATGTGTAACGTCCTATATCGTGTGTAACAAATGGTTATAAAGCTGACTTAAATATTGTTATAGGCCTAAATAGTGAACATTCGTAGGAAATGGTTTCTGCAATATGACATAATTCTTTGAACAGCTGTAAACAGCAACCAATGCATTTTACAGTTATAAAAGTAGAAGTCACATGACAGTGTTTATGTGTAGCGGAAGGATACGTAATCAGTAACTGAAAGTAGAAATTTGGCAGGGCTTCAGAAAAGGCAGAAGTTATCATGAATCAACTATAGCGTCCATATTCACTCTCTGCTTGGTTAGGAGGTAGTAGGCGTCACATGTATTTATTGCGCCTAATAAATACAGTTTGTTCCTTTCCCGATTAGCATCTGTTCTAGAGGTATTTCCCTTGACCACTACAAATATATCTACTGTGTGTTGTCAACAGAGACTGGGTTTTGATATGGTAGGACTGCGGAGTCCCTTCAGGAATCTGTACATCTGATACATACATCATTTGACAGCCACCCGCTCTAGAACCTAAACCCCAGGGGATAGAACAGTAGGGCCCTGACCACTAGAAATTCATCCAACAGATGCGAGACAGTCGCCCCAAGTTGTATCCTAACCAGGGTGCCTATGGTGCTGGCGGGAATATTTGCTTGAGACTGAGGGCCTACACCCTGTTGCAACCACACCCAATAGTGGTAGGAAGGCGGCCCATACGGTTCAGCTAAGTCTACGCGCCAGCGGCAGGGGACTGATTAGAGCACTGAACTCGTGCTGGCAACCACTATTGAAAATACTCTTAGACAGGGATGTCTCATGTTCACGATGAACAGCGAATATCTTTGTGTGTCAACCAACCTCTATGCTTTTTGGTAGAAGGCAAGGCTCACAGAGGAAGGAGCAAAAGGCGGCCTATACCGCCGTCAAACAAGTGTATATATTAGATCTGTCTACTCCTAGTAGGCATGCCGAGCGAGACAGTTCGGCACTCGCCTGCCTTATGGAGACACCTTCATCGCCAGTATTTAACTATATTTTTTCCCCTGCAGACATCCATAGTGCCAGGGAATACCATCCTGTTGTACAAGGTCTGATAGAGGGTACAGAGGTAAGGTATGGGGCAGCTAACCCCAGGTTCAGGAGCCAAGAACCTGTGGAGTGGAGTCGATGGTACTGTGTTGGTCGGCACGGTACCAACGTCCATCAGCCTTCCACTAGAATCGTCTGTCCCAGTCAGCCAACACCAGCTCCATCGTCATAGACCGAAGTAACCCCTGGTAAGGCAGGTACTGCAAAACCGACTAGAATCCCAATTAAGCCAGTTGCCACTTCAACAGTGGAAAACTTTGATCCCAGTCACCAACCGACTCATCCAGTGCAAGTTGCTGGTAAGAAATGTTGCTTAGACGTCAAACTAGCACTAGCCAAGCACGTATGACCTCATGCAGTCAAAACCACATTGTCTGTGCATACAAGTCTATAGCCCAGCACGGGTCAAATATTTGAACTGGCAATTTTTTGTTGCAAGCAGAAAACTGTAAATAATTCAAGAAGCAAAATAAACTGGAAACTGTGCTGCACATGAAAGTTAATATGTGACTGGAGAATAAAGGAAGGTTTTTATTAGAAAAAGTTGGCAGTCTGAGAGAATTTATTAGACAGGAGTGAGTAAAATAATTGTAATGGAAATTGAGCAGATTAAAAAATTACATTATTGAAGAAATTTTTGATACATGTAGTAATAGTAAACTAGGTATACATTGCACTTCTAAAATTTATATTTACAGTTCACGAGGATTATGTACATTCTGGTAATGTACTGTATTATTAAACAGCTTGTGATTCATTCTTAAAATACCTAATGTCCTCACCCCCTCCCTGCTTTTTGCTACAACAAACTGATAAGACTGCAACTATAGTTTGTTACTGTAACACATGTGAGATGTAGGTGTTACACGGGAGCAGGTGATGTACAGGTTGCCCTAATAAATAAATAAATAAAAAATTAAATTTTGTTTTGTTTTGGTGAACATCAATTCCATCTGATAATGAACCCCATTCTTGGGTACATTACTTTAAGCATTGTTACACAGTTCAAATCAGCATGGTCAAAATATCAAACTAAAAATACCAATTATTTTAGTAAACTAATTATTTATTAAACTGATCACTATTACAAGAACAGTAACAGACAAATGTGACAATAAATTAGCTGAATAATAAAAGCTTATAATATTGTATTGGATTTTATCACCAATATTGGTATAGACTATTCATGATAAAATTAGCACTTTTGAGGCCCTAGTTACTTTTTCCTTTCAGCCATTTTTTATCCTTTAACCACTTTTTTTTTTAAAATAAATATAGTAATTCACGGAATAAACAGTGCGGACATTCCACTCCATTCGGAATTTAATGTCTAGAGCTACAATAAAATATATTTATTAACTATTATTATAAATGAAAGGGCTTTCAAAAGTGCTCACTTTACCATGATTAGCCTATGACAACATTTTTGAGCTTCTTGTGTACAATACATATTACGTTACTATACTGTACAATATGATCAGCCATAAGCCACACAACATAAGTATACCACACTACTATATAACAAAATTCAAACATGGCAATAAGATAATGTTCAGTATACAAAAATGGGCCATCAATTGTTTATTTTTCTGTTCAGTAAAAAACTGGCCTTTAGATCAAAATTAAAGTGTGACTGTAATGTTGATGTACCAGTCACCTTCAGTGTGCAAATGGATTTTGAACCTGATAGCTGTCACTTTGAACATTCAGCTTGTAAAAAATGTCTTACCCTAGTGATGCATGCTCTGAATAAAACGTTTCGTAATGACTGCTTGTTCTGGAAAGTGCACAAAACTAAAGATGATTTCAAGATCACATGTCTGCAAAAGGCTAGGTGTACTGGAAAATATAAAATAAATATTTCTCATTATAATTGTTGTATACCATCATAATGCATTCAATAAGTTTTTAGCAAATTAACGTAATTATAACTTAATTATACATATAAAAACTTTATATAGAGACACTGTAACTAGATCAATTTAGTTACATGTAAAGATTTTTACAAAAGCAAACCTTGACAAAAAATCATAATGTATGGAAAATAACTCGACGAAGTTGTGCAGCTGGTTGCACCATTATCTGATAGTAATGATTCTGTATGTACTGGGCATCACTGTTTATGCCCACCATCATGCCATACGGGTATGTACTATTCCCATTCTTTCATCACTCTGTCGTAATTTTCATCTTCTACAAATGGCCTGTCGATAGCCCTGTAACATCAATGTTACAAAACATTTTACCACTCAAATGACGATTCTGATATAGCATTAATACTTGGAAGTGTAACGTAGTGACAAATTTTTTTTTATTTGTGATTAAAATGATCAAAAACAACTACTGTATTACACAGTTCACAAACACACTAGTCAAAATACTAAAATATTATGATTCATATTTAACTATCATTATAAATAATTACTTAATTGTCTATGAATACAGACATGGAGAAGGAATGATATCTTCTGTATATCCAAACTAAAATTGCTAAGTCAACAGCATCATTATAGTTTATAGTTTTTTATTACAATAAAGTGACACTAACACAAATATAAGTATAATACTTTTAGATTTACTGACCTATGGCGTGCATGTGCACATACACATGCTAAATGTCTAGCTCCAAGAATGAAATGATACAAATAAACCCTTAAATAGGTGTTGTTCCCTTCCATCATCGCTTTTTTACTTCTCAACATTAGGTATATAAAGTTTATTGTTTATTTATTGAGAGCAAGCTGTCCATTGAAAAAAATAGTTCAAAATACTAAAACATGTTTATACATAAGAGATTTTTAATTTGAGTTTTCAAAATTAGATGGATCATACAATATGCTGTTTAATTGTATGTAATATTAAAACACTGAACTCAAAATAATCTTGGACCACAGAAACTGTTAAAATAATAAATCCATCTACATGACACAAATGTACTTCAATGAGAGATTCCTTTCATCACATCATCTTGACCATAAACATAGCCCCCCCTTGTCACTACACCAAGCACCTAAACAGATAACAGGCTTTTTAACATTTATATATTCTTCCAAACTAATTCTTGAACTACCACTCACTCACTCACTCACTCGCTACTCACTCACTCACTGTACTAGACAGTTAATTTTCAGCCTCTATTGCTGGCTAAAGATGACCAAGGAATTGAGTAACTGCAATCCTCTAGAAATGTAAAATATAGGCCTTCACATGTGACAAATACTGCAGTATTAACTAAATGTAACATTTTTAGGATGACAGTACGTCATCCTAAAAACATAATTTAGAGTGAAATATTTTTGAAGTCCATACGTATATGCAGTGGTAGATCAATTTTGTCAGTTGGAAACAGTGTATATTTTTAGGGTATTGCATCACATTTTGTGATACAATAAATCTGTAACTGTAACATTAATGAGATTTTGCATAGCAAAATGCTACACACTTTAGTTTGTTAATTTTCTGATGCAAAATGTAATATTTTGCATAGTGAAAACATAAAAGACAAAAAAATTTGTGTATGCAAATAGTTTCTGTAACACTACGGTGTAGATTATCATAGTTCTGACTTGAGACTAGCACTGTTGACTCTTATTGTGTTTCCAGCTAACACCATACAAGTAATGTGCGTGCATATATGTTCACATAGTCTATGACTTCTGTGGTGTAAACAAAACAGCAGCAGCAATTGTTAATGGCTACAATTACTGTATTTTTTTTGGGACAGACCCAACTTGTGCGTAAAATGGCTGCAAGTAATGCACGTGTACAACTAAACACGTTTAAAAAGTATAATGCGGAACTGGTGGGTTTTCCAGCTGACAGAGCTTTTGTAAATTTGGACCATAAAAAAGGGGTCACTGCTGAACTAAAAAAGATTTGCCCAGGGTTGCTAACAGTTCACTGCCTCAGCCACTCACTTGAGTTAAGTGTTAAGGGGGCTCCCTACATAGAAAATCAGCATCATTTCAAGCCATTTTAGTTACTTTAATTTCTCAAAAACTAAGCAATATTTTATGACAACAATTTTCTAGAGCGAAGACGTAGGTGCGTACTTTGTAACTACTGTCGAAGATATTTTGTTGGATTATAGATAGGGCTTTTAAAAATTACTAATTACGTGAAAATTTGCTACATAGAAAGCTCTTTTTATAATGAATATTCCTTTGCAAAACAATAGTTTTATCACAAGTAACAAAGCTGCATCTTTTTTGAACAAAATGATGTATTAAAACCCTATAGTCACTGCTAAGAATACAGAGCAAACAAAATTAATGCGAAGCTATTTTTCGCAGTTTCCCACTCCTGGTAGGTGCTGCATTCTCATCTTTGCCTGCGTCAGATGTGCGAGTCTGGCCATGGGGGAAGCGGAGTGGGGCGAGCGCTGACCTGGCTGTCGAGAGCAGACGCAGGAGGGGAAGTGAGTCCAGCGAGGAAACCAGGGATGGAAGGATCTCTGCAGCTGTAAAGACCATGAGGTGAAGGAAGGGAAAGTTGCTGTTTAGTGTCGCGGAGTGTAGAGCTTGTCAAGTCTTGGTGCGTGATTTTTTTGTCGATATGGATGGCACAAGCAAAGAGTAGAGATTTTGGAAGAAAAAATTAATGTTTCTTAAGCCGCCCCTACATGATACCCAATTTCTGCTACCTTCTGTTATACCCATGGGCACAACATAATGCATAAAAGTTTCTGTAGCAGAAGAAAAGAAAGAATGCATCAGTTCATACCCACAAATTACCTAAAGTGCTAACAGAAAACTGTAAATCAGAGTCAAAAACTCGCAAATGGCAGGCATTCTGCAGTTGGCAGGGCTACAAATGCAATCAAATATTATATGCAGGTGTGTTGTGGTACATCCAAAAAGTACGATGATTATTTTTTTTTCTCTGAAGGAACACAGCATTTATTTAAGTTTCTGAGTACAGGCATAAAACTATTAATGCATGGAAAATGATATGCTTGTATATAAAAAAAAAACAAGGTAGTGTATTAGCATTTATGTACAGCAGACGTTTACGTGACTAATTAAAACATTATTAAATTATTTAATATGTATCTTTAACATGCATAATAATTAATCTTGTGCTTTCCGTAACTAAACAAACTTGTGCGGTTAGGAGACTAAAAGAAGGCAAAAATATCACAATACCATTGATAAAGCTTTTATATAAGTGGGCTAACATCACTCATGCTACACAGATTAAATTACGCTTTTACACCTCTCGTTTACAAGTTGTATGTGTAACTCAGTTTGTTGTTTATAATTTATGTCTTTGTTTTAAAACGTTTATTTCTAGCGTTTCTTTGTATAAAATCAATAATGTGCAAATAACTGCTCAGTGCAATTGGCTGCCTGTGGATTTTTTTATTTAGCTTTGGTTTGTATTATTTGTTTGTAATATTACTTTGAAACAAAGATATTCCAAAATAAGCATTTTCTGGCATTAACTTCAATTACAAACCGCAATAATGTATCACATAAAATAACTAAAAAAAATGTCATTACACGGCGAAGATTTTAACTTTAAAACCTAAAACCCGCGCACCAAAACATTAAGCTAAGGACACAACTTCCAAACCACATTGTGTCAAAGTTAATATGCATGATAAAAGTCCATAGTTATCACGTATTTGTAAAGTTGTGTTTATTGTTTTATTATTACTGTGAGTGTTAACTGAAACATTTTCCGTTACTTACACGTACATTAAGTTTCATTTTGTACATAAACACGTTTTACAGAACCCGTAATTTTTTCGTAAACGGATATTTACGACAAGTTTGTTATTTGGGTATCCGTCATCTTGTCTGTCGCAGCTCAGTTTGTATAGGAGAAAATTAGAACACGTTATGTTACAGTTTCGGCATGCCCTTGGGTACGGAAACTGTTATCCCCGGTGCCAGATTCCTCCTGAGGGGGCTGGATTGTAACCTACACGGGAGCAGAGACTGCTACGGAAATGGGCATCGTGTGGGGTCAGATTTAGCGCCAAAAGAAGGAATTGAAGAGTTCCACTAGGACTCGCAGAATATTCTAAGAAGAGGTAAGTTGACAAATGGTTGGTAAATGACTCGTGTTCAGGCAACCAAAAACTATAACAACTTCCTTGATAAACATATTTTGGGTTCAAGTCCCATGGATTGAAGGGGAGAAATAAACATGCTTATGGAAATGTAAACGGAGGTATTTACTTTTCATGTTTTATGTAATTTTTACAGAATTATTGGTGTAGATACATATTTACCGTATTTGAAAAAAAAAAAAAAAAAAAAAAAATTCTTGTAGATGTTTTTGCATGCAGAAAAGCAGCAATCTGTTCTGATGAAAGAGTCAGAAAATGTCAACATTTTGGTTATCCAGTGAAACCAGTACACGAAAGTAACCCTAATTATATGTCTAGTGGTTAATTAGATACTTATAAAAGCTGTTTTGATTGTTTTTCGGTCTGTTGCGTATCCGTCCACCACACAAAATATGACTAAGTAATGCAATGAATTGTTAAAAAAACAAAACTGTTCTGTTACACATATTCTTAATTTACTGCTTTGGAAAAAAATAAATAAATAAATATTAAATTGTCGCTCATTTATGTACGTTGCACTTAACGAGACGCTATACACAAACTTACCTTTATTTACTGCCTGTATTTCTGCAAATATGCTAATCGCTGTTTATACTGAGCTGTATGCTGTTATGGGTAAGGATTTTGAAAAGTTTTCTTAAAAAGTGCCTAAATGACCGCATATTAACTATAGTAGAGTGGCAATATATATAATTTGTGTACTATCTCTGAGAAATTTTTTGAGTTAATTATTTTTGTAAACATACACCGGTATTGAGAACTTTCTTCCTGTAAGTATACACAAGTATTCAGAACTTGGAGTTGATTTTTTTCACACAAAGCTCACATCTATAGAAGCCATTAAGAGTTTGTATCACATGCAGACCAAATCTATGATGCAATCGGTCAGACAGTGACTACGGCCCCTCTGCAGCGGTTGTTCAAGAAGACATGAGTGAGGCAGATTATAAAGAGCTGCAGATTTTTGTTTGCAAAATTTTAAACAAGAGGACAAGAAGGAAGTTGAAGAAATTACTAGAGAACAAAGTGCTTGTCACGAATGGAAGGAGCACCGAAGCAAATGATTAACGGCATCTTTCTTTGACACAGTCTACCAAATGGAGGCAACCACCTCATGCGCAAATGCAGTGAAGGAAATACATTACAATATTTTCAAGGGGAACAGAAATTCTTCATGGGGCTTAGAAAAAGAAGCTGTTGCTCTTTCCCAATATGCCACTGAAAACAATATTTCCATCTCCCAGTGTGGATTGGTTATTGAAGAACAACATCAATTCCTTGGGGCATCACCAGATGGGCTGATTGGTGAAGATGCTGTACTAGAAGTGAAGTGTCCGACTACAGCAAATCTTGTTACACCACTAGAGGTAGTTGGTGATAAAAAATTAAATTTGTTGAAATGCGAGATGGTGTACCGAAACTGAGACAGATGATACCTACATGTATTAAGTTCAAGGAATACTTCATGTTTCAAAAATAAAATTCTGTCCATTTGTTGTTTAGTCACCCAAGAGCATAATATGCGACATAGTTGAAAGGAATGACGATTTCTGGAGAGAAAAAAATGGCCAGTAAGCTCTTGAAATTTTATTTTAACTGTCTGTTACCAGAAATCATTGATTTTAGATATGCAAGACAGTTGCCAATACGGGACCGAGACAAAATCATAAATGCCCAAAAAATGTTGGCACTGAAGGCGACAAAAAGTAAGAAGAATTCAGTCAAGAAAATTACTTGAAGATTTGGGACAATTTTGACCAACTCTCTACTATCACATATTCTGCATCTCATTCATAGGACCTACTTAATGTATATCTCAATGGAGTTGGGTAAGCGAACAGAAACATTTTCTGTAATAGAACTTGCAAAATTGTCAGGCATTTAAATTTGATAACATCAATTTTATGATCTCGATATCCATGTTTGGTAATGTGTAAAGCTTGGGTTAGGGCCATATGTCAGTGCCATTAGTGGCCAGTGGTTGGAGATGGTGATATATGGTGAAAATATTTAGTGATATGGTATTACTAAAATACTATCACTTTACCTAGCCTGTTAGATTGTGTAGTTTTTTTAAGCAGCTTAGTTGTTTTCGGGTGAATCACATACGTTTACTCTTAGAGTGCACATCTGGAAATAGTTTCTCTCACATACGGCAGGCAATAATGAAAGAAAGTAACCAATGTTTACAGATAATAATGAAAAAGTCGCCAGAGCTCAAAATTTTTACGATAAGGTACCATCTGTTGCCATAGTGTTTGTCAGTTATTAGCTAAAGAATTTATCGCTGTTGTTACCACTGAACTTCAAAGCGAATGTACGACAATTCGGTACTGTACATGTCTAACTGTTACTGTAACAATCTAAATTAACAAGCCAAAACTTAAAAAGAATAATAATCAACAATTAAATGTAAAAACGGTTTTTTTTTTTTTTTTTTTTTTTTTTTTTTAAAAACCAGTGTGGTTCAAGTTTATGCTGACTAGAATTTTTACGAATGTATGTTTGCTAGGATGCATTTTGAAATTGTGTGTAAATTGCGTAAATGTTTTAAGGTTTTTTTTATAAAATGTACATTATAACTACTGCGTTGTATTTGTATTGTTTTTATAGTGTATTGTTTGACTCTGAACATGTGTTGATTTTTCACAGCATGTCTGCAGAAACCATGATTATTGTTCAAATTTATGTTCAATAGTTCATTGTTGATGTTGTCTTTTTATTGCTTGATTTTTCCACTAATGATAAGTCGTGATTAAGATTTGTGTACATTATAATTACTGTGTTGTGGTTGTATTTGTTGTTGCAGTGTTATTTTGTGAAAAACTTCTTGGGAGTTTCTGAATATTACTACAGTATTCACTATGTCAGTTTATCATCAGTGTCTTTATTAAGAGGTCATTCGTCTTTGCAGCTTTTAAAAAATGTCTGCAGTTCATTTTTTCTGAATTTTCTTTAGTTCATTCAAAGTGTGAACTACTTGACTAACGTGCAACGTTGTATGGTGAGTCGGCTCTTACATATAAATGTTGACATTACCAGGTTAACCTGTTTTGATATTTTTAACTAGCAGCCCATCGCTTTGCTCAGCTTTTACGGAGTTATTAAAATACATACCTATATATTTGAGACTATCAGTGGCTACCTGCGACTACTTGCGAAAACATGTGACTATTAGTGACTACCTACGACTACCCATGGCTACCTACGACTATCCATGGCTACCTGCGACAACCAGTGACTACCAGTGACTACTTGCAAGTACTTGCGACTATCCGTGACAACTTGTGACTGCCTGCGAATACTTGCGACTACCCGTGACTACCTGCAACAACCTGCAATCACTTTCAACTACCCATGACTACCTACAACTACTTGCAACAACTTGCGACTACCTGCGACAACTTGCGACTACCTGCAAATTTATAATATTGAAGATACTATTAAGATCCATTGAGCCACTGCTGCCCTAATTAATATATTTTAATCTACTGAGCCACTGCGGCCCCACTTGAGATTACTCTAGCCACTGAGCCACTGCTTCCCCACTTGGGATCGCTCTAGCCACTGGGCCACTGTATCCCCACTTGATATATTTCTATCCACTGAGCCTCAGCGGCCCAACTTGAGAGTGTTCTAGCCACTGGGCCACTGTCGCCCCACGTGGGATCGCTCTAGTCACTGGGCCACAGCGGCCCCACTTGGCATACTCTACCCACTGGGCCTCTGAGGCGCCACTTGAAATAGCCTATGTACATCTGGAAGAATGTAGCTTTCTAATAGTATTAGTATAGATTCGCTACTCTTTGTTTTTCTCGTCGCAGTTATCAGGCGTATACTGTATGCGTAATATTATTGATTAATGTTAATAAAAAAAAGTAGTATTTTGGGGTTTGAAATACATAGAAAACTATTTAAAAGTGATTTCATATATAGTTCCAAACCAACATCGTTGATGATATTTTTTCTGCGACACTGTTGAAAGCTCTTCTATATTAATGTGTCATATTGCACTTATTATCAATTTTAAAAGCTTTTAAAATTAATATATTAAGTGATTATTTGTTTAAGAATGAATATTTTATAAATTAAAAAGTCTGATACAATCTCGTGAATTTTTAATTTAAATTTAATGCACTCAGACAAATACGTGCAAAATTATATTATACTAATCCTTCAGTATATTGAAGAAAATAAGCCAAAGTATTCCAAATCTTAACTTCTGACAACAATGTAAAGACTAATTTCTTTTCTGAGATCACAATAAATGTTTCATCCAATTGCACAATGCAACAATGAAACTCAGCACAATGTGCTATAACTGTAAGTGACCAATAGGCAAATTAATTTGCAGGTTCGGATGATTTTGCGTCCATTATTGTCATAATAATATTATTCGGAAATATTGTACACCGCAATATGATTTTTGGTTTATCTTGAGCTTTTTTTTCCTTTTACTTTAGTATTACCTTCCCTGGAGATGCCGGTAGCCCTCAGAGGCGATGCGAGAGGCGTGCTACACTTAAATTAGCCGTTATCACTCAACTACTTAGTGATCCCCATCCGAGTGTATCAGTCCATAGTGAACCTAACATTGAAACTATTAACTGTATATTATAATACCCCCAGACCACGAAACCCCATTGAAGCATTTGTTAGAGTGGTGTGATCCAGATGAATCCAATTCAGAGGAAACTCCCGTCAAACCCACCCTTACGCTGGTAGTGAGTTCCAGCACTGACACACAGGACTCCTCTAATAGATAGAGTATAGTAAAGCTGAAATCTGGCCAGACAATTTGGGTTCGACACCCTAACATAGAAATACTCCCCAACTTCTGTACGATAACGTTGGCATCCAGAAAGACAATCAGGGTTCAAATTCCTGCCAAGGTAGTTTCCAAGATGCACCAGGAACAATCCCTAGCCAACTTTATCCCTGCTCGACAGCCAACAAGGCCGCGGTGGATAAACCGTATCAGCCATAGCCAGATTGTTCACTATAACACTCACTCACCTCTCGTTTTCAATTGAGAATTTCACTCTTATTGGGATAGCTCGCGTCCCATTTATTGACATCCCTTGTGGTATAGAGAATAAGACTGCCCGGAAGGGATAGCTTAACGCTCTGATTCATCCTGGGGTTTGACTCCCCTCCACCTCATAAGTTCCGAGAGGGCAGGCAGGGCTCTAACCACTTGTTCACCAAGAGGAACGCACGTCACTGTCAATCAGATGTTATAAGTTGTATGGGAAAATAGCGTGATTACATAACAGATAACAGTGGAGATAATGGCCACATGCCATTCACTCAGTTCTAATTGATATACACATTCTGGGACACACTTTGTGCCCAAGCAACGTAATAAATGCTAAGAAGAATACAGTCTGCAACAATATAAAGACAATGAAATACTAATTGAAAGAAAATAGACAGAAAACGTAACTTTTTCTAGTATGTTGAAGGTTTATTTAAAGACCTTAATATCAACATACTTTGCCTTATGAGTCCTTTGTGAAAACCAGAAAATAATCTTAGTTATATACAAATTCAAATTTTAAAGTTTAACCATATTGCTGAAAATATTGTTTTGAAACTTTTAAAATCAATTTGCTGTAGAGATATTTTAAAGAAAAGTTGTTGAAAATTTTCTATTGTTGTATATATTTGCATGCATTTTTAAAATGAATAATCAATTTCTTGTACAACATAAAACTTCAAAAAACTCGCAAACAAATGAGAAACTTTAACAAACCAAGGAAGAAAGTTTGTGACAAAATTTTCCTTTGAATATGTAAAATTATTCAAATGCTCTGTTTGCTTGAAATTCCTTATGTTTTTTTTTTCTTTGCATGATGATGGTGTATGTCTTTGTAACTTCATTTGCCAACAAACTCGCATTGCCAAGCTTGACACGTAAAATTCTCTGCTGTGCAACAAAATAGGAAGGCCAGAGGCTGCGATCGATTATTTTATTTTTCCACCCCAGGCGATCACGGCAGATTATCTCAAGAATGGTGCATAAGGCAAACTTTACTGTTTTATTACTATTCGTAATTAAATTCTTCCCCAGGGGTTGATTTTATTCCGTTTGCCATCCACCGTTTCTTTCCACAGGTTAAAAATGTAAAGCGTATTGTTCATACCCCAGCCTTACAGCTGATATATAAGGTGGCACACTTTCATAAAGAAGGACACGTGTTATCACAGACACAGGCGATCCCTCGTGAAATTATTTTACACATAAAGAAGATGCTGATTATCCACCCGAAGCCGGCTTGGCTACGCACCGCAGACAAAGAGAGAACAAGCAGTTGGCAATGTGACCAAGAGACAGAAATGCTGAGACCACTCCGCCGCTTCATGAGTGAGTCAGCGCAAGCCACCTACCCAGAGCAGCCTGCTAGTACTTCCGAAGTAGTGGAAGCGCACGAGAAACACACAGACCAAGGACTGTTACAGAAACTGATGGACAGAAAAAAATTGTTCTGAGGGGACAGTTAGACATTCCCTCAAAAGAATTTTTCTCTTTTCTAGTTACTTCGCCCAGATTAGTCTAAGCCACAGAGGAGAAGGGGTGAATTGATGAGTGATGTCTGCAATCAATATTAAATCAACTTCTACTCATCAGTGCAAACGAACTTGGAGTACTATTTACTGAGTTTGATTTGCCGCCGCCACCAACGAGTTGTCAGGAATTGTTTTATCTACCCAAGGCAAAGGACGGATGCTCCACGCCAGAGATAATTATTCGCTGGCCGAGCCACCGAAGCCATGCATCGAGATCAACTGAGTACAGCAGCGCCGCTAGAAGCCACTACTAGTACAATCACAGAGACATGAGCCTATATCCAGCGCCAGCCACCGACATCGCACGACGAGGATCTATGTCATGCTCTTTGCAGCTGCTACCCTTTCTTCAGGACAACCCCCATACGCCAGGCAAGCAAGAGGTACGCCGTTGAGGAGTATAAATTGAGGGCCGCACCAAGGCTCTTGACCAGCCTTCAAGCAATTGACGTCTGTCCTGTTCCTTCACTGCACTTCTGGTGTCAAGGGAACCATCAGCTCTCCTACCTTGGCCTTCCTCTCATCGTAGTGGTGCCGAAAATCCTTGATCTCTCGTCTTACATCGCAGTATACATTGAGACATGTACCGGTCCCTTCAGGACAACAGTCTTAGCATAAATTAAAGTCAGAGTTGTTTTCATAGTCACTTTTACTGCCTATCCTGTTAGCCTAGGAGCAGGTCTCCTTCACCTGTATTCACGTAGGGTATTTAACTTCTATAAGCTCACATGGATAGGAGGTAGTACATTCACCATCACTGTTTACTTCCATTAAATGAAATAAACACAGTTTAACTCACGAATATCACTCCCGTAATCATAGTACCTCTCCTCGTAATCATGAGGCCCGTACGAGGGACAGCAGGTGACCGGGGTTTTTATTATTTCTGTCAAAACACTTCACACCAGTAACAATACAATTTTGGAAGACCACCCGTTCAGGGGTAGTGAACGGTAGGGCCACTGCACTAGGATACTGCTTCCACTAGGGAGTGGAATGTCAGTCTGAGGTTTGCTCTTCTCATTACATCCTAGTGCTGCCAAGAAGAGTATTTCTCCGGGCCTGGGAAGATCAGTTCCGGTGGGACACACACCACACCAAAGTAGGAAGGCCATCCATTCTCTGCATCAGGTATAGTGAAAGGTACAGCCACAACACTAGGTACTCTATCCTCGTAGGGTCGGCTTATCAGCTTAGAGGCTCCTCTTCATCACGTCCTAGTGGTGCCGAGAAAAGTATTTTCCCGTGCCTGGGGAAACCAACTCTATCAAGACATCACCCCTTGTTGGGACCGTTGCCATTATTACGTAGCTCGAATAACCTCGCACCCCTAGTGTCAAAGTTTGAGAGTGAGATACTGCATTGGCTGGTGGCCGCAGTGCGCACACTAACTACACTACCTACATGTCAACTGCTCCACTTCTATTAGGTCGGATTGTAGAATTTTCTGTCCTCATGCCCTTTACCCACAGTGGTGTTCATAAAAGGGCAAAATGGGCAAAGACTGCCTTAAAATATCAATTGGAGGTTAACCCCCTTCCTGCAGAGTTTGAGCATCTTAGTCCATGGTAGCGGGTAGCAGAACTTCGCAGAGTCTCCATACTAGTCCTGCCAACCATCGAGCCCGCTACTTTTGAACCACCTACTAAAATCATTGAGGGACTTCACCCAGTATTTAAGGCCTACCTCAGTGGCCAGGACACTGCCCTAGGTTTCGCCAACCTTTAGTTTTGGGGGACACCACATAAACCACATACCTTGTTGATAACCAAATCCCACACAACTAGGCTGACCAGCACACCCACCTCAAGGGCAGCCCCTAGCGTGCAACAAGTCGAGCCTCAGCCGGCACAGCCACAACCGCCGGCCGTACGTCACCCAGGTTTACCAGAAGGAGTGGTCCCACCAAAGCAGAAAATTGTGGTCTCAGAGTCCGATTTTGTTCCCCGTCGGAAAGCGACTCGACCAATACTGTATACTGGCCGAGCTCCCGTTCCGTGAAGAGATTAGAGACACCGGTCGTCAGGGTGCACATAGCCTAGCGCCCACTAGTCACTGTGGCAACATGACATGACACCCGTCAAGTCTGTCAAAGGTCATGCTGCTGAAATATTATTTTCAATAAAAACATAATTATCCTGCAACTGAACCTTACGGTCCCTAACCAGGGCCATCAAAGAAGATTAAGACTACAGCCAAAAGTGCAAAACCAGAAATACTTTCAGAGTCAAATATTTCTGATTAAGAGTTGCAATGATTTTAATAAGAACCCACAGTTTTAAAAGTTGAGAATGTTAAAGGATTTTAGTAGGGTAAACAGTAAGAAGTAAACATACAAATATATTCACTACTTGAAAACATTTGTGTCCATATTTTATGTTCATATTTTTTCTTTTTGTTAAATAAAATACTAAAAATTTTTTTTGTTAAACTGCGATGCAAAACTAGTAATCTGCTATTCAAAAACAAATTTGCATAGAAATTGCTACACAAACTTTCAAAATGAAAATATACACTGGTTGGAAACTACAAAAAATTACTTTCTTTTCGTGAAAGGAGAGTCCATCAGTTTTAAAAATACTAAAGTTCTGGCAGGCTCTTTTATATTAGACGCTTTCCAAATGTAGAAGCATTTTAATATGAATTAGTTGTCTGACTTTGTTTTGGATGATATCAAGTGCTTTGTTTATAAATAAAGAAGTTGTCTATTAAACTGTTTGTATAAATGTACATTTTACATTATGCTGCACAAATTAACACTGATGCTATTTTTTTACCTACTGAGGTTTATTGAAGCCAAAATGCAACAAGTTAAACATGCAGTATACTTGTACAAGCCACACCTGATCATCATGTCCCCACAGTAGAGACACTCTGAAGCAACGACACTGTCAATGTCAGCCTTGACCTGGTCCCGAAGTGAGATGCTTGTTGAGTCCACTGAGCCTGTATCATCTTTGGATGTGTTTGTATTCAACTGACGCTGCACAAAAATACGTACTTACTTTTATTATGTTGTTAGAGCAGAACAAATGCAGACACTTTGCATAATGATGCTGCTATTACGTAAGAATGAAAAATTTATGGCAATTGGAATATTCAAATTCTTCAAGATGTAATGCACTATTTTATTGATCAACTTCTCAAAAAAAGTTTACTCATTCCATTTAAAAATGACAATCAAATACAACATACACATACATATAGTGTAGTTTCTGGAGGGAAGCAAGGTGCTATGAAACATACATAAACTTCAAAGTGAAATAAATGGTAGCCTAAAACTGCAGAGTGACCTCGACACTTGTGACCTGAAAAAGTTGGTCCAAGTAATTAAATGTTGCATACTCTTATGTGAAAATGTGTAGTCCAATCCAAATGGATGTGTCTATACCAGGCACAGAACTTCTTGGCCGCTAAGTTACCAGCCTATCAGCGAGCATTACCAAGCTCTGTTGCCACATTTATCAAGTGCCCATAATGTCATGAAGCTGGTGTCATTAAACCTCAGGTGTAGTAAAATAAATTACAATTTTATATACAAAGAGGATAATTTGAATACAGTAGAAACACAAACTGGTAAAGCACAACTCTATATCTTTTGAGGGAGGGGGGAGGGGGAGAGGGCGGGAGAGAGAGTGTGTGTGTGTCTCTCTCTCTCTCTCTCTCTCTCTCTCTCTCTCTCTCTCTCTCTCTCTCTATATATATATATATATATATATATATATATATATATATATATATATATATATATATATATATATATATATAAATTTATATAAATTTATTGGGCTGCTAATGAGAATATTTAGCTGCAGAGAAAATATGTTGCCTACATTAATGGATACTGAAGGTTTAAATTTCCAAGATCAGTCACCAGTTACCCTACCTTCTCCACGTTTTCTCTGAACCATTTTCAAATCCCCTTACTTTTTTGGTTTTGAAGGTTTTTCACAAATGTAGCTACCCTAATACATATATTAATAAATTAAAGAATTTATTATTTATTTACGACTTATTTTATACAGTAGTGAAGTTAAGGTATAACTGCCTTGTCTTACACTTAACCACTGATAGAATGAAAAACAAAATAAACTAAAGACAACACACAGATAGCAAATGACAGGTTATAAAAGTAAGAATATCATATGAATTACAATAAAACCACGACGACACACAGACAGCAAGATCACAAAGTTACGAAACTAAGGGTAGCAAAATAAGTTACAATGAATTTAAATAGCACTAAGTAGCAGATAAATTATTATTAATTTATGTTAGGATTATTTATAGAAACCAAAGAGAGATAATTATAACTACCGGAACTAACAATAATGTACAGTACAAAACATAATGAGAGGAGAAACAATAAAAGCAAAAGGTAAGAAACACTCAATATCACAGTCATACTAAAAATAATCACACATTCATGCACACACACAAACTGTAGGCTGTAAATGATGTCGGCTGTTTACGATAACCTAAGCACTGCTTAAGATATACTTGTTAGCACATTGTGTATTCTTCCACAGTGAGACACACAACAATCTAGGCATTGCAGAGTTTTGTTGCAAGTTGCAGAAAAAGGTGGATGAGTAAAAGCACACCAAAAAAAGCCAAGATCAACATTTGTGTCATGTTGTAGGTTATCTGAGCAGCGAGGCTACCTGGAGTTCCTGCAGGCGACATCTCTTGCCTGCTGGCAGCAAAGGACTCAACTCCGACACCAAGCAGTCGGAGTGGAAGCGGTGGCCACATGGGAAAAGGTAGAACGGCCTCATGAGCAGCTGCAGCTCACAAATGTAGCATACATCGTGCACCTGGATCAGTGCACACCTGTTGCGGAATGCCTGCACCTCCTGTCGGATCACCTCTGCAGATTTGGTAGCCTCTTCCATCTCATCTTTCAGGTCCTGGATGTGTTGATTGTACTCCTGTTGGAAAATGAAGGAAGCAATACAACTGTGTAGTCCAAAATACACCATCTTCCAATCCTTTACTTCACCAGTTCTCAACCTATACTTCACATATGCTTTGTACAGATCAATACAAATACACACACATGCATGCACCCACCCACGCACAAAAGAAACAATAAAACACATGCACGCATGCACACACACACAAATTTTAATTTCTTAAATTACCTAAGAACAAAAACAAAAAATAACAATATGACACGTCTTACATCTTATATTTCATAAACATTTTAACTGGCCAATGTTACTGAGTGATATGGCACAGCAGTAAACCTTTAGACTCACATTTGGGAGGACCTGGGTTCGAGTTCTGGTCTGGTTATCTTGATTTTGATTTTCCATGGCTTTTTGAAGTTACTCCAGTCAAATTCTGGGATGGTTCCTAGTAGCAAATTCCTTTCCCATTCTCGCTTCTCTAAGAAACTTACTTTGGCTCAAATGACCTAAGGTCTTAAGTCATATTTACCTGGCCAGTGTTGCTAACTTGGTTAATTTTTGTTACCTGACGTATCAACTTTCATGCTCTCCAGATGTACTCCCCAAAATGTACCCCCAGGAGCTACACACATTTCCCATGTTGTGAATTGCTAAAGGCTGTTCACGATAAAGTGAACACTTTTGAAATCAACCTTAGAAAAAAGTCACTGCCCCTAGCCTTCACATATTTTAATGGGTTCAACAAGTGACATGTGCCAAGTAAAGTTGGAAACGATGGAGAGGAAAGTAATTCCATATTTTAAGTTTTAGGTAACCATTTGAGATAACTTAAATTAGGTCTCCCGCTTACTGTTTTTTTTAATACATTAATGTGCAAAAATGAGCAGATTTGTACAATATTTACTTTGCTAATAACTTCACAGTTTTACATGACCATAAAGTGATGAGGCCCATGGCAATGTTAAGTTTACATAAGGTGGAAGAATACACAAAGTTTATACAAGTAGATCTTAAGCAGGGCTTTCAAAAGTGCTCATTTATTTAAAATTAACAATGGGCAGTTTATGACATTATGATACAAAGAAGCAATGCTGCTCTGTATTATTGCAGTTTTGTGTTCCGTGGCCGTCAGCTATGTCTGATGTTTAAAATAGTGACGAACAAGAATTTTCCCTCTTTCTGATGCAGCAGAAACAGAAAACTCTTCTAGCATACTAGACATGCAAACATTAAGAAAAGTTGACTAGTTATTTGGTACTTTTATCTGTTAACTGATGTAAGGAATTAAGTAAATAATTATAGATTATGCAGACAGTTTACACACCAGAAAAGCTACAACGAAGACTTGAACCCTGAATAACTGTATATTTAAAAAAACTGTACCAATAGTTGTAACTAAGAGTGTATAAGAGTAAACCTGAATTTAAATTCAAAATCTCGTTACATATGATTAGCAGCAATCATCAATGAGTGAAAAAAGTATGTAATTCCTACATACAGACTTTAAACTAACTAGTAAAACTACAAAAATTGTACATTTTTGTTATATGTGTTAACTGGTAAGACAGTAGATGGAAGTAGTCGTGCAGTTGAAGTCCCACGGTGCCAGGCCACGATTTCGCGCACGGCCACGTAGTGAGCAGAGATGTCGCAACGTGGCTGGATGTTAACGCTGAAATGTATTCCTCTGCTCTGTTGTGGGCCACGGAACTCACCAAACGCAAGTACAGGGGAGCAGGTTACTTACACTCAGGAAATGAGTATTACCATGTGAATGTTAGATCCAGAGCCATCCAGCATTTATTACAGAATATATTGACACTGAAATACATGGGGCACTACACAAACTCAAAAAGAATACTACTGAACATTATGTTAAACACTGCAGCACAGAACACTTGCAAGAGGCCTTGCCTAAACCAGCATAAAAGATACAGCTTAACTTGTCATGTCAGAAAAGAAACGCTCCAAAGGCAAAATTATTAATTAAGGACCTCCGGAATCAATGGAAGTGCTAGGCCGACTGCAGGGACAAAATGAAAAGATTTCAGAAGTCAAATAAGCAGACAAAATTACAGATCAGTGAAGACAAAGTTGAAACCCCCACAGGCCACGTATCAAGTGCCTGTCCGGCTTGAGCTCTGAGGAGAAATTCTGAATAACTGTCAGAAGCGAGGACACTAGTCAATGCCTGAAATAGAAACCCCAGCTGACCACATGCATGGATATGAAGAATGGCAGGATGCACTATACTAATCAAAAGAACATGCACAGGAGTGCATGGCAAAATAAATACATAAAACCCCTAACACTTAACAGAACCCTTTGCTGGTAGCTTCCGCTGTTGCTGATCACATGTACGTGCACAGGAGTGCATGACACAACAAACATATCATAACCTTACATGCTAGTTCCCAAAAAGTGCACTAAAGTGCATGGCAAACAAATACATAAAAGCTGCAATGTTAAAATAATCCTTTTGGTGGTAGCTTTGGCTGTCTGCCAACTTTCAGTGCACTTAACATACCAACACACCAAACTTGCACATCACACCGCTCTGCGCTTTGTGCATAACGTAACCCATGACAGGCTTACGCTGGCTGAGGGACAAGGTCGAAAGACATTCTCTACAGTCAAAGTGTGCAGAGTCAAATACAACTGGAGACATTGAGATTCAAGCACCATTATCGTGATATCATGTTTGTCCAGGTCACTTTACAAACAGCCTCCGACACCTACAATGAGGAGGGTTATGTAAAAATGTACAGCAAATTTAAAGTTAAAATAATAAAAAAAGATAGTACAACCAACGGAATAGCAACTATCAACTGGGGCAAAGCCCAATTACAAGCCCTGGATTGCTGTTCTCACGGAGGTGATTAGTTTTCACTAAATTTTTTAAGGCTAATACTAAAAACATTCTATTAAAAAGCTGCACAATTCATGAATATTTTTACTGTGGTGTACACAAACATTTGCAATTTAGTATTTAAGTTTATTATTTATTTTGTTTAAACTATGAGCACTGAAAATTTCCATTTCACTGTTTTAGTCATGTCATGCTGGTATGAAATTTGCCCTCAAGTACTTGTAACTAAAAAGCAGATTGCTTGTTCCTTAATAGCTGGCATGTGTAATGACCGATGTCCTAAACATACTCGGGCTTCTTTACTCTGCTTGCAGCACACCACTTTTTGCCTGTGAGTAGTCTAATTCTGCTTGCAGATGTGGAAAGTATATTAAGCAACCTGGCCATTATGATTCCACTGTCTCCAATGTTAAATGACTTGTTCCACTGCAGAATGACAACAAATTCTGAAATAGATATCAAGAAAACATATGAGTTGAGGAAAATGGCTCAACTAAATTTTTAAGAATTAAATGAAATCATAAACAATAGAATAGTTATATGAAAAGCAAGCACTTTATTTTCTAACTAAAATTCTATGTTTTATATAATACATTTTTATATCAAAGCCAATAAGAAATATGTTGACGTAATTTGTGTTCGTAATATTCTATCATCACCTACTGAAATTGTAAAAGCCATCAATAGTGAAAAGAAAGGAAAACTGCATAAAAAAAAAAAATCACTTTCAATCATGTGGTTTTAAGTTGCAATTGAAATGAAATTGCTGTGAAAAACAGTACACACACCTGTAACGATGTGCATATGGCATCCTTGAAGTGGTCTATGGTGACAAAATCTGAGAAGAAGGGTAGAATGTCTTCTATCTTAAGAAGGTCACACTCCTTCAGGAACTGCATTGCCTGCTCAATGTCATCTTTTTCCCGCACAACATGCTGGGCTGAAACAATTCAGTTCTCACTGAAATCAACCTTTCATGCATACTATTATTTAATCATGTGGTAAACTAAAAGTAAGTAATGTTTTATTTTATGGATACACAAGAGACTACATTGTAAAGTAACTTAATTATAGGCTGTTCATGCAAAAATAAACACTTTTGAAAGCCCTGCTTAAGATCTACTTGTATGCACATTATGTATTCTTCCACCTTATGTAAAATTAACATTGCCATTGGTTTAATCATTTTATTCATGTGTCGGTCAAGTAAAACTGTGAAATTTTTAGGAAAGTAAAAATTATAGAAATCTGCTAATTTTCACACATTGATGTATTAAAAAACCAAAAAGTGAAAGAAATAATTTATGTTATCACAAATGGTTACCCAGCACTCTTTATTCGAAGTTAAGATATGGAACTATTGTCCATCCATTGTTAACTGGGCAAATGTCACTCAGTGCCCCATTAAAATATATGCGTTCAGGGGCAGTGACATTTCTCGAAGGTTCGTTTCAGAAGTGCTCACTTTATTGTGAACTGCCTTTATCACTATGTATACAAAGATAAACCAAACAACTGACCACACTAAAGGCAAGTTTGTGGACAACCTGACAGGAGGCTGTTCCACATGCAAGACATTCCTGATGCTCCAGTCACCTGGGAGAAAGAATGTAACAATATGAGATGAGCATGGGAAGGTGGCAGAATGCAACAGCAAGAGAAGTGAAAGTACCACAAAAAAGTCCACAAGTCTCTGCCATACTTGGATTCTCTTGTATCTGTCCTGTTTCTGAGGCTAATCTGAAGTTTGCCAGGATCGTGGATTTCCCCATGGCACATTACAAATGCTGTGCAAGGTATGATATATTCCACTGGGCACTATTGGAATTGCAGAAAACAATGGAAAAGTAACATTTTTAAATTTCAACAAGTAAAACACAATTCATGATATTTTTTGGTCCATTAAAAATCTGTTGCAAGCTAGTTATTCAGAATTAGCCAAACAGGTTAACGAAATCAAATTCCTTGGTTGTACGGAAGCATCACATGAAGTAGCAGATGATACAGAATCAAAAAATTCAACATGATGTGTGGTACAATATGAAGAACTCTAAGAAACAAAGTCAGAAAAGAGACAGTGCTGCAATTTTACAAAATCTTGGCAGTAAAACAAAGAAGTATGGAGCTGAATCATCGTTTTTCTCACCAAAAATGACAAAAGCAGAAGCCAAGCCTCAGAAATTATGTTTCTTCGATCAAGCATGGGGTGGCTAAGAGAAACAGAATACAAAACTAAGATACAAGAAAAATTGCTGAATATCTATCATCTGAATGGCAAACTCTTGGAATACCACAAAAACTGGAAATCTCGCGGAGAACAGATAAACATCATGTGGTTATCTAAAATATTATTCTAGTATTAACCCAGATATTCCCAAATGTGGGTATACCAAAGAAACTATAGCAAGACCAGCAATAAATCAAGCCTTAAATTCACAAGAAGTTAAAAGGCCTAAAACATGAAGAAGATTAAACAGAAGTCTGCCACGTTTCTCAGGGAAAATCCAGAAGTGACCCTGCCAGCAATCAAGCCCAGATTGCTGTTACGATAGGCAATCAAACCAACCACTCAGCTGATTTAGTCCCTCACTATGGATACAAAGAACGTGTGTAAGTTGCTTAATATTTTTGGGTTAAGAATACACTTAATTTTAATGTTGTTTGCTTATGGAAAATTACTTTCTCAGCAGTATTAATGTTGTTTCATAATTTCTTCTGTGTAACGAATTCCTCATTTTGGAATTATAATTTTCACCAAATAACTGTAATGTATATTGCATTTAAGGGGGAAAATATGCCTGTTGTTCCCAGCTTGCAAATACTAATTAAAGTTGAACAGAAAAAAAAAGTTTTTATTTTAACATGCCCAAATGTGCTGCTCTGTACTTGCAGACACACTGCCTTGCTTACTTATTACCATACATGATCACAGTAAAGGAATATCTACTAGCAAAAGCATATTATTTAGCACTTAAAACTTTTGGCTATAACAGTGCTGTGACGTGCTTGCTGCTTGGTATCGCTTCCCTTGCCCTGTCCTGCTTGCATGAGTGATGAGTGATGGAATGTCAGGTGAGCATATTCTGAGAGTAAAACAAGTAATAGAGGAGACAGATAGTTTGTGTAAACAAGCTGCATGAATAAATCAATAATCAAATTTAGTTCTTTAATTTTTTTATTAGGACCTCTATACCTTGCAAACTTTAATGTGCTCCTCTGGCACCTTGTAACAATAGTATTTAGTTTCCTTTTACACACATTTATTAACTTGAATTTGAAGGAACACAGACATGTATAGGAAGGAAATGCATTTGCCTTCACCAGACAATGCATTGAGTAATAGCACATCATTGAAATGTTAAAATATAATATTACACTGTAGCAGCACTTGTGCATTTCCAAGCAATGCCAAACTATTTACACTACAGAAGATAAAGACCTGCTGGGATAATCATGACAGTTTTTGTTGTACACCCAGGTAAATTTTAAACACCTCGTGTATCGGACTGTATTAAAAAAAAAAGCTATTCCTAAAGATTCAGTTTCACATTCTCTAGTGAAAATTAAACTGTTTTGCAAAACCATCGAAGAGACGTAATATAAGCAGGGGCGCAACAATAGAGTATATTGCCTCTTCTCTGAATATTTGGAGGGGCAAGAGAGGGCAAAGAAAATACCGTAACAGAAAAATTTTAAGTGCTACAAATATCCCGTAGCATGATGAATCATATTCAGTCCTGTTAGAGATTCTTGGAGAGATTGCAGACAGTTGAGAAGCAGTATCCACGAAATATCACCCAGATTTTAAAAGAAAAAACATATTTCATGCCATTTGTGTGTTGCACAACACTGGAATATCTGACGGTAAAGTGTACCAGAGACATTTTGAATGGAATTTTACCAATATGAAATAAAAAAATTTGTGGATTTAACCCTATTCTACCTCACTTCCTTCACCCAAACATATACCTAAATGCATATACAGCATGCAAGTCCTGCACGAGCCAAGTAGTTTGTTACAATTAAAGACTTATGTAGAATGATACACTGGCATGACGAAAGTCATAGATACCCGTCTAATAACGTGTAGGGCCCTCTCTAGCCCGAAGAAGTGTGGTAACTCAACATGGCATGGACTCCACAAGAGGACGTAAGACCTCTGGAGAGATATTAAGCCATGATGTCTGAATAGCTGCCCAAAGTTACATGGTATATCTAGGTGCAGGATATTGGAAGCGAATGGCTCTCTAAGCCATGTTCTATAAATGCTCAATTGGGTTCATGTTGGGAGAACGTGCTGGCTACTCCATTCGCTGGAACTCTCCAGAATGCTCCTCGAACCATTCCTGGACATCCGCAGTCCGATGAGTAGTGCATTACCCTGTTGGAACATCCCATCATTGCCAGGATTCGTTGTACCGTGACTCATCAGACCAGGCCACTTGTTTCCAGTTCTCCAGGGTTCAATTAGCAACCTCATGAACCCAACTGCTGTTAACAGGGGCACTCTGGTGGGTCTTCTGCTTCCATATCCCATGGAAGTTAATGCACGTTGCACAAATCTGCTAGGTACATGTCTGACACCTCCTGCATTGAATATGGCTGTGTTTTGAGCAAGTGTTCCTGCTCTGTTAGAACAGACAATTCTACCCAACCTCCGCTCGTCACGATCATCAAGTACCTTTGGATGGCAAATGTGTTTTCCACGGTGGATCATAATACATTGATTTTGATATTCCCTGTACATACGCGACACCTTGGATCGAGGAATATTGAAAGTCTCCACAACTTCTAAAATTGAATGTCCCATCCTTCTGGCACCCACAATCATGCCCCGTTCGAACTCTGATAACTCACGTCGCCTTGCCATGAGCATGTAAAAAACAGTCAATCCGAATGACACGACCACTTGTTCACAACTGAAACCGGTTTAGGCAGTGCAACATCGTTCTGCAGCAGTGGCACTACAAGTCATTCAGTTACATAGCGCAATCCCATGACTTGAGAACATCCTCAAACAACCAGGGTTAGAGAAATACTGTGCACTTGAAAAAACACTTCTCCACCTCCCTATAAAATAGAGTGAAGTATACGAGGTTTTGAGTGAACATAATTTTGACCTTATCAAATCAAGTCACTAGCTGGAAATGTTACATGACCTATATCCAAGTTCTCAGTACTGCTGCAGCTCTAAAATCAAGTTTAAAGGAATGTGAGACAATTTTTGTTGTTTATTCGCATATACATACTTAGAATTAATTTACTTGTTCCTGGTTATTCATGTCTCATCAACTACTACTAAATGGTCCATTTTATACTTAGGAAACTGAACAGTTATTTGTGAACTACAAAGAGTCAAGAGTACCTAATAATTTGTTCTTATTACATTGCTACCAGCAAACGGTGGATGAAGTAGAGTTTGTGAACATAAATAATATTACTGCGTGCAGCTGTTTGACAAAGTAGAGTAAAACTAAACAAGTACACATCAATAGGCTATTGATTGTTTTACCAAATAGCTGTAACAACAAGAAATATGACTGTACAATTTTCATTTCAGTCTGATCTGATACATTTTACCCTACAATTAAATAATGAATGATCTGGCGAGGTTGTTTCAGTACATTTAATTATTCACAGTTTACTTAGCAGTATGCCATAAATTTTATAAAACACCCCATTACAAAATTTAACATTTTGGAAACTGTGTGTTCAGTTTAAAGAAAAGTGTCATCTAACTTGTTGGCTTTTATTCTTCAATGAAGGACATCTTAGACCACAAACAGTTATGATAGCTGTGTTAATAATTGGGGTACAAAGAAGAATTTCATCTTACAACTTGTTATATGATTTATTTGTTAATAAATTTAAAATTTACATGAATACAATATCATACAAAACTGTAACTGAAAGACGACAGTGCATAAAAGCCTTGTTTTTGAATGGAAACAATTCCAAATGAGAATGAGTTTCATATTGGTGCATCCTTAACTAAAAAAAGGTTTACAGTGAAATTACTGTTCCACCACCCCTACCCCTAAAAAATTTCTGTTGTTGCACCCTGAATATAAGTGTATTTATCATGCTTGTATTTAGTTCATTACATGAATAAGAACAAAATATGCATTTTTGTTTTTGCAGTTCGTATTAATTGAAACCCTCATATTAAAGCGGCCGCCTGGGTAGGCCACCGAACAATGTGCAGAGCTCCAGCACAAAATATTTTAATAAAATCCCTTCCAATATGTCTGAGTTAGATCTACGTACGAATAGCATTTAAGGAACATTACGCATCTATATACATTTTTCAGTTTCTCTATTACTTTCTAATGCATATTTTGTGACAGTGAAAATAGCTCAAACTAGTGTTTTCACTGTAATTTTTAGGTATGAACATTCAAGTACAAAACATTAAAAATGGAATATGAACATGCATGAAACCTTAATTTTTATTATTACATCATAAAATGGTTGGGGCTCCACTGAAAGTCTCAAAGGTGTGTTACCAATGGCAAGAGGCGCGTTACCAATGACAAGACTGCACACCAGTTCAGTGTTGTGCGTGTAGAGGTAATGAGAGAGTTGATGCACATGTCTCTGTCGCCCCTAATGCTGCCACGCTTTTAGGCCTCAGATGTGCAAAATCCCTTCAACCAGGTGGCTTACCTTAATTTAATTTCTGATAAATAGCTTGAAAGTAAACTTAAAAAAAATAGTGGCATTAATTAACTTCAAGACCTCACAGACACAATCGTGAAGTTAATAAAAATACCACTGGTTACAAAAAATTAACATGTGGAATGTTGTTACATTATGTGTAACTATTTCTGTAAAAAATTGTATGAAGAAAAGGCAGTAAAATAAAAGCATTTATTTAACAAAGATGAGATTATCTGATCAGTTCTTGACTAGCAGTAGTTAAATAAATATATATTTGCTTAAATTTTCAGTAGTGTGTTAATATCATGCACGGAAAGTCAATAAATACTCATAATTAAAATATCTGAAAGTAGGGCCAACTAGTACTGTTGAACAAAAGAAAAGCTAAGTGTAACAGATCACATGTTGTCAGGGTAAAATTCCTGAACTTTAGTTTTCAATATTACATAAAAACAAGAACATTAGCAACATAAAAATGTCCTTTAAAACAAATGGATTTCTGTGGTCATACTCAATCATTTAGTGGCCTCCCTAGTTGTATGGGACTTTCTAATTTCTAAATATCCATGGAATATTTCAATGTAAATATTTTTATATTATATCCAAGATTATCTTCCTTGGCTTTAAAAACTATTCAATTTATTGTTTATTGTAAAATTATTGTGGAGAAAATATTCCGTGCCCAGATTTAACAAACTTTTTATATCTAATATTTTTACAATATATTTTGGTAAACCTATGCTATTGTAAATTTGTAAACTTGAGTAATAAATTCCTTTATCATAAATAAAATTTGTATTTTTTATATTTATAAATTTAAAAGCATTTCTTGTAATGTGAGTCTGTATTCTTGTTAGTGCTATAATAAAATATTCATTATGCAGTGTCTGACTTCATGTATTTTAAGAAGTCATCCACAAGAAGTAGATTTACTTAAATTTATTAGAATTTTAACAACTTTCTTATGTGGAATAATATTTTTTACTGTCTGGCTTCCCCAGAATTCATTTGTAAGCATTGTGAAATTTATAATTAGGAAATGTTAATTACATGCTTTACAATATACACCTTAGATGTAATAATTTAATTATTTATTTTCATTTGCAGCCATCTATACCTTTATGCCAAACTCCAATTACTAAAGAAGGTTTATAGATTTTAATACCCACTTACCATCATTTAAATTAATTTCTAAATATAGAACATTAACGAGAATGAATGTTTATTGCGCTAATGTTTGCAGAAGAGTACGTCTCAATACACACAGTTCTATCATTTAGTTATTCCAATAGAAATTGTTCATTTACTTCGCTCTTGATCTTGCCTTCTCAAGCAAGATCAAAGATGCACAAAGTCACAGTGTTACTTATGCTTCCAATTAAACACTACTGTTGTACTCGGTTGCCAAACTTCAGGCATGGCCACAGTCTCACAGCTGACGGTATGACAATTCATGCTTTGACTTTGCTGGGCTATGTGCTTTGCTTGAGGGGTCCATGACACCTGACTAACAAAAGCTGAAAAAAGAGTGCTTGAGACGTACAGCACTTTGCAGTATGGAAAATAACACATTATACTTAGGCGTCGATGCACGTCTGAGAACTAAGGGTAAGCTACCTCATTTTGGCTGAGAAAATTTTAATATTAAAACAATACTCTTCACTTCATTGTGGTATTGTTAAGCTAGTTCTTACATAACCTATGTAGCCTAACATATCTTAACCTAATCCATAAGTAAGATTGCTTTATTAAAAGGAAAGTATGCCTTGGATATAGAATGACTGGCTGGAACATAAAACCTAGTGGTTCCAAAATAATGAGTTATGCATCGTGGTTGAGGTATATTTCATCTGTACACCAGGACAACGAAAAACATAATGTAGGTATGCCTCGTGCACACAACGCAATGCTAGCATTGGATGAGAAATGAATAAGCTAGCTCAACAGTCTACAGATTTAATTTAACATGGACGTCAGGCATTCACAGCTGAATACTGCATTTGTACACTTGACACTTACTGATGTTACGAGGACCATTGAAAAAAGAAGAGATTTTACTGCAAGTCATATGTAATATTTGTTTAGCTAAACTCTCAAAAATACACTGCCTAACAAATGTTTTGCATCACCTTCTATCTACAGTATAGGCTGTTCATGGTAAAATGAGCACTTTTGAAAACCCCGCTTAAGAGCTACTTGTATGCACGTTGTGTAGTCTTTCGCCTTATGTAAAATTAACATTGTCATGGGCCTCATCACTATATTCATGCATTGATCAAGTGGGAGTTATAATTATTATAAAAGAAAATAGTTTACAAATATGCTCATTTTTATTTTCCGATGCATTAAAAAAACAGAAACCGAAATAAATACTTTAAGTCATCACCAAAGGACACCTAACACTTTATATTCTATGTTACGATATGGGACTACTTCACATCCATCACTATCAACTTACTGGACGCATGTCACTCAGTGCACCCATTAAAATAAATGCAGGTAGGAGCAGGGACTTTTTTTCTAAGGTTGATTTCAAAAGTGCTCACTTTATCGTGAACACCCGGTAGTCATGTTGTATCAGGACCTATACCCTATTCACCAGCAGTGTAAGTGCCCGACATTCATATTGCCTGCTCTGCCAATCACAACAACAGTGTTACACTGTGAAAGCGTAAGCTTGCTAAAATGTCGAACTGCTGATACCTGGCAGTGCTGCCAGAGCATCTGAAGCAGTCGGATATCGGTCGCACATCACTGAGATCATTCCAACGATTGCAGATTGTAATCTCCGGTGGAAATGGAACATTCACAAAGGAAGGTGGCTGTTCTGCTCAGAGTAGACCGAAGTGATGTCAGTTGTGTGTGGGAAAAATACATAGAAACACATTCTGTGGCAGATGCACATCGTAGTGGTCGCTCTCGTGTCACTACAGCAGCACAGGATAGATTTTTATAGTGGTCATGTCAGCGCCACGAGATGACCATTTTCCGTAGCAGCTGACCTGAGGCGAGATCTTCATCGAGCGAATGGAGTGCAGGTATTGATACAGACTATCAGGCACACACTTCAGCAGGACCATAAACTAGCCTACAAGCCCTTGAGGTGTCCATTTTTAACACACTGACATTGAACTGAGCGATAAGCCTGGGGGCATGCACACTTGACTTCGAGCTTTCCTCATGGAGGCATATTAAGTTCACAGGCGTGACCCGTGCGCATCAGCATCCTGATTCACTGTCTGTGAGGATGTGGCGTAATCGTGGACCTACAGCAACACAGCGGTACGTCCGCGACATCCCTCAATATGGTGGCAGCAGTGTGGCATCCTGGGAAGGAATAATGCTTGGTAGGCGTACGCCATTCGTGCTCGTCAACACCACCCTAAACAGGCAAACAATATGTGGAAGAGGTTCTCGAGCATGTTGTGCATGATTTTCGTGCCGACATTGGTGACCAGTTCAATCTCACACGGTTTACATAATAGAGCGTCGTGCCCGATGCTTGCCGCCAACGTGGAGCGTTATTTGAGTATTCACAATTGAGTGATGTTCTGATGCCGGCGACACAGACCGTACTGCCATCTGGTATCCTGCAAGGAAGCTTAAAATGGAACGTTAAAAACGAACTAAATGCAGTGAAGTTTCTTGCAATTTAGTTAATAAAATTGTTATTTTTATTGATATACACTTTTCTTTAATAAAGTATTATATTAAAATTCAAAATGATGATGAACATGAACGACTCTTTAAGCATCGGAAAACACACTTTTGTTTTCCTAAAGATAGGTAAAATTGATATAAATTTGAACTCCAATTGGTATATCTGCAAACCGTTTATGTATGTTTTGATTTTTTTCTCTCTTTTTCTTGCATGAAGTAGAGAAATAATGTTGTTCTTATTCCCAGATGCTGGCGATGAGCATCAAAACCAATGTTTGTTGTTCGTGCAATGTTCTCGACGCTAGTGTCAAGGCTCTGATTGACATGTTCGACGCAACGCGTCGTGTCACAACGCTCTATTGTGAAAACCGCTTCATGGATGATAATGCTCATCCACACAGAGCACGGATTGTGCTGAACTTCTTGCAGTAAGCGTCCATCACACAAATTCCTTGGCCAGCCAGGTCATCTGATATGAATTTGCCTGGAACGTGCATGGGGCATGTTTAAATGTGCGAGGTGCCACGGTGGCTGAGTGGTTAGTCTGCTTGCCCCCCACCCAGGCGAACCGTGTTCCAATCCCCGGCCGGGTCACTCCCGGATTTTCGCAAGTGGGAATCGTGGCAGACGATACCACTACTGTTGAGGATTCAGACTACTGTTGAGGAGTAGGACCTCATTCCTCAAGAAATACTGGACACCCTCATTTGCAGCCTGCCACTATATATCCGCGACCTCGTCACTGCACGGGGAGGCCATACCTGGTACTAACGATACGACAGGACTGTTTCATGAATGTGCAACTGACTTCCCGAAGTAATTTCGGACGTTGTGAACTGTATGCGGTCACAAAATGCATCAAAAGATCCTTTTCCAGTGTCATGTGTGTTCAAACATTTATTCAATGACATTGCTTTGACTAAGCCTGCTACAATACAACAAACTCGAGTTATACAAAACTTTTTCGCATAGTTTATCTATTTTTGCTGCAAGCAGCAAATGGCAAAGAAAGAAAAAAACTTTTAAGAAGTTACATTAGCGACTGCATGATGTAACGAGTCTTATTCCAAAAATCAGTGTAACGAAATAACATTTTAGGGAAAAAAGACTAACTACTTCTGGAGATCTTAGGCAAAATGTATAATAACGTGTTGAAAAATTGGAGGCTTACGCAAATTAACTGCACAATTAAAAATAATAATTGCGCTTGCTCCTTACTACCCTTTTTTGCTCGAAACAGCACAGCTCATTACTTAATTCACAGGATGGTTTATTTTTGTTCACAATGAATTTAAGCAAAAATCTACACTAAGTATAAGTATTGCACTAATGTATTGCCCTACAAACATTTAGATCGTATGTATTGTACCTTTTTAAAATATTGAATTCAAACTACTATGTGAGCCTGGACAGTTTTTGTATCATTATACAGAACAATATGAACTAATATTTTGCATGTGTACAAATATTAGCCGATAGTTCCATTGGACAACAAACATGATGAGTGTTGCGGAACCATTATTGTAGCTTGTATAATTTTTTAAACAGTGAATTAAATATTATACATGAAATAGCATTCATGCTAATGTCGCACTTTATTAACAAAGCAGTATAAAACAGTATTGGTTTACCATTTATCGGTAAAATAAATGTTGGTATGGCGTCACGCTACAGTGAAAAACGACGTGACAAGTAGCAAAATTATGGATCAGTCGAATCTAAAACAGTAACCTATATTGCAATGTAGAGAAATTTAGATATTGGTTAGATACTATGTAAGTACAGTACCCCAATAGTTTACTTTGTGCCTTGTATGCCTTGCTGTAACTAATGACAACATAACGAGTGAGGAAGCGTTGTGCGGTCATGTGATAAAGGTCGTGGAAGTACAATTTCTAATTGAAAATAAATTTACAAACACAGATTGTTTTCGCACTAAAAGATAATGGTTATTTTCATATGTTTATCAAAATAGTTTCCTTTTAATTTACAACCATAAATATTAAATAGGCATGCTGCATATTCCATGCTCACACTGTGGACCAATACATGTTCTGAAAGATTGTAACCGAATTCTGTGCACAGAAATTCTGATAACATAAATAAAGTCAAGTTAACAGTAGTGAATTTCCAGACCATCTTGTAATCAGTTCGTCAAGACAGACAAGACTTTTCCGTGAGAGAGTTTTTTTTACTGTACTCGTTTTTGTGAACAAATTGGATTCAACTAGACTTTTCTTTGCAAGGAACATTAGTATAGGCTGTTCACAGTAAAATGAGCACTTTTGAAAACCCTGCTTAAGATCTACCTGTATGCACATTGTGTGTTCTTCCGCCTTATGTAAAATTAACAACACATGGGCCTCATAACTTTATTCATATGTCGGTCAAGTGAAAATGTGAAATTATTAGAAAAGTGAATATTTTGCAAATCTGCTCATTTTTACACTTCAAAGCATTAAAAACAACAGAAAGAAAAAGCAAGAATTTTAAGTTATTACAAATGATTACTTAGCACTTTTCATTCGACGTTAAGATATTGAACTACTTTCCCCTCCATCGCTACCAACTTTACTGGCCGCATGTCACTCAGTGAGCCCATTAAAATATATGCCATATGCACGAGCAGTGACATTTTTCTAAGGTTGCCTCCAAAGGTGCTCACTTTATCGTGAACAGCCTGTAACAACAGGACGTGCATAGTAATTCACTAACTAGTGAATGAGTGACGAGATTTGGACGGCTCTTAACATCAAGGTCTCGAGAGCCGATGAGGGTGATTGAGGTGAGTATGGAGCAGCACCAGAATGAAAGGGCGGGGATCAAGCTGGTTATCCTTGGTCGGAGGCAAGCAGTCTAACCACTCAGCCACAGTGGCGCTCACTAACTAGTATGTCTCAAGTTAAATGCCATGAAAAGGTTTCGCTGTGCGTGAATTTCTGAAATATAAATTACAGCACTGAATTGGCACTACCTAATATACTTAAATGAGTTTATTTTACACAGACTATATATTTCAACGAACAAAACAATCACATGTAACAATAGTTAATAAAATGTATAGTTTGCAAACAAAAAATGCTGAATGTTTTTCGAATAATAACATACACAAACCACACACTCGGTACACATGTAAAGATAATTGTTTTAGAATTTATAAAATTTTACTATGCTGGAATTTATGATAAATTTTAAACAACATCCCTTATTAATTTTAATCAAATTACACATGGACAACACATTTGTTTGGAAAAAAAAAAACTTTTTCTTCCCTCATGGCATATAAATTTGAATAGCATAAAATTGTAAATATTATTTTCTTTGTTGTAAGACAACTATTTTGGTTTATTTATTGAGTTCATGATTTAAATTCCAAATTTTTTTCCCACAAAGAGTTGGCAACTTTGAAATACAAAACTACAGAATGTTTCAACTAATGCTGTGTATGATAAGTTACCAGAATTTAAATACCTCGTCAATGAATGTGATCCCATCACACATATTAAGAGTCCTATATACTGAAACATTTTCTGTGAAATCGTGGTATGTGCGTAAACGCATATCTCAGTAAATAAAAGTCCAGGAAATATGACTTTTTGTCAGAAATTCATGAAAATGGTCAAATGTTGCATTTTTAAAACTTGCCTATGCAGTTTCCTTACGCTGCATGAGAAAAGTACAAACATACGGATGTAGTTTAATCCGCGGGCTTCCATTGTGTGTAATAAAACCCCTATGTTACAGATCTAATTTTCACAGTACAGCATTATGACAGAAACACTGCACGCCTTGCGTGTAAGAGCGATGAGGCGCTAGGCGTGCGTGTTAGTGTTGCCCATATCGCTCCCTCACTTCTTGATCTTGGATGCCCTGCTAAATAGTCCCCCACTGCCTACTGGCTGGCAGCTGCAAAATTTAAATAGGAAATCCCATGTTAAGGAAATTTTGCCTCAGTGCGTAATTTCAATGATAGGTGTTTCAAACAAAATGTATTTTTAGCTAGTTTTTGAGGAAAAGATTCCTGCGAGCGTATATTTTCAATATAGATAGGCATATGTATTTTTTGGTGAAACATAGATTTTAAAAAATTCCTTGCAAACAGACTATACATGTTATGGTAACATCTCAGCTGCAAAGAAAATTCTAAAAAATTTGTGAAGAATACATTTTATTTGAAACACCTGTCATTGAAATAAACTCATCGAGATGAAATTTCCTATTTAAATTTTGCAGCTGCCCGCCAGTACGCACTGCCCGTAAGTCATTCAAATTCTGCTCTTAATTTTATGTTTAAAAAATTTGTGCATTACAAGTATAGTGGATTGCAGTGGAGTATTGTAACCAACTGTACAAGATCATTTAAAAGTTCTTCACAAACTACCAAAATATTCGGAAAAATTCATTTTTGGCTGCACATAAAAGAAAAATGCATACATTTCGTAACACTTGAAAAATACTCTGCAAGAGTTTACTTTTGATTGTTTTTAACTTGCATGCTTTTAATTACAATTTAAGCAGAAAGTAGCCTACATATGGAGAAGAAGAAAAAAAAATACTCACATTGTATGTAAAAAAAAACTAGTACTAATTTTTACAAATATTTTAATAACTTATTTTACATGCATACATTTCAGTCAGGAAAACTACCACTCATAACTAAAATAAATGTACATAACATAAATTAATAACAAATTTATTTACATATGACTACTGTAATTATTATGAATTTTCCTACCTAAGATTTTCTTGTAAAATTTGCATTCTACTGCACTTAAAATAGAAATTGGCATACATTTTGATTAAAAATAGATTCTACAATTGATTTTTTTAAATGTTTAAAGTAGTAAATATTAAATATTAAAGTGTTACTAAATACATACATTCTTGTTTCACATGCAACGTAACAGATACTTTTTTTTGAGAACTATTTCAGCAGTGTTTTGTGTAGTACTTTTACAGAAGGCCTGCATGTTGTTACTGGGAGCCACTCTTCTACCTCCAACTCACAGACATGGAGGGTGCACGCCCTAGGACAGTGTGAAAATACACAGCTATGGGTTTACCACGTGAGACCAGCCATCCCTCGAGAATGAGATAACAAGTTTGTGCGGCGATGGAGTGTGTGTGTGTGTGAGGTGTGGTGGGAGAGCACTCCGAGAAAACCCTCTGAGCAACGGCAACATCCGGCGCAACCCCTAGACACTGGATAGTAGTAAACTGAACACTTCATTTATTTTCGATTCAATTTTGTTTAATTTCCCAGTGCAATATCGGTAATATAAAAGCGGAAAACTATCTGAATTTATTGATATAATGCAAATAAAGTGCTTATCATTTTATGAATATTTTTCAACGTAATTTTATGATGTTGGTGGTAATGTGAGCATTACATGTCGTATGGTCGTGCATTGTCGATGTTGTGAGCCAGTTAAGTGTTTTGGCAACGATTTGGTGTTGTGTGCCGACACTTGACAGTTCACAGTGGCTGTTTATTTTTGGATGTAATTCTACATATTTTAAATGTGAATATTGAACACTTTTTTTTTTTACTAAAATAGGTGTAATTAGGCAACTGAAATGTTATACAGAAAACTGTTCACGTGTAGTAGGGCCAACCCATGAACACATTTTTTTTTTGTTTTGACATTGGCATATTTGCACTGGACAAAAAAAAATAAGCGTTCCACTGATTTGTCTTGAGTGAAGTCTCTGGTAAAGTCTGTTCATGATAAAGTGAGCACTTTTGAAATCAACCTTAGAAAAAAATCACAGCATCTGCCAGCATATATTTTAACTGTCATGCACCCAGTACAGTTGGTAACGATGTGAAGAAAATTGGTTCCCTATCTTAACGTTGAATAAAGTATTAGGTAAGTTAACCATTTAGGCTATAATAACTTAAATTATTCCTTTCATTTTCTGTTTTTTATGCATCAAAGTGAAAAAACGACCAGATTCGTAACATATTTGTCTACTTTTATAATGATTGCAAAGTTTCACCTCACAGATGCATAAAGTGATGAGGCCCATGGCAAAGTTAAATTTACATAAGGCATAAGAATGCACAAAGTGCATACAAGTAGATCTTAAGCAGGGCTTTTAAAGGCGCTCATTTTATAGTGAACAGCATATACTTGTATGCTCGTGGGCCCAGCGCTTCTCCCACGCGCCGGGAACGGAACCCAAGTCGGCCGGGAGCCGGAAACAACGGCCGTGCCTCGTGACGTTGGCGGGCCGGGGTCCACGACACGCCCCGCTCCCGCACATGGGCCGGGCCGGGCAAGGTCGCGCACGCAACGCAACGACCAGCGGCGTGTCCGCATCCTGTTGCCCGCTGACCGCGCCGCTGTTATTCTAGAAGCCCACTTGTACCTGGGCCTTTGTGAGAGGGGCGCGCTCCAAGGTCACCGCTGTCCTTGGGTGCACTCTGCCCCTGGCCTCTGTCCCCGCCTAATCACGTCTACTTATTATCGCTGCACAGAAGGAAGAGAGACAAGCTCCCAGCTCTCCTGACGTCTGCTGACGACCCTCTTCTATACGCTATTCACGGTAAAGTGAGCACTTTTGAAAGGCCTCTCATTTGAGATAATCTGTACAAATAAATAAAATATAAGTGTGTCTGTAATTTTCGAATTTTCCACTTTTAATTATTTTTTCATATAGTATATATAATTGATTATAAAGCCATATCTTGTTAATTTTTTTCCTGTCTGTCTGTCCAACCCGACTCAAAAACCACTGAACGTATTGTCATGCAATTCACGCAGTCTATAGATAATAACACCCGGACTTTGTTTCATCGGGATATCTCAAACGGTTCCGAAAATATGATGGTGATCAGGGATGTACAAACGTACTGGATTCAACTTTCATTAGGATTACTGCATTAAAAAAAAGCATTGTTAAAAAAAGTTCCGTCATTTCTCCTTCCTTTTTTGTCTATGGGCTGTCCTCCTTTCCTTCCCAAGAGCCGTAGTGGCTCAGTGGCTACAGCTATTCCAAGTGGGGCAGTAATGGCTTAGTGAATATAGCTATTCAAAGTGGGACCGTAGTGGCCCAGTGGATGGATATATATCAAATGGGGCCGCGGTGGTTAGAGCGATTCCAAGCGGGGTATTAGAGGCTCAGTGGATAGAGCGATTCCAAGTGGGGCCGCAGTGGCTTAGTGGATAGAACTATATCAAGTGGGGCCTCAGTGGCCCAGTGGATTGATATATAGGTATCTACTTCATTATAACCATAAAACATGTGCGAATCGATGGAACGGTGTAATTCAATAACTCCATTAAATCTGAAAGAAGCAATATTACTATTTCAAATACAAAACCTTAGTGAAACTATGGTGGGCTTTATTTAATAACTTCATAAAATCGAAGCGAAATTTCTATTTCAAAAATAAGAAAACAAGTCCTAAATTTCATGCGAAGTCGCACGGGTCAGCTAGTAGTCAGCAAAAATATTTTATTTTACCCTTAGATGCTAACTTCCGAGCGCAGTGGAATCGACACACTGTGTTTATTACTTACGTGGCACTATTTATTTAAAAAGGCTATTAAAGGATAAACATGGCTGAAATAAAAGAGTAACTACGGCATCAAAAGTGCCCATTTTACCGTGAACAGCCTATACCTCAGTCAGGGGCGCACTCAAAGTGTTGCCAGGTAGTGGGATTTTGTTCCATCTTGTGAGATTTTTCTGTTGAAAGAACTTTGAAATGGGACAAAGGGGTTTTCCCCTTTAATTACACATAATATGGGATAATTTAATAGGTGCTTATTCATAATTTACATGCTACATTTTAAACACGTAACTAACAAAAAAAAAAGTAATTTTGAATCCTATACATACGAAAATGGTGTTCCTTCGAATTAACGATTAGTCATCAGTCATACGTTGCTGGCTCGCGTACATTATATATACATGTAAATTATCACAACCAACATGCAGATGTGGCACCATTAGAGTACAAATAAATTGTTTGAAAAACAAAAGGCCAGCATTAATGTAATATTGGAAATGATGGGACATTTGTCTATTAAATGGGACATTCCTGATCTCAAGTTGAGATTTTTAAACTTGAAAGAGTGACAACACTGGGTGCACTTACAGGGCTGGAAGGAAAGACTTTGAGGGCTCAAGCCCCTCCCAGAAAGGAAACGGGAGATTCCTCCCGGGGGAAACAGGAGATTCCCGAGAAAACCCACCGACCAGCGGCATCGTCCGGCACGATTCCCACATGCGAAAATCCGGGAGCGACCCCACCGGAATCGAACCGGTTCGCTTAGGTGGGAGGCGAATAGTCTAATCACTGCACCACCGCGGCCCCGCAGACTCTTTGGCTTTTCATGTTTTTGCCTCTTTTTTTCATGCAAGTTTTATAGCTTCTATTACACTATCCGGCAAATTGCTTCAAATAAAGGAGGTAATTTGTGAAGTCACAGGAACGTCATAAACGCCGCCATGTTACCCTGTTAAAGTTATGTAGATGGCTCCATTTTGCATATTGCATCATTTCTAAAACTGATTTGATGTTTAACGGATCAGCCAATCAGAATCGTGGGCAAAAAAAAATTATTTCCGACCTCTCAAGATTTTGAAATGACAAACCGTAACAGAAACGAAGTGGAGAGAATTCATCTTTACATAATCTGTCTGGGCTCGCTGTTGGTAGCGAGGCAATTAATTTCATAGTGCAACAAATATGCTTGATGAATAAAATTAGAAGTTAGTTTAAAAACGAAAATAAAGCACAATTAAATTTTTTTTTCCTCTCTACTGGGATGCTGTAACCCACTTTAAAAATAATGTTACATAAAACTCGAAATAGATTAGTCGAAGAAAAACATTAGACTGTGTGGCACATTATTAAACACATTCAAGATTATTTGAAATCTTTTTTGATAGAAAAATTTGATACAGACTTTTCACGGTAAATTGAGCACTTTCAAAAGCCCTGCTTAATATCTACTTGAATGCACATTGTGTATTATTATACCGTACAGCCACTCAAAAAAGTATTCATACAGTCACAAACGGAACACATTGTACACTGCAGCAGCAAATCAATTATTTAATACTTCGTGTGCAAACTCTTAGCACGAGTGATTGCCTCGAGAAGTCATGGCATAGACCGGACCAATGCTGTGGTGTGTGCTGGGGAGATTTAGGACCACTCTTCCAAAAGTATTCTTTGCAGAACTTGCTTGCTTGAAGGACGGTGTTTCTTTACCTGTTTACCGACACACTACCACAAATTCTCCATGGGATTGGCATCTGGGTTCTGTGGTGGGGTTAGAAGCCGCCGTGGAGCATTATACAAAAACCACTCCTTAGCTTTCATTGCAGTGTGTTTAGGGTGGCTGTCTTGTTGGAACAGAAAGGCCCCTGCAATACTTAGCTTCTGCACGCTGTTTGATAGGTTATGGTACAACACACTTGTATACTTGGTAGCATCCATAAGACCTTCAATAAAAGCAACATTCCCAACCCCAGAAGACGCCATGCATCCCCAAACAATAACACTTCCTCCTCCATGTTTGCCGCCTGAGCCGAATATACTAAAGTTTGACTCATCGGAAAAAATCACAGTATCCCGAAATTCGTTAGGCCTATCATGGTACTCGTTGGGAAATAGCAGGCGTTTTTTTTTTTTTTTTTCGGTTTACTGGAGAGATATGTAGTTTCTTCCCGGCTGCCCCCATCATGGAAATGGGCATTATGCAATACATTTCATACAGTTTGAGTACTTACAGAGTGTGTAGATGTTGATGCGATCTCTTACGCAAACATGTATTTCGGAATGGTTCTTTACCTGCCAAAGTGACAAGGTGCCGTCGTTCGGGCGTCCGGATAGTTATTAATTTTCTGCTGTCCCTGTTTCTTTGTACTTCTTCAGAATGGAATTGACAGTTCCAAAACAAACGAAGAGGATTTTCGTAACTTCGCGATAACTCCTGCCTTGCTTATAGAGAGAAAGAACTTCGCGTTGCGCCCCATTCTGACCACTGCCTCTCAATACCACAACAGTCTGGCAACTGATTTGCAGGGAACTTGTCTTTGTACGCACAACTGCTGGAGGTGGATAACACGGGCGTGTCGAACCCAAACAGGGCTACACCTGCGCTGTATGAATGCTTTTTTGACTACCACAATAACTTTTTTCCCATCGTGTGCTCGTCCTTCTGACGGTGTGCTATAGCTACTACCACGGGGCTTGCTATTCCGATCCTCTGCGTAGGGCTTGTGGCTTCATATTGCCTCAAATATACATTCTAGGACTAAACGTAAGGGTGTATGAATACTTTCTTGAGTCACTGTACGTAAAATTAACATTGCCATGGACCTGGTCACTCTATTCATGCATCGGTCAAGTAAATGTGTTAATTTATTGGAAAAGTAAATATTTTACAAATTAGCTTATTATACATTTATATGCGTAAAAAAAATCACGAAAAAGCTCACTTTACCATGAACAGCTTATAGTAATATTTCACCTATTAAAATTTATTGTCAACATTTTTGAAGGCGAAAATGAGTGTGGCAGGGGCTTACAGTGTTTCTGACTGCAAGGGTTACGGCGGAGTGTTCAAACCTTCCAACCATAGTCTGTCCGCCCCCGTCAAGACAAATACAAACATTTTGTTCTAAAGTCAGGTGACAGGTGCTGGCGAGAGAGTTGCGTCCAGCGCTCTTACAGCATACGCCCGTTCTGTTCTATATTTAACCTTAATTTCTACAAGCGATACGCTTACGGGTCCAAAATGGCAACGTCACCGAGTTAGATTTGCTCTCGTTTTGAGCTCAAGCTAACGTGCACTGCCAAGGACGCCATCTGTTGTCCGACGTCCTTCCGCCCGGCACTGTTGTCAACTTTCCGGCTCTAACGCTACGTCGAGATTCTCCGGGAAAGTCCTCGACAGAAAAAAATTCCACTATACACCACCAGGCGGGAATTTCGGAACGCCGCCCACGAAATATGTACGTGGGCATTGGAAAACTGCCATTACAAGTATAAATTCGTACGGGAGTTTCGAATATTCTTCTTTCCCCTAAAGGAAATATTTGTCTGTGTAGCGACAAACGATTTTCAAAGTTTCTAAAGGGAATTTCCAAATCACTGGAATCTGTGCAGTTTTAAGACAGAAGTTACCGACTCACCCTTATACATACTCGACCTGGGATCTAACTACTACAATATTCATTCGCCTTTCTTTTATACTATCATCACAGCTATCAGAGCCCTAAAAATTATTTGTGATTAACGCATAAAAATGTAGCGCAAAATGTGTAATATCAAGAAAAAACAAAATAGAGCTATAAAGAGAAATCATGCAGAAATACCTTAACGCCAAAATTATTTCCGAATAATGAGAATTAAACATTCATAGGTTTGTAAAAAGAAATAAGAGGATGGAAAAAGTCCGCCCTTGCAGAAACTGATAACGACTAGTATGTAAATTCTTTTGCGTTTCTGCGAAAACAACACTACTCAGTTCGTATAAATCGGTGAAGTAATATTTACTGCAAAAATTACTTTGTGGTTGTTTAGTTACACACCAAAATCATAATTTTTGTTATCAAGTCATAAAGTTTATCAAGTCACGGTCTGCTTTCAGGAAACTTGAAAATGAAGGAATACATCAACATACAAACGTGAAAAACAATAATTTAAGAAGGCGAAGAGTTCTGAAGCGTGTCTGGCGCGACAATCGGAAAAATACTTGGCAACAATGTTCTCGACGGCAGCATCACGTAGGCCAATGGCCAGCCACCCTTGTATAACGGTCCCCGAGGCCATAGCAACCCCAGCCTCTCACCACACATCACTTACCAACAGTATTAATTCTGACATTCGTGTTTAAGGCCATGCCCCACCCACTATGATAACCATGGATATATATGGTTAAAAGAGAGAGATTTAAAAAAAAGACGCTACTGCCACTATCTCGCAGTAAATATAATGTTATTTTGAACTCCAGGTAAATTGCGGTTCCCCACGAAAACCGAGATAAAAAATATAAAACCACCTCTGACTTAAAACGACCCTGAAAATCGATATTTACAATTATTTTATTTCTAAACATTAGAACATTAGACTGACTGAAGCGGAGGCAAAAAATTCCCGAATAATGCTTTCTTGAATTCGGTTATGAAATGTTTGAAAGTACGGTGAGTCTACCCAAAAATGTTTTACAAATGCCATGATCTCAACCAAATTTTATTTTGAGATCTCAAAAAAAAAATTGAAAATAAAATACCGTATAGGACGAAATGGCTTCAGCCCCCCGACATTTGGCCTAAAACCCCTAAAAACCGGCCGTGCATCTCAGTTTCTACACAGCCCAACGGATCTGGTGCAAATTCGGCAAGTAGCCAACTGAAATATAAGTAGGTCAGAGTGAGCTCCGAGAGCCTCTATTGGGCCCGAAAACCGCCAAACTCCTAAAACGGTGTCGTGTGTCTCATTACCCTATTATACCCGGGCAATGCACTTTCATCTCATTGTTGGCTATTCACGGTACTGAGCATTTTTGAGAGTCCTCTCAATTTGTAGTAATAGTTAGCCTTAGACGTTAACTTCCGAGTGCTGTGGGATATACACACGGTGTTTATTACTTACATGGCAATATTTATTTAAAAAGGTGGTTAAAGGATAAAAAATGGTTGAAACGAAAAAGTAAGTAGGGCCTCAAAAGTGCTCACTTTACAATGAACCGCCTTTACCAACATTTCAATGCTACTAAGATGTGCAAGTGGAAAACGTACCTGTACAAACACACACACACAAAATAGAACAGAAAAATAAAGGCCACTAAAATATAATTGCATGCGTAACTAAAAAAAGAGTTTGCGGCCACTGTCTGAGAGCCCAAGTGTGAAGTGTGGTTTGTGATTAATATTAAGGGGAAAAAATAGTTGAATTATTTTTATGCTGCACGTTAATGCACAGAAAGGCTAAAGACTAGGGAGTCTTCCGCCAATTACAGTGCTCTCCGAACGAACTGTACGTGGCGCTCGTAAACTGAGTCATGCTCGGTGTGAAACGAACATTCACCGGCCCAGCCTGCTCACCACATGGGCGTGGCAATGGACTAACGACGATGGACATGATTTTCGTTCACTCCTCTCCTTATATACTGTCCCACACAATGGGTCACGAACCGTTTACAGAAATATCAAAATCAAGTGGTGAAACAAAGACATTGTAATATGTTTACACTTGGTTTTCCAGCAGACTCCTGCTTTCACGCATACAATTATTTAGCGTAACATGAATGTATTTCGACAGTATTAAAACTTGGCCAGAGGAAGTGTACTGATTTATCGAAACAACAAATGTGTACAATTCGCATACGCCACGTTTTTTGACAGCCAAAGTGGCGAAAATCCATTCATCGGGACTCAGCAGTTCGTTACTGAGCGATTATCACGCGCATCCTACATTCTCTCTATGAGGGCGACACCTGTAGGCAATAATCGCCGAGGACATAATGCCATTGCTATAGCCCATTCACGGTTTCCTCGGATTTTTTGTAATCAAACCTTTGAAAAATCTCCCCATGTATGACGTGTTTAGTTATTTCCTCAATACGTTCTGTATCACAAGCGTTTTATACCTGTGTTCATAAAAGTTACTTTTCTTCTGTTAAATTGAAATGTTAATTCACATTTTATCTATAAATTATAATGCTTCATTTATATTTAGTAAGAAGCAGTCCTTATACAAAATACTTTTACACTTAGTGTGCACAAATGCGGTGCGTTGTCCTTCTGGTGTAAATTTCCAGACTTAGTTTGCACGAGGCGGAGGAATATCCTGGAAGTAGAACTTTAGCAGGGCTTCAGAAAAGGTTGAAGTAACCGTGAATGGAGTATAAAGTGGAGTTGGGTGGAATGTTTGGGAGGCTCGTAACATCGGGATCTTGAGAGCCAAAGAGAGTGATGTGAGGTGAGGTGAGTACGGAGCAGCATCGGAATGCAAGGGCGGAGGAAACGCGAAAACCTGCAAACCGCGGCATTGTCCGGCACCACTCCGACACTCGAAAATCCGGGAGTGCCGGCCGGGAATCAAACCTGTGCTAAAGAACAGACTTTCAAAACCTGCCCCAGGACTTCGAAAAAAAACTGACATCGGTAATGACAAAAAAGTTCGCGGAGCCGATCCTTATCCCACTCAATTACGAAATAAACAATATGCTACGATGCTCTGAAGAAATCAAAATTATGTTGTTTTATTTAATGCCAGATCTTTTCTTTACATTCAAGACGTCGAAATATTGAAGACTGCAGTAATACAGAACTATCTGACTGTACGCTAGCGCAATAATTGAAAGCTCACAGATTACTTTAGTAACAGAATGAAAAAACTGAGAGTCCGCCAAATAAATTCAAAGTTCGAATGACCCGGGCATTCGTCCAAAGGGCAATAACCTTAATTTTAAGCGAGTAGTAATTCCACGATTGCCAACTGGTGTTTCGAGCACGAACGTATCTCACAGCAGCATTACGACAACTGAAACACTTTACTACGGAAGACGTGGCACAAAGTAGAAGCAAAGCACTTTGACCGGTTAAAAAGGCGAAAGTTGGCCAGTTTTCATATTGCACTTCAAAGGTTGCGTGTCCGTACACGCGACAGGCGCAGCAAGATGCCGGGAGGGATTGTACAAGATGCAAATGACGCGTAGCACACACAGGAGGTTCACACCATACCAGGAAACGAGGTATGACCAAGTGTGTGTGTGTGTATGTTTATTTAAAGTTGGCTTCATGCATATTTCCAAGAGGGAGTACAACAAGGATCTCAGTCGGGACAGAACGAGGGTGTTGGATAATGCGATAACAGACATGTCTCGCAATTAAGATGGTCGTGGCTTTGGTCCCAGCCGCCTGTAATGTGGCTAATTTTCCATCCACATTCCTTGTGTGCACCTGCGTAGTTCCATTATATTAATCTGTATCAGCGTGTGGGACAAAAATCGTCTTCATAATAAATCGTATTCCTCAAATTTATCGAAGTGTGTGTGTGTGTATGTATGCATGTATGTATGTATAATATATAATATATATATATATATATATATATATGATCAATCCCAGATAACAGTTTTTACTAACTTTCTGAGTAAATATTTTATCATAGTAATGTCTATATGTTGAGGTAATTCTTGCGCTGTAAATATGTACACGTAATTGCGGCGCAAGGTAGTATGCAAATTAAGTGCATCCACCTGGCAAAACATTCGCTCGAAAAGCTGGAAAAAAAAACCGTCATCTTACCCTTTTTTAGGTTCTGTATATTAGTTTCCAAAAACCTGTCGACTTCAAGTAACACATTTGCCGTTAATTTATGACTCCGAAATTTCAAAATCTTTCGCCTTTTATGTTATAATCCTAATTGTTATCACTGCATAGGAAGAAAAAATTGAGGATTTGATTAGGAAATTAACACTACTGGAGTAAAGGAAAACGATAATTCACAATGGACTTTTCCACGACAGACTGAACACTTTGCAAGGTAGTATCAGAGGTTCTTGGAGTGTCTTCTCTGTTTCGTTTTGCTTTGTAAGAGCTATCGACTAAGGCAGGTAGGTACCTAATTAGATCTATGACCCCCCTCTCCTGGCATTCTCGTAATTCGTATACGATCCTCCTTACAATTTTCGTAATCACCACGTACCGAATCCGTACTTACTTCTTTTCTGCACGCTACTCGTCCTTCCACCACCTTATATTTAACACTTACATGGATCTGATTTCTGATGTATATGCGTCTGTGCGCCAATTATCATGCCTATGTGTATAAAGCGAAAATAAATCAATTTCAGTTGATAATAATTTAAATATTATACTGTACTTACAATACGACGTTAAGAGACACACTTCGCTGCCAACATTAACGTAGGCACAAGACGTCACTTTCTTATTTATACACTTCGATTTTATGAAATCATCTTTATATTTATGACAGTTGAATTGTTTCGTGTCTTTCGTTTAAACAAAAAAATCGGGATTATGTATTTATTTTCATAAGGACGTAAACAGTCTTTAAAAAAATTTAATACAAAAAAAAAAAAACTTAGAAAATTGCATTTTTTTTGTGTCACGGTATTATTCACAAGTTGACACGATAAATCAATTAAAACCACAAAACAGAATTTATAATATCTTGTGAAGTAGCCTTTGGCTTTCATAACTGTTACGCATCTGCGCTGATGGAGTTTGACTAGTCTCTCACACCTTTCACGACTGATGCTGTACCATTATTCAATCACTACTCTCTTAAACTTCTCCTGGGAAGAAAATCTCTGCTGTGTGTTCAGAGACTTCAGAAATGCCCATAGATTTGCAATAAGGTTGAAGTAGCGAGACGGAGGAAGAGTTTTAAGTTACTTTGAAATGTTCTGAATTAACCATTTTTAAAGACCAGCTGCATGCTTCGGGTCATTATGTTGAAAAATGTAGGAAGGTAATATTCCTAATAGTTCTGCATTTTGATGACATACTTATTAGAATTCCATTATACACATACGTGTACACTGTACCATCGATCAATGGAATATTCTCGACCCCTTTCGCAGAACTACACCTCCAAACCATAACTGAACCTCCCCCACGTTCAACTGAGGGTGGCTATTCACGGTAAAGTGAGCACTTTTTGAAGCCCTCTCATTTGGAATTAATAGTCAATAAATATATTTTAGTGTAGCCTTAGACGTTAACTTTGGGGCCCGGAGAAATATATACAATGTGTTTATTACTTACATGGCAATATTTATTTTTAAAAAGTGGTGAAATGATAAAAAATAGCTGATAGGAAAGAGGTAACTACGGCTTCAAAAACTCCCACTTTACAGTGAGCAGCCTACAACCGGTAACATTATCGACCGTATTAGATTTTTCTACATGCTGTGGACATCATCCGAGCCGAAAACGCTGATTTTAGTCTCGTCTGACCAGATAGTAATAGCATTTTTCCAAAACTCCTGGTTCTTATGAAGGCGTTCTTTAGCTAAGAGCAGTCAAGCATCACGGTTTTTCTTACTGAAGTAGGATCACTTCTTTGCCACCCCACCATTATAGTCTCGCCTTTGTAAAACAGGACGAACCGTCTCAACTGATTTTACTACCGGTAACTAATTTCAATTCGGGGCATTGCTCTTGTATTGGACTGGATTTTACTAACCGCAAAGTTTGTTGTTCTTCCTAGAGACTGGACGTTTCTGTTTGCGTTTTATTGGTGTGTTACTAACTGATCCTTGATATTACATTTACTTAAAACACACACAACTGTCGCGTCACTCTTATCCCCGATTTGTCCAATTTTTTTTCAAAGAGAATCCTTTAAAGGCTACATTTACAATTGCCTCTTTCAGCTCAGAGTTGAGTTGAGAGATTTGGGCGGTTCTTAACAACGAGGTCTTGAGAGCCGATGAGGGCGAAATGAGATGAGAATGGAGCAGCGCTGGAATGCAATGGCGGGGGAAACGGGAGATCCTCAAGAAAACCCGCTGACCAGTGGCATAATCCGGCACGATTCCCACTGGCGAAAATCCGGGAGTGGCCCAGCAGGTGATTGAACCCAGTTCGCCTTGGTGGGAGGCGAGCAGTCTAACCGCTCAGCCACCGTGGCCCCTTTCATCTCAGAACCAAGTTCCTTACCATGTATCTATTTGTGTTGAGACCACTGCTGGTAACATGCAAACCAGGAACGACGAACAACACGCGCACACGTCTCACAACTGTTCACTCTGGACCATCAAACGACTTAATACACTATCTACCAAAAAGTAATTGGGTGCACCTGTCCACAATGTTTGCTCGGTGGTTGTTACCCCGTTAGAATCTCGTAGGGCCACCTCTTGCGGCTAGCAGCCACACTGTCTGGCATGTTCGCTACGAGTGTTTGCAGGACATCCACGGGGATTCGTCGCCATTCCTCTTGCAACCATTCTATGAGTTGCGCAATGGATTTTGGCCGCGCCTGACGAGCCCTCACCCGGCGATCCAATTCGTCCTAAAGATGTTCTATAGGGTTGCGGTCGGGGCTATGGGCGGGCCAGTCCAATCGGCGAACATCGTTGTCGGCGTACCACTGCATAGTAGCCCTTGAAACCATGGCACCTGGCATTGTCATCCTGGAAGCAACACGGGTCCATTCCATAAAAACGCCACAATGTTGGGAGCATTTCATTATCCAGAATGTTACAATAGGCCTCTGTGTTCATGCTACCACGGACAAACACCAGCGGTCCTACGCCGAAGGCCGTGAAACACAAGTCAACTGACGTACTGAATTACCTATCCTCACGGGTACCCAATTACTATTTGGTAGATAGTGTACATACTTGTACATGGATAGCTACAGTGGCTCAAACAAGTATTCGTATTTCCATAAACTTAAGGTTTACGGATAATTATTTGACAGAAAAAACATAGTATGATAGGAACAATAACAATACATTATTTACTGTGAAACAGATACAAATCATACGTAACATAACTACATTTTTCTCCTGTAGGAACAGTAATACATGAACAGAAAGAGAGTACACACATAATTTTACCTCAAACAAGTATTCATCTGCAATACACATACATTTCTAGGGGTCGTCTATTTAAACCTTACAAGCTGGCGGGCCCTCCTTTCTTCATGATTTCCTGTAACTTTCGTAAACATCGTGGGATTGATTTTTCTAAGTTTTCCGTTGTTTCTGCTGACGTATTATTCCATTCTTCTACTAATGCCTTCTGAATATAATTTTTCTTCGAGATGATAGATATTCTTATTCTTTCTTCATGTTTCGGGTCGTTATCTGTGTGAAGACATAGTTCCCAGTAAGGCACTTATCGTTGACACTCTTGAGGACGATGAGATTTCAGAATGTTAATACAGAGTATGTAGTCCACGGTACAATCGACGAAACACAGTTCGCCTACACCACTAGCACTCATACACTTCCACACAAATATGGAATCAAACCATATTTCGTTGTAACTGTAAGAACTTTTGTGTCTAGTTAACAATTTCTTCTCCGCCAAATTTTTACTTACCATCTGACTTGAAAAGGTTGAATTTAATTTTATCTGTAAATACAACCTTCCTATAGCTATCGTTTTTCTGTTCCCCAGCAGGGGAAAGTCACTTTTACCGGTTCGTCAGGGTGATATAAGATATTCTTTTGGCTATTCGGCCATTATATCCCATTTTATGAAGCACATTTCGTATTATTTGTGCTGCGATATGCTTTCCTAATTCCCGTTCAAAATCAGCTGCAATCTTCGGAGCAATCAGTTTCGGGTGTGCTTTAACTTACCTCACTATGTTATGTTGTTCTCTTTGCGTTAGACTAGACAGGCGACCACTTCGTTTGTTGTGATACATTCTAGTTTCATGAAACCTGTAGATGATGTTCTTAACTGTACTGATGGCTGTTTAAAATTCCTGCTATATGTTTGAATTATTTTCGCTTCTAGAATCTCCTTATTGAAATTTTCCTTTAATTTCGAGCTGTTTCCCAAGTTTTTTTTTTAAATCCCATTTCACGTCAAGAATGCCACAAAATGTTTCACTGAGGAAAACAAGTTGGCTTCGTCCCTCGCACATCACATAAAAGGGATCTGCTCAGAGTGAGTCATGGCACTATGTTGACAAGACGAATACTTTTCTGACGTCAAAATCGGCATGACTTATAAAGTTCACGCTCTGATTGTAAAGAATAGAATATATTAGCCAATGGTAATATCATTTTAGAACAAAACCTTGTAAAACAGCCTTTGAACAACACCCCATATTGGCAGTACGTTCTTTGTATTATGCACATAGTATCTACAATAATGTGGTGTGACTAGTCAGACGAATAGTTTTTAGTCCACTGTATATGACTTTCGTTTAGGGTTACAAATAGTTTTTTTTCTCTTTTCGGGGACAGCGTTTAAAGGAAATATATTATTTCGTGCACTAAGTTTCTATAGGTATCTTCTTGATGACATATTTAGGCCCTACACAATTTTCACACAGTTATTTTAATAACCTAATTGAACAATCACTATTTTATAATGGCTGAGGCTGTGTATAAAGAAAGAAGTGACATAACAGTATTCCAGTCAGTTTCAACGTTAAACAAATGTAGCTATGGCAGGGATACTTGCAAATGTTAATTCTAAAAATTACCGTAACACAGCCTACGGTTAGTTTAAAGTTCAGAAACTTCATTTAGCTATTATTATTGGCTAATTTAAGTAGTCGCCCAAAATCATTGGTTAGTTTTGGGGTACTGTACTGTCAGGTTGGGATACTACGAAGAAAAATGATGGGTTAAAACGTGCATGCACAAGACTGATGGCCGTCCACTGACACATACACATTAAACACAGCTGCAGTGGTTCACACAGATATACTCACACCTCTTTTCATCTTGCATAGAGTGCCACCCAGGTGGATAATATAGACCGTTGACGTGCACGGTAGTATATTATAAACGATTATAGTAGTATGATTATGTGAAGTCTGAGGCAAAGGTGTGGGGCGTCGGAGCCGGAACCGCCAATTTGTTACGTCACCCAACCACCATCTTGGATGCCATTGACCTTTTACCCCTGACCCGTGTGACCTTTGACCTTGACCCCGTGGATTTTTTACCTCAAAAAAAACAAAAAACTCAAGAAATTATTACAAATTCCGAAAAAAAAATTATTATTAAAAGTTATTAGAAAATAATTTTAAAAATTATTAAAATGATCTACAGAAATTACCCTTCCCCCCCCCCCCCAAATGCTGACAGGGATCAGCGACCCAAGGGCCAGGGAATAGCGGCCCAGGTGACCAGGAGGCAGGGATCAGTACTTATGACCTTTGATTTGACCTAGACCTTTGACATTGAAAATTCAAAAATCCAAAAAATCTAAAAAATTACAAAAATTTCACAAAAAAAATAAAAACGATAAAAAATCTTTAAAAATTTATTTTGATAAGATTTTATTTTTAAAATTTCTTAATTGAAAAGTCTAACACCGGTGGTCATTTTACCCTTTTCCTCTCGGAATTTACCTTTTACCCATAAAATTTCCCTTAAAATATTTCATTAAAAATTTAACTAAAAAAACTTACACTTCCACGCCACCAACTACTCATCTCTGTTCGAAGCCAGCAGACTACTTACTCCCTTGCCTCCACTTTCATCACATATATTCATTCCGCCATCTTGATTGTTCATTCGTCATTTGATTACATGCTACTGATGGCAGCCATCTTTGTTTATGTTACTGGAGCCGCCATATTTGTTTTGTCGTTCGTCATTTGTTTATACATTACTAGAGGCCGCCATCTCGGTAGACGTCCACCATCTTCGTAGGTGATGACTATTGCAATTTTCCGTCCTATGTTAAAAATTTCTTTTTCGAATAAATGGTAGAGCTACATGCATGATGTATGACTAACTACATGCTTAATTGATTAAATATTTTAAATGCACACTGTTGTTATGAAAAACTTAAAGGCCAACAGGAGGATACGACACTCAAAGATTAAGAAAAACCAATAATTTTATAATAAATTATTATTATTTTGTAAATACATTTTCAGAAGAAAGCACTTCATCACATCATCTGATATAACCCCAATCCTTAAGTGCACTTATGATCGAAACAACCTATTTCATGCTCGAAGTAATCCCCACGTTGTTGCCTATCAAGCAAATATTTTAGTCTGTCTACAAGTTTGCTGGGATCTTCGGTAAACATATCGTCATTATACTCGATGTATTCTGCCTTCTTCCCATCATTTGTCGAAGGAAAAACGTTGGGAAAATGTATGGGACCATCGAGGGAATAATCGTCGCCTTCAACACTATCACTGTCGCCATAGTCATCATCAATACTGTCTTTATGATCGGCTTCACTTCCTGCAGAATCCCCAATATCTAGTTTACTTTTCTGTGTAGCAGGAGTTGTATGTTCATCAGTATTTAAAGCTGATGGCCCTTTATTTTGAAGTTTTTCCACTTCACACGAGCAAGTGGACCTTCCGCACAAACCGACTGGATTGAACTCATTCTGACTTTAGCATGAACTGTGGCAACATTATCGTCTGCGGAAATGGTACCCATGGATGTAGCAGGAAGTATTAATGACATCACTTGCTGGTTCCCAGTAGACGAACCCTCTCTCGAGACAGCGATGAACTGATCGAATCCAGGTATACCTTTCCCTATGTAGCAGACAGTCCTTAACGATAGTCAAAAAACTATATTTCTCTTTCCAGCACAAGGGTACACATATCTTTAAAATCTGATATAGGCATGTCCGTATTAACATGATCATAGTAAACATGACGTAAATTCGTATCGTCCATGCGAAACAGAGCCAACATGTTTGGATTGTCGCGAAGCAGTTGTTTGGGTTTGCGCAAATAAGTCTGGCCGAGGTACACACAGTCAACATTCGCGTATCGACCCATGCTAAACTATTCTTGAATGCAAATTTGTTGGCCTTTAATTTTTTAAATAACAATATGTATCTAAAACATTTAATAAATTTACACACATATACATATATATATATATGAATGTTTCTTTGTTTGTCCCATATGCGTTCCTATACATTCATCCGATTGCGATGAAACTTCGGTAAGTAGTTGTGCGCACGCCCGCGAAGGTTCTGGGTTGGTAAAACCATTTTACAATAGGTGGCGTGCGAGTCGTTTCAACAAATGAGTGTATCTATGTATACATACCATTCATCCGATTGCGATCATCCGATTGCGATTAGTACAACCACTTTACAATATGTGGCGCGTGAGTCGTTTCAACAAATGAGTTTATTCTAGCTATTGTCTTACAAAAGACAGATGATGAATGAAGATGACGTACCTAATCAAAATATGACAATTTGTTCCGTTTCAAATTTACAATCTATGAGAACAGATCAGGGATTTGATTATTGATCGACATTTAATCTAAACAAACATTGTTTAATATTACTTTTATAAACAAGACTAATTACTAACTTGTAACTTCACGTTCAATTTAACTGTACTATCGTTTGAATATAGTTGATTTTGAGCAAACAAAAGATGTTTTATTTGTACATAATTTCATACTTTACGTAATCTCCTAATCGCATTATATATCATTTATAGGTACACTGCCTTGACGAACCTGGTATTTATAGAATAAATGCATTTATTATATTACTATATTTCATATAGTTTAGCGGCACTTCACGTGTGACATAAGTGGTGTTGATTGTGAATTTGTAATTGTCATCACAAAGCATTTATTTCGCTGTCAAATCAAATATGCCACCCAAACGAAAAGCGATTGGCCGATCTACACCTCAAGCAAAAAGGAAAAAGGCATCCCGAGCTTCAGAAACCGACGAGCAACGGGAAGTAAGATTGGAAACAGCTCGAGTACGCACTGCTCAAGCCCGTTCGTCTGAAACAGACGTTCAACGAGAAATAAGACTGGAAACAGCTCGAGTACGCAATGCTCAAGCCTGTTCGTCCGAAACAGTCGAGCAACGGGAAGCAAGACTGGAAACCTTCAAGTACGCACTGCTCGATCCAGGCGAACACTGCACGCTGATTTAAATCTTGGTGCATTCCATTACGATGCTAATTATGATTAGCCTTCATCCAAGTGTAGTTATTGGAAAAATTGATATATTATGCGTGTATTGCAGTACCCTTAAATTTATTATATGCCATTCGAGTTCAAACATTTGCAGTTTCCGATGCGACTCGCATTTGCAATGACCATCAACAAGGCACAGGGACAATCGCTACAAGTGTGTGGACTAAATTAGGAAAATTTACTCTTCTCACATGGACATCTGTATGTGGCCTGCTCACGCTTCGGAAAACCTTCTGACTTATTCGTGTACGCACCAGACGGAAAAACAAAAAATATTGTGTATCCAAACGCACTTCAATAAACAGATTTAAAACACAAACACTTTCTTTCTTTGCGTGGCATTGCAACGCATGCCGGATACTCATTAGTATTTAATAAATTAAGCACGTAGTCAGTCATGCATCATGCACGTAGCTATACCATTTATTCGAAAAAAATATTTTTTAAACATAGGATGGCAAATTGCAATAGTCATCACCTACTAAGATGGTGGACGCCTACCAAGATGGCGGCATCCAATAATGTATAAACACGTGACAAACGAGAAAACAAATATGGAGGCCTCCAGTAACATATAAACAAAGATGGCAGCCTCCAGTAGCATGTAAACAAATGAAGGAAAAATCAAGATGGCGGAATGAGTATATGTGAGGGGAGTGGAGGCGAGGGAGTTAGTCGTCTGCTGGCTTCAAACAGGGGTGAGTAATTGGTGGCGGGGGGGGGGGGGGGGAGAACTCAGGAAATGTAAATTTTTAAATTACGTTTTTAATGAATAATTTTTATGGAAAATTTTTAAGGAAAAAAAAGGGTAATTCCGAAGGAAAAAGGGAAAAATGGCTGCCAGGGTTAAAGACTTTTTAACTAAGAAATTTTAAAATAAAATTTTATAAAAATATTTTTAACCATTATTAAAAAATTTTTAACGCTTTTTTAATTACAATTTTTAGTAAGATTTTTAAATAAATTTTTTTATCGATTTTTGTATTTTCGAGGTCAAAGGTCATAGGTACCGATCCCTGTCTCCCGGTCACCTGGGTCTGATCCTGGGTCGCTGATCCCTGTCAGCATTTCTGAAAAAAGTTGGTCATTTATGTTGATCCTTTTAATAATTTTTTATAACTTTTAGTAATAATTTTTTTTCGCAATTTTGCAGAATTAAAACAAATTATAGTGTTTTTGAGGCCAAAAGTCCACGGAGTCAAGGTCACACGAGTCAGGGGTAAAAGGCCAATGACATCGAAGATAGCGGTCGGGTGACATAACAAGATGGCAGCTCCCCCCGGCTCCGGCTCCGACGCCCTTGCTCTAGACTTCCCATAATCATTCTACTGATTATCCAACTTATTACACAATATTAACCACTAGTAACTGTCCAGCCTAAACAAACACGCCTTTGTGTTAAAGAAAACATATAGCTTTAAAATAATTTTTAAAAACTATTTTTCCTGCTTTTATCAGCAGAATAATTCCATTGGTGGCTTGATAATTAAATTACACCTAAAAAAAAAAAAAAAAAAAAAAAACACATCAATCCAACCCATCTCAGTTCCCTACAAGTGCCCAAAACTTTTACCAATCAAATGAAGACCATGCCAATCCACTAATTACTGCCCTTGTGGAGTATGATATAGATGAAAAACAGCGCTATAAACGACCTAAGTCGCTCTTAGCGCATAGGCCCCCTTAACCCTGCGTGTAACACACTGCCTTTTCCATTTTGATAGCGCCTGCGCAGCCTTAATAGTCTATTGCAGAGGACTAATCTTAGCAGTCCTAAAGAGATTGATCAGCATAGATTAAATGATCAGTAATTAATTTTTAATTAGAATAATAAACCTCTCTTCCCAGCCAGCTGGTTGTAGGTATGGCCCGCCCGTTCTCCACTGCAGATTCCAAACCTGCCTCTAGTCAGATTATCTGCAAAATCTGAGAAGGCTGTGGCGATAGTGTGCTCTCTGCAGTAGCTGGTGAGAACCCCCCCCCCACCTAATTCTTAAGTTCTAATTATAATTGCGGTAGAATAAACTGAGCTGCACTGCAGGGGCAGCTCATCCTAGATTAGTTATTAGCTCTAATTAGTTTAGCCTATCTTCCCAACCAGCTGTTTGTAGGTATGGCCCTTCGCCACTGCCGATTCCACTGCGGCTCTTTGCTGCAGTACGTGAGAGACCTCCCCTACGTTAATCAATCAACCCTCCCTTATCCGAAGCTCTGTGCACTCGTAGCATATGATAGAAATATGATCTGTTACAGCCTATGGCTCCAGAGATTCGCCACTACGAGGTAGCACAGCATTAGATTTAACACATATGTCCCCGAGGATATATGTTACTATTAAATTTAGGTTAATTTGAAACTAGATAAATAAATTAACCCCTTTCTTTTCACAGGCTGTACCGTCTCTTCGTGGATATTAAAACACCAGTAAGCGTTAGCTCAGCCGACGCCGACGCTTACTGACAACTTACATTATTATCTTAAATTTTCAGTTTCTACTGGGGAATCGGGGAGAAGCCGTCCAATAGCGCCACTTCCCTCCCTCCCCCCAGAGAGGTGTGCAAGCACCTCTCTGGTTACAAGCCAGTGTCTCCCTCCAATTGCCAAGGCGAAAGGAAATATAGTTCCATAGCTTTTTCATCTACACACACACGCACGCACGCACACACACACACACAGTCTCCCGTAGCATTTCTGATTAATGCATGAATATTTTGAATTCTATCCTGTCGACTGGATTTTTACGGTGCTTATGCCAGTTTTTCCAAGTCTGTTCTAGTATTAGCTTAGCTATACGTACACATGGCCCCAATCGCAGGCCATGGCTACCTAATCCCTCTCTGCATGATGCGTGTCTCCTTGCATGATTTCCCATCCTTGTAGGCCTAAGGGATCTAGCCCTGAGATGCAATAAATCCCCGCCCTACCCACCGGGCTTTCTCTTAACACTTAGTTATAGGGTAGTTAGAAAAGAAAATCACCAATCCATATCGTACATGGGATTCGAATAGATAATTCCTCTCACCGTAACTTGGCGCAGGAGGTCAGCATAGATCAACGATATCTGACCTCGCATTCTACAAGTGAGGGCATGGTTGCGTACTTGATAAATCTCTGGCGTATTTCTCATTCGGCCACGTGAACCTCGTTTTTATTTCTTCCAATGGCACGAGTTGCCTCGCTGTTGAGACAGCAGCCGCACCACGGCCATGCAGTATATCGGAAAGCAAGCTGGCTGGCGATTCGCCGCGGGCGCTGTCCCGCGAGTAATTAAGCCACGTCCCGTGGAACGTACGTTTTTCCACTTAAAGGGACTTCCATTCGGTTGTCTCCCCCGGGCGGCCTTGCTCTTGGCGGTCCACCTTGGCTGTTTAATCAGCGCTTTCGGGCACACTTTCTGGAGGCCGGACTCGCGGTTGTCTTGCTGGCTAGTCGACGCCTCCGTTCTCCGTGCACCTTGGTCTGAAGCCGTCGGCTCTGGTCGAGGAACAGATTCTTATCGCGATCACATGTCCCCGAAGGAAAGGAAACTGACAAGTTAGTAGGCAAAGAATGAGATTGGAACTGGCGGACGCCGTTAAAAAGAACCAATTACTGCCAAGGATCTCCCAACCGCCAGACTGCTTAGATGCAAAGCAATTTGCAGGAATGGCATCTACTGCACTGTTAAAATTTTCCGTAGATATGCGGAGACGCAATCCGTAATGACGAAAAACGGAGTTGATCTCCATATTTCCTAAAGATTTAGGTTTCTAGACGAACAATGCCGAGTCTACATGAAGCTTTCTTCGCCATTTTAAGCAGAAAATTTTCTCTGCGGCGGTTAGGTTATCCACGCCATTCTTTCAAACATTACAAAGTAGCATCGGGCGTCTGTAACATTTATCAACACTGGGGCCGCGGCGGTGTAGTGGTTAGACTACTCTCCTCTTACCTAGGCGAACTTGGTTCAATTCCCGGCGGGGTCGCCCCCGGATTTTCGCATGTGGGAATCGTGCCGGACAATGATTTCTCTGGATTTCCCGTTTACCCCGCGCGTACTTGCCATCCAGCAATCATTGTCCGGCACGATTCCCACATGCGAAAATTCGGGGGCGACCCCGCCGGGAATTGAAGAGCTGCCCAAATCTTTTCACTCACATTTAGCAACACTTAAAACTGGAAAAGTTGCTTATGTGATTATGTTATAAATACTAAAGTTATACTAAAGCCAATATGTGAGAGTTGCAGCTGTGTGATTGTGGTTATAGTCGTGGACTTCTAACTTTCAGACTAAGTATAAAATATTATAGCTTCTTTTAAATATATTTGTTATACACAGTATAACACCACAAGAAAAATTATTCTTTTTTCATTATATCTTTTTTTTTTTTTTAAACTGTAAGTACAGACTAGAGGCATACTGCACAAAATATTTGATGACGTGTACCGACAACGGTACTGCAGAGGCTACATTACTGGAGATATACTCTCCGACTTGGACACGGTAAGTAACTTACCGGCAATGTAAGGAGTTTTTATGGACGGGGATTCTGATGCAGGCATCGGCGGATACTGCTTGCTATCGCGTGAGTGTTTCCTATGGATGTTTCCGATTTATTTCGCGTTTTCATTCCATCGCTGCTCCAATCAAAAATTCGTCACATGCATTTTTCAGGCTTGTCAACAACGATCTCAAGTTAGGGCAGTCACTGCCCTAAAACTATACTCCGTTCATGGTTCCTTTAAACTTTTAGGCTATTCCTCTGCCTCATGAAAACAAGGTTTTACTAAGTCTACAAAATTACACCGAAGGGACAACGCGCCGCATTCGTCCGCACTCAGTATAATATTTTCACAAGAACTATTTCTTACTAGGCATTACCACCAAACCTATTTTCTCCCTGTTTTTATTCATATCAATCTTTATATATAAAATCCTTTGTGCGTGACTAAACCACATCATCACTGACCAACCACTGGACCAATTGAGACCATATTCACACCATATGTTATGGAGGTGGCGAATAAGGTTTTTAGTTATGTTTCATTCCGATAGGTGGCACTGGAGTCTAACTTCTATATTCATGGGCCGATTTTTCTCATACTTGCAGGAAATATTTGTTGATCTAAAAGAGAAAAATTCCAGTGATTCTACGGTCAAACATCGGTCGACGTACCAGACGTAATAGAGAGGGCGCATTGTGAAGGCAAAATAGAACGTGAAAGAGGCGGAACAATGTTCGCCAGGATCAGATAGTTATAAATGAAATATTGTAGTTGACAAATAAAGTATAATAAAAAGTTCAATTTACCCAAAAAATAATAATTTAGCTAACACAAGTATAAAACGCTTGTGATGCACAGCGTATTGACGTAACTACCAAGCAGGTAATAGACGGATCGATTTTTCAAAGGTTTGATTGAAAAAAGCGTGAAGCTATTGCGAGGCCGCCGTGATGGCGTCGCTCACTCACCGTTTCCCGGTCAGTGTTTGATTGTCGACGGCGCCACGTCACATTTTCACGCCAGGGAAACGTGCGTGGCGGTCGTTGCTGTTTACGGGGTGTTCTCGGGGTACTTCCGTTTCCTCCGCCATCGCATTCCGTCACCGTTCACATCCATATCAATTCACTAGCGAGGGCGCTAGACTCATCTGTTAAGTGCCCTCAAAATATTTCAACGTAAACCATTCCACGCTTGTCGACCCTGCCTCAAGCGAGAAAGAACACGCATATATTTTCATTTTTATAGGCTATTAACGGTAACGTGATCCCTTTTGAAACGACTCTCACTTGGAAAAAATATATTCAATAAATACATTTTATTTTAGCCTTAAACGTAAACTTCCGAGTGAGGTGGAATATACACACTGTGTTTATTACTTACATGCCAACATGTATTTAAAAAAAAGGTGCTTAAAGGATAAACAATGGCTGAAAGGAATAAGTAACTAGGGCTTCAAAAGTGCTCATTTTACCGTGAACAGCCTATAGCCCGGTATCTTACGTCACATGAATAACTGTATTGCAATAACAGAGCGGCGAACAAGCATTCCGCCTACAGACACGTTCCCACACTGGTGCAAATTCCTGACAATCCAGCCACACTACTCTCACCATCTTGCGGCAAAGGCCAAACCACCATTTATCCGCTACTCCCCCAACGCTAAGAAACTGGACTGCCGTCCCGGCAGAATGACGCTCAGCTCTTACTCTAACCTCAAGCTGTGGGAACAGACAAGGAATTTCCACCCATGCCACGAAGACTAGACTTACCCGGTTTACGAGCAAGGCGTACAAATAAACATCCGAAAATAAACCTACTCACAAGGCCACAGAAACAAAGTAAGTGCGTGCAGCTGTTGTTCAATCGTTTAAGAACAATTAAACATTTAATGACTATCTGAGCACTATTGTACGGGAGAATAGTTGTTGAAGAGAGAAGAGGGGACAGATACGGGAGGCTCTTTAGGTTGAAGTGAAGCAACTACCTATGGAGCACTGCACCTGACTATACATTGAGAAGAACTCATAAAAAAAGAAGTTCTGACACCATAAAATTTCCCGAGAAGTGATGTTTATGCTGTATAAGGACGAAGAAAATTATAAAATATTTTACTAAAATATGCTTTTTAAATGCAAAAAATAATCGATCGATAGAGTCCGCATTTTAAACCAAATTTAAGCACATTTCCAATCTGGATACTTCACAAAGCAGAATTTACAACATCTTCAAGAAAAAGCGTCACAATATCCACTATGACTGTATGTAAGAAAAATGAAATAATAATGTATCATATGAATTTTATAATTAACTTTATTTACGTCAGTTTTAGCCATAAATGTTGGCGACAGATTGACGCACATAAAATCAATTACGAAAATTATTTCCTACATTATTAATATAATTTTCTTACATACAATCATAGTAAATATTATGACTATCTTTCTTGAAGAAGATCTTTTGTAAATTCTGCTTTCTGAAGTATCTAGAATGGGAATATGCTTAAATTTGGTTAAGAAGTGCGGACTCTATCGGTCGATTTTTTTTACACTTAAAAAGTATATTTTAGTAAAATATTTTATAGCGTTGCTATATATATATATATATATATATATACACACACACACACACACACACACACACACACACACACATTATTCTTTCATGTACAGCATAAACAGCACTTTCAGACCATTTTCATGGTGTCAGTACTACTTTTTAGTACTACTTTTTTATGAGTTCTTTACATTGTATAGTCAGGTGCAGTGCTCCATAGGCAGTTGCTCTACTTCGACCGTAACATCGAGGTCTCGAGAGCCGATGAGGATGAAGCGAGGTATGGAGCGGCGCCAGAATACAAGAGCGGTGATGTGGGGGGGGGGGGATCCCACAGAAAACCCGCCAACCAGCGGCATCGTCCGGCCCGATTTGCACGTGCGAAAATCAGGGAACGATCCCGCCGGGAATCGAACTAGATTCGTCTAGGTGGGAGGAGAGTTGTCCGACTACTACACCACCGCGTCCCCAGCCGGGGGTGGGGGTGACGTCGACGAATTTTGCAGGGTTGGTACAGTTTTGGTAAAAATTATTTCCCTGGCCACATCTTAAAAGCTCCCTGACATTCATATCGAAAAACTAGTTGGTAAAATTTTACCATTTGCATTAAAGTTTACACTGTACAATATTAATTTTAATCTCCTCTCCCTTATAGCAGAGCTTACCGCACCTTTAGCATGTAAATCAGAAAGCAGAAAAGTTTAGACACAAATATTAATATAATCTTTAATTTAATTTGATTTCCAGTTAACAGTTAAGAAAAAATAATAGTAAAAGAAATACACAACTCAGACTTATTATAAAAAAAAAATTAGCATTGTAAAATGCCCATAAAATATGACAGTCAAATAAAAATAACTTGCATAGTAACAGCTAAGTGTAAGCACAGTAATTCATTACTTAATGATACTTAATTTTCAGTTAATGACATACACTAATACAAATAATATAAATATTTTCGTACGAAAAGAAATATGTGGAACATTATGTTCAACGTCAAGTTTGCTTTTTCTGTAAATAATCTTTCCAAACACAAATAAATTATGTCTACTTTCTGCTTTATACATGCAACACAAAACAATATTAACTACTACGTATTGAATTAAACATGATCATGATGAAAAACAATCCAAACAATGAAATACAAAGGATGAAAACTAAGTTACATAGAAAATACATGTAACGAATCATTTACCAATGAACTAAAATTATTCACAAAGTGACAATAAATTTTATACATGCTGAAAGAGCATCTGCTTAGCTGTAGATAAAAGATAAATATTTCTTAATATTTACAGCATGTCTGTTGCTAGTTTACAAAAACAAGGCTCTTTTATTCTCAAGTTTTTAAAATTCCTTTTCCATTACTTCTTTTTTCTCTTCAGTTTCCATCAGCAGAGTTTTTCTTTCTTGTACCAGCTCTTTGACTTGTTGAGCCAACTGTCTCTTTTCTGCCTTCTTGGTTGTTTCCTCCCTCATTTCTTGTTTTTTTTAATATCCATATAAAACTATATTTGTGAACAACAAACTAAACTCCGTGACTTTCTATGACTGTTTCTAGCTGCCCTGAGTTGCTCTGACTGCTTTTTTCCCCTGACTTTCTCCGACTTCCCCTGATCGCAGGAACCCTGTTTTGACACCCTAACTAAATACATTACATAGTAACAGCTCGGATAATATTAATCAACATTTCAAACGTGGTCAAAAGGCCACAACTAAACATATTAATTACCGTTAATTAAAACTTCACTACCGTGTGATAAAAATCACTCATGCGTGATAAAAACTATATAGATAAATAAAGCAGCAATTGCACTAGAGCTACATTTTTCAACCGATACGATCAGCCACCACTGTAAGATTAAATCCACTTAACTATATTTTAATGGCCCTCATCACAATTTGGGTCTATATTATTATATACTGTCGGGGAAAACCAACAGAGTAAGGGCACTCGACTGCTAGAAATTATATTGTTTTATACTGGTGTCAACCTTTAAATACTACACGAAATGAAATTTAAGGCGAACATACACTCATTATATAGTCAAACACTACGCACCAAATTTTTTTATCAGCGGTAATTAGCATTATGTGTAATGTCTACAAATTGAAGATTATTTACCACATGCTCATATCAAATAAAAATTATACCTGTATGAGGGGTCTAAAGCACAAGGGGTATATGTACATTTTCCCAAATATTTCAGCTATGCGTAGGATAGGGAAGCTAAAAGGCCACTTTACAAAGAGCACATGTGTTACTCAAATAGGTACGTTGGTAATCATTCATGTGACAAGACAAGATGAGGCTAAACAATACGGAAGAAAGAGGATAAAACGGAAAAACTCCACACAGTAAATTAAGTACAGCAATACAATTATCATTATCTGTCTAAAGTAAGAGTAATGAGAATGAGTGAAAGCGTAAAGAGATATCTGATGATTAGTGGGGTCTTGGTGACAACAATTTGTAAGTCTTAATTTTTAACGTTACCAATGATTATACATACTTCAGTGAGGAAAATGCAGGAACCAGTTCAAATACATTCAGTCAGTTACACTTATGAACTTGCAGGTCATAGTGTCTGCAAAGAGTTCGTTCTAAACACCCTTAATGAAACAACAAAGGAATCCAAAACGTTATCGCGATGATATGTAACTCAGGAAGTGGAATATTTCCCAGGGATAAAAAGGCCACAAAGAGCCAGGGAATGAAGTCCTCTCATGCTAATCAGATTGCTACAGAAGGTCCTATTGATGCTGCACTCTGTTTCAATATACAAAAGCAGCTCCCAACGCTGGTTTTGAGCTGTCCTAAACGTGTAATAATGCTCGACAAATATGTATGTATGATTTTTGTGTCCACTATCTTAAAGATAGACATACAGTTCTGTTTATGTGTAATGAAAACCATGCAAGTAGTAAGGCATAATATGTTCTAGACAAATATTCCAGGATTCGGAGCCTCGGAGCCAACTGCCATCTCGGATTCCACCGTTTTGGATTTTTTCTTTCAAAATCGCCTGTTTTTACCCTAAAATCACTTCAGATATCGACTATTTTACCCAAAAACCCATCATTTCCCCTAAAAATTCACTTTTTTCCTTAAAAAAAATCTACTTTGACCAGCTGCAAAAAAATGACCCCCCAAAAAAATCTTTCATGGGGTTCTGCCCGCCATATTGAACTTCCCTTTCCCCCCCCCCCCTCAAAATCGACTACATTTGCCCAAAAATATCCCTAGTATTTATTATTTAAAAATTCTAAAAATCGTAATAAAAAAACCTATCAAAATAAAATAAAAAATAACAAAAAATGTTAAAAACTCTAAAAACATATCACGTTAACCTCATACTCATCCCAGCACCTTAAACATCAACCCCCTACCCTTATTTACCCACCTTCCAATACTACAAAACAAAGAAAAATCACAAAAACTCTAGAAAAAATACATGAAAGTCAACCAGCATAATACTACCGCCATATTAGATGCAGAGTACCTCGACATTGACCCCATAACCTTGAAAACAAAAGAATTCCAGAAAAAAATACGTAAAAGTTAACAAGCATAATACATTACAAATCACTTATAGGCTGTTCACGTTAAAATGAGGATTTCTGAAAGCCCTACTTAAGATCTACTTGTATGCATGTTGTGTATTCTTCCGACTTATGTAAAATTAACATTGCCATGGATAACATTACTTTATTCATGCGTCGGTCAAGTGAAACGGTGAAATTATTAGGAAAGTGAGCCTTTTATAAATGTGCTAATTTGTACACACAAATAATTCGAATTATTTCAAGTGGTTACATAGCACTTTTTATTCGATGTTAATATACGCAACTACATTCCATCTATCGCTACCAACTTTACCGGGCGAATGTGAGTGCGTCAGTTGAAGTATATGCAGGCATGGGCAGGGTTTTGTTTCTAAGATTGATTTCAAAAGTGCTCACTTTACCGTGAACAGCCTTTATCACCATAGATACATACGAAACTGACCTTGATCCCGTGACCTCGAAAGACTTTGAAAACCAGAACTCGAGAAAAAATTGAGTAAATTCGGCAAGCATATTACATTACTGACAACTACGTTAATTTCTCGATTTAACTGCCAAACGAGCTGTCGGCACTTCAAACTATAGAATTAAAAAAAAAAAACCTGCAATTTTCCAGCAAGCTTAATACATTACAGACTACCACCGCCTTAATTAGATGCAGACTACGGCGTTGAATTTTAATGTTAAGGACATGTAATATGTAGTGGCGTGAAGCGTTGATTAACAACCATACATAAATAAAACTGGTAGAAAAGTTACGTTTTTAAACTGGCATACTGGTTATAAACGAGAAATGCGCAGCCCATCCCCTCTCAACGAACACAAATCAAAACCTACAAAAGTTCTGGACTTAAAGCTATTTCTAAATTAAATCAACAGCAGGAGTTACCACAGAACATTCCACACACAGCAGGGCTGCATACGACACATAGCTAGCTGGCTTCTCCATACACTTGGTAGGAACGACAACTTTGTTCTAGCTTTTGTTCTAGCTATTATTACAGCAATACAGACTGTGTACCGCACAAAGTGGATACGAACGCACTTATATACAAGAAAGTTGACTACGTGAAGGGCCCCTTTAATTTTAGTGGCTTCCGAACCACCAATGGTTCGTCCCTTCTCACCTGATGCTTTAACGTGAACGAGGTGATCTAATGCTAACGCACAGCAAAGGTTTGCAGGCACAACTTCACCAGAACTTATTTACCGCACAACCAGTGTGCGAATGCTGTAACAGCAATCCCGAACTTTAAAAAAAATATAGAATATGCTTTGCCTAAAATAAAATATAAAAGCTACTCCACAACGTGGAATTCATGGAAATTTCTCGGCTATGGCCGACATCGTAAATACCGTCACAGTTTGAGGGTAGGCAGTATTGTGGAAGCCATCTGGCCGAGGTGCGGTAATCCAGTAACGTCTGGTACGACGTGGGACGACAACAGAGAGTCTGAACGAGGACGGAGGTTCCGAGACGATGGTCGACGGCTGTTTTGTGCTGTGTGGACAGACGAGTGGGCGTGGTACCAGGCGAGCTGAAGGCGCTCGGAGAGCTGTAGAATTTTTCCGACTCGTGGGACATGGATTGAACTGAGGTAGGACTGTATGATCATGTGATATGAAGTTTATTGTAAATATTGGAACTGTCGAACACGGCCATATAAATTATAACACAATTCAATAGGTTATAATACACTGGTTCACGGGACTGATCTTAGTTATTTAAATACATTAATTTCTTTGAGGTGATTTTAAATTGCAATTGAATGTATTAATTGTAAATAGGAAGTGATAGAATGAGATATTGAGTCGAAAGTTTTGTATTTGTAGTTATTGTACACAAATTAGGAAATTATAATACATTATTTCATTGAATTAAGACCACTATCAATCAAAGAAACTGACATTGAACTTTGAGAAAATGTAACTATGCGTGTGTGTACACACACATATACATGTATACATATATATGTGTGTACACACACATATACATGTATACATATATATGTATATATATATTATATATATATAAAGAACTGTGTAGACATTAGGAGCGAATCCAGAAGGGGTCACAGGCGATATACCCCCCCCCCCCCAAATAAACCTTTACATTGACACGAAACTGTCCTGCGAATATTTTAAACTCGAAATCAAAGATATCAGAATTATTGTTTAAAATACTGGTTTCATGTAATTAACTTAATATTGTTTCCTAAAATTAAATTATAATGAGACAGCACCCCCCCCCCCCCAGGCAGATTCTAAGGACCGAAAGTCTAGACCCACATCTGCACAATGGGGAAAATCCCCTCACCCCCTAAATCTCTAATCACTCCATGGTCCTTGGCAGCATTCCAAAACGTTACCCTGAGAGTGAAGTATCAGTGAGTAACAGATAAGGGAAGTAAGAGTAACGTGGTTTTGGAACGAGCATGATGTAAATAGCATGTTGTGTTTACTAATAGTATGCACAGATCAATCAACCAACGTAAATTCCAAAATATATTCATCACTTTCCTCGAATTCCTTCTTTTCCATAAAAATCAGTTATATACATAAACAGCTTTATTTGCCACAAGTTGGTGGTAAACATTACGTCTAAAAATGCCACCTTTACACAAAATACGAATTTTATCACTCGTCATTTGCAATTTTCCCGTAGGCGTCTGTAATCAGAATGTCCGTATATCCTTTTACGCTGCAGTTTTAGGACGCAGCCAAGATAAAATACAAGTTACTCGATGTGTTTTGGGACAAGCAAAATGAAACGTTTAATTGCAGAGTAACGTTTTGGAACGCCGCCTTGGCAGACATTCGGCGCAGACGGAAGCCTAATGGGGAACTTCGCCTGTTTCCAAACACGCCACCGTTTGACGGCAGGCAGCGGCGTGATCGTGTGTGTCCGGATAGACGGCAGATATAAAAGACAGATAGGTAGTTGAGCATGAGAGATTGAGGCTGAGACTAGTCTTCGCGGGGGGAGGCGGACAACCAGTCCACGGCGACGGGGGAAAAAAAGAGTATTGGACAATGTGCTCCGCCTCCAAGGTCGAGTAGCGGCGGCTACAGCCTCGGTGTCCATTACGAGCGCCGCCGGAGAGCCGTTTTTCCTATACCACACTGCCTGCCTTTTCGCACGGTTACTAAAGGCTGTTCGTGATAAAGTGAGCACTTTTGTAATCAACCTTAGAGAAATGTCAATGTTCTTACCTGCATATATTTTAACAAGCACACTGAGTGACACGCGTTCAGTAAATTTCGCAACGATGGAAGGGGAGTAGTTCCCTATCTTAACATTGAATAAAAAGTGCAAGGTAACAATTTGTGATGACATAAATTATTTATTTCGCTTTATGTTTTTTAAAATGCATGAAAGTGTAAAAAAGAAAAAGACGATTTGTAAAACATTTACTTTTGTAATAATTTTATAGTCTCACTTGACCGACGCATGAAAAAAGTGATAAGCCCACGGCAATGTTGATTTTAAATAAGGCGGAAGAATACACAACGTGAGTACAAGTAGATCTTCAGCAGGGCTTTCAAAAGTGTGCAGTTTACCGCGAACAGTCCATAACCACTCGTGACTACAGAGCTGGGCGCCAAGAATATAAACACAACGATTTACAAGACGTCCCATCAACACGTCATGTTCACACTGTGAAGACTTTCAAGTTTCTGCTTCCTGTTATTCTGATAAAATATCAAGTTGAACGACATAATCGATCATAAACCGGGCATGTGCGTAGAAGAAGAAAAAATTATACCGTAGTAACACTCGTGAGGGAAAAACTCTTTTGAAGGAAGTCCCATTTTTTTTATAAAATGATTGTATCGAACACTGCGGACTTAAAAGGTCAGTTATATGATTCCACGTATTTAAGTACATGCACTTACGAAACTCCTTTAGTTGGTCCCCAAGCAAAACTATTTTGGGTTCCTTTCTACCAAACATTAAAGTGTTTTCGCAACTACATCCATTAATTCATTTGCGTATTTTTCGTTTCGAACATTAGTATGATTAAATTTTATTTCACGAAAATACTCTACTCGTAAATAGCTACAAGTGAAATGAACGAATTCCATGAGTAAAATGCAAAAAATGAAATGAATTCAAACACAGTCCATTTAAGGTTACCTGCAACTTTCCTGAAGCCTGGCCTGCTGAAGTTCTACTTTCAGGGTATTCCTCCGCCTCGTGCAAACAAAGCTTAACTAAGTATATACATGTACACTAAATGACAATTCACTAAGTTAAAAAATATTTTGCATTAAGTATTTCTTACTAGGGATTACCAACACACCTATTTCCTCACTGTTGTGATTCGTAATGATTTTAAATGAAACATAATGTATAAATAAAATATAAGTAAAAGTTTACTATAACCAAAAATAAGCAACTTTTATGTTAACATACGTATTGAACGCTGGCGATTTATGATATGTAAGAAACAACCGAACACGTAATATACATGGGGTGATTTTTCAAGCGTTTGATTCAAAAAGTGTGAAAAAACCGCGAATAAACTATATACACACAATACACACACGACTGCTATTAATTCCGGAATTAAAAGATAGCTTTAAGAAACCACAAAATTACTCAAAATATTTTATAATGTTAAAACTTTTCAGCCACAGAGTTATACTTTAGTTCGAGCGCGTTTAATAACTACGACCGTGAGCTAATTCTGATGTCATTGACGCAAGGGGATCAGGGGATTCACAAACGAGAACGCAACCCCGAATATGCGCTACATATACTGCTCGTTGCGTTGGAGGATTTGTTCTGTGCCCTGCGCACATTTTAAAGCAAGCACGCATAATCAGCCAATACTTGCGGGTTCTCTAGCCTTACCCCCAGCTCACCAAAATGCTTGGTCTGCGGGGTTGTAAGTTACGCCTACGGATATGTTATCGAAAGTCAACCAACAATTTCGAATGACAAATTTCAACAGTTTCCGTGTTTCATCACACGCGCAACGTTTAGAGCAAACGAATATTTTTAAAGGCGTACTTGAACAGTGACTCGCCTCACATTCAGAATCATTATTTCCCCCACAACTGGACAGTTTCGTGTTGCAGCGGAAAGAAATGTAATCGCTCGCAACGAGAGATTGCCGAAGGACCTTGACTCGGGCGCACCCAGGTGTAGGCCTACCTCCTATCTCTACACACGCCAGTAGCCCCACCGGCACATTCCACAACAATTACAACCATTACGATGTCTGGTGGTGCGTGCAAAACCTTCAGACCTGAAACTCACCACCGAGTTTCAAACTATAATTCATCACTGGTAATCCCTCAATTGGAGCGGATACCTTGCACAGGAAAAATATGTGATCAAACCAATTTGGGTTTGAAACAGCGACTCCTTGAATAGCTATACCGTTATTTGCGTTAGTCCTTCGCAGCTCCTAATACTGCGGTAAGCGTAATAAAGGCTGTTCACGGTCAAGTAAACATCTTTGAGGTCCTAGTTACTTTTCCCTTTCAACAATTTTTTATCCTTTAACCACCTTTTTAAATGAATATTGCCGTGTAAGTAATAAACACAGTGCGTATATATCACCGCACTCGGAAGTTAGCATCTAAAGCTAAGACAAAATATAATAATTGACTATTAATCCAAATGAGAGGGCTTACAAAAGTGCTCTCTTTACCGCGAATGGCCTATAGTTGCGTTATATTGGCAAAAGTTACCCTTCGCGCCCTTTCCCACACACCATTTATTTTATCTGGCTCCAGGAGGATGATACCTTATAAGTCCTGTCGAGTCACCATTTTCTAAGGCCACAGTCCCGTTGCCAAAACAAAGAAACAAATGGAAATTCAATGATGATTATAAAATTTGTGGAATTAGGAACAACCCAAACGCCTCTCCTTAATTTAATACTGTTAGATCAATAGAAAAAAAATTTCACTTTTAGTATATATAGCAAATTAAACTAAAACAATCTTGTGACTTCGCGGGATTGCTGCATACTGTATAGCTGGAGATATTTTGGTGGCTAAACATCGAGGTCTTGAGAGCCGATGAGCGTAATGCACGAAAACTTGCCGACCAGCGGGATCGTCCGGCACGATTACCACATGCGAAAATCCGGGGAACGACCCCGCCCACTGGGAATCGAACCCGGTTCGCCTAGATTGAAGGCAAGTAGTCTGACCACCGTGCCGCCACTGCACAGTGGCTGTCCTGTTTCACTTGATGCTGTGTGCAATGTCTGTCTGGATCGTCGATTTTTAAATTGGTTAGTGAGAAGTAAGTAAACATTTCACAAGAGTTTGAGAAAATAAACCGTCGCCTGTCTTCAAAGCATTATTGTAAAAAAAAACAGTAAAAAAATTTTAAAATCAAGCTTTTATTTATAAATGCTCTTAAAAGAGATAAATAATTATAGTAGTTATACAATTTGTAGAATTTGTAAAATGTGGTCGAACAGCCGTAATAAACTTTACAAATTAGTATGTTTGTATCAATTTATATTTAGTATATAAAAGCTTGGCGCAATATAGAACGTATACCTAATTTGCGTAAGCGTAGTAAGCCCATATCTTGTGTAAGGCTCTTAACTATTTGCTACTTTTTTATACATGACTCCTAGTGCCTTGGTTACTGCTTAAGTTACATAAAAGCTTGTAACTTCCGGCTCCATCATCAGATCAGCTCAGTTGTACCTTCACATTGTATTGTCATCGGAACTACACATGTATGCATAATCTCAGCTCGATTGGATAACGGTAAATGGTTTAAAATCGACTTGCGAGATCTGAACTAAACACACCCCCCCCCCCCACATACATACAATTGGATTTTAAAAAAACCGTAGCAAAAAAAAAAACACCAAATTATTGTGGCGATTTTCAATTCGCCATACTTTTAACCGTTGAGGAGATGATCCTGGCTGCAGCACCAGGTCGCTGTCACCATATTGTTGCATTGTCATCGGGTTTCTGTATGTATACCAAGTTTCAGCTCGATTGAATACCTAGAAGTGGGTAAAAATTCAATTGCAATATTTCACCCGAACGTACAAACAAAACAAGGCAAGCTACATAAAAGCTTGTAAAAAGGATTAAAAGTCAACCTCTAAAATCATATGCCAGGATTCCACTATACCAGCAGGAAGAAAAATTAACGCAAATTCACCTAGACGCCTAGTTGACACTGGCGAGTATTGGTTCCATAGATTCATTTCTGTTTACCAATACCCGAATTCCTAGCTTTTCATAGTATTGATGTACTTTGCCGATCTTGGATACTAAACGCATCCGGACTAAAATAGGACACTGTGGCTGAAAGGTTTTATATGGCAATGTGCTATGAAATCTTTTGACGAACTTTGTGATTTCTTAAAGCTATCTTTAAATTCCAGGCTACACCAGCGGTGGTGTGGTGGTTATACTATTCGCCTCCCATTTAGGCGAACCGGGTTCGATACATTGCGGGTCGGCTTAGTTGTAGTCGTAGGTATACACTATATAGGTGAATTAATTTCATTTCTGAGCACCTTTCCATTTTACTTATTAAATTCGTTCATTTCAGTTGCATTTAGTTATGAATATGTTGACAGTAAAACCGTGACATGTTTACAACTTTTACCTCGAAATAAGAGCTCGACGAAATAAAAGTGTCGTCTCTCTACTTCTGTTGCTCTGTACTTGGCACATCACATTTTAGACAAGAAACTACGCGAAATGACTTTCCGGTGTTTATACACCGTATTCGCAAGCTTCTGCAGAATTAACAGTGTTTTAAATACTAAAAAGTGAGGTAACAGTAATAATTTCGTTGCTAGCGCCCTCTGGTTCAGTGGCGAAACCAGAACGTTACAAGCTTTTGGAAAAACAAGGAATAAACATTTAACAGCACCAATCACAGACGGCAATGAAGTTTACAGGAACAGCTGTTCATTGAAGATTGCAACAACAAGAATAATTAACATATGATTACGTGTTTTCATAACACTGAGGAGGATCTTAGGAGCAAAACGTTTTAAAGGCGTGTTACATTATAAATAAAATGTGCTATCATGAATAATTTCTTTCTAATTTCTACCGTCTATATTCTTCACGTATTTTCCCCTTATAGTGATGTTATAGTAAATTATTTTGTGGAAAAGCTACAACAACGCCAAAGAATAAACGAAAGCTTTTCCAAACCACAAAAACAAACTGTCGTTAAAGAGTGATTTTACTACGGCAGCCATCTTTTTTTTTTAAACATGCTGGTTTACAATCAATGAAATAAATTATAGAAAAAGTTTAGGTTATACAATTTTCATACGATATTATCTTAACAACCCATATTTTTACTGACTAACAACGTAAAAAGGTTATGCAACTTCTATCAACAAACTTTAACTCAAGGAATCTTTTGCTTATTCTCATGCGGCTTAAGGCAGTTTTTAAAAATAAAAACAATTTTGATACTTAATTTAAAACGGTTCGTAAGTTCCACTTCCTACGAATTTTCACATAAGGAATCATCCGAAAAAATTTATCGGTTGAATTAAAATTTCCCTTGAACTAATTCTGCAACAATATATTTTTAAACCCAAATATGCTGGTTTACGAACGAAATTTGGCGGAGGCGTCTGGGCGCGTCGGCTGTCGTCTCGAGGAAATATAACTCTGTGTGTGTGTGTGTGTGAGATATATATATATAATATATATTGCGCAGAGGGGGGAGGGGGAGAACACAGTTAGGGTACACTAGAGGCCAACCGAAAACCACCTACGAGGAAAACTTTTTCTTGCCACCTTACTTACTTTGTTACTTTGTCTCATTTCCCTGAATCAGCCTCATTTTCACGTTTCAGTATATGACTTAGACATCTGCGAATAATTTTTGTAAGTGGTATTTTTTGTGTCTGATTATAATGCACTACTTTCTTTCCTCTGGTCAAGGCAAAATTAATATATTCTCTCCTCCCCATTTTTTCTTTTATGAAATTGTATACCATTCGCGCACATTTTGTCGTGTTACCTGTTACTGACTACTTATACAATTTACATCAGAGTAAAGAAAAATTACACGCTGAATCTTTTTTTATGCCACAAAGGAAAATCTAACCTTGACTTCGATATTTCACGATCTTCACGTTATTGTTTTCGAACAAAAATACAGGCTTGTCCCGGTCTCAGCTTCAGCCACCATTGGCAGATATATCTTTTACTCATTACATTATCAATGCTCCTTTTTCTTTCTCTACAAATGCGCAGAGAAACTCCAATGCAGCCACTACCGCTTTGTTTCTTTGCAGTTTGTATATTTTTACGCATGTGCAATGCAATATGATTTTTCCCACACCCAGTGGCATGTCAATAATGACAATTGTTGCCAGGTGCGATTTGTAACACACAACCCAGCCAGATCCTGGACACGTGAGGGAACCTCAACACGGTCAATGAAGTCAATTCACGGTTACTTACAACTTTTGTGAAGCCCTGCTAAAGTTCTACTTCCAGGGTATTCCTTCGCCTCGTACAAACAAAGCTTAACCAAGTCCAGAACATTACACCAAAGCGACAACGCATTGCATTCGTGCACACTCAGTGTAATACTATTTAGCATATGAGCATTTTTTACCAGGCACCACCAACACACCTATTTTCTCTCTGTTTTTATGCATATAAATTATAAATGAAATATAAGTGAAAGTTCATTTTTACCAAAAATAAGGTACTTTTATGTTAACAGAAGTATAAAATGCTGTACGTTACATACTTAGGAAAATACCCAAACACGTCATACATGAGGTGATTTTTCAAAGGTCCGAATTAAAAAGTGTGAAAAAATCTGGAACAGACTATAGGTCAGCCCGTGTGCATCAACAACTGTAACAAAAGTATACTGTAGGGTACATGTTTTAAGTGCATGTAAGAGAGTAGCTCTACACTTTACAAGGGGATGTCCTGTCAATCTCCCCGCAAGTTCAACATAAACCTCGCTAACCTTACAACTATTACAGCTCGTTTCCCAGACAATTGCGAGGCCCGAGAAGCTTGCTACGACAATCAAGCACTTTGAGAAAAAGTCTCTCAGCAAGAGAACTAGGCATTTCCGCCACTGCTTTTGAACACGCTACACTGAACTGCAGTTGTCTGAATTGGTCTGATTACGGACAGCGAATTTTTTAATGGAAAGTTACACAACTGAGGTAAAATTTCGTTCCTGGAGTACTTGAGAAATTTCGGCGCAATTTATTTAAGAAAATTTCCAAGACCTACCGAAAATTCCAAATTTATCAAAACTTTTGAATTATTTTTAATACAGTGGGTAGTTATAACAGATATACGCCAAAATTAAAATTGTTTTTGGACTTTCATAGGGCTACTTATTGTTACTACTTTCAGATAATTCAGTTGTCACTTTCGTCTTCCTTTACTGACACCAGTATGGCGTCTCGTCACTTCTGTTTGCCCGTAGCGACATCGCGCAGCCAGCCAAATAATAGACTAGTCATTCCTTTTCCTTCCTCCTCTCCACTGGTACACCATAGTGGCGCACGTGTTTGTCCGTTTAGAGAAGAGGAGTAATGGCTAGTATTAATTTACGCGGCTCACCGCAAAATGGCGTCACAGGCAAACGGAAGCGACTGCCGAATTTCCTTGTGTTGTATCAGAAAACTCGCTCCAAAAACGGGGAGGAAATCTCTTCCGACTTCGCATTTGTAATATTATTATTTATATTCAGCGATATGGTTACCGACTGTTCGCGGCTGAGCACCATTCCAAGTCCTGCTTAGTATCTCATTTTCTGCCCAATATGTATCCTTCCACCACACGTAAAATTATCACTACCACGGATTTGATGCCCTTGTTTATGCGCCGATCAAGCGTAATTAAGGAATTGTCAGGGACGGAAGTATGTTACTAGAACGCCTTTGTTGAGCATAAATCAAAATAAACTCGACTTCCACAAAAATTTAACCGTCACACTTTTAGGACGTCGAAAAATGGAACTACTTTTCTTGCACTGCTTTAAACTTTACTCCAAGCACGCCAATCAGTGTATCCATAAAAAAATCTGTATACGCTATTCAGAGTGACTGAGAACTTTTGGAATCAACGCTTGGAAAAGTAAATCACTGCCCGTTAACTAAATTGATGCACGCGCACACATGTGTAACAGCTCCCAGTTGAGTTGGGAAAGAATTAAGAAAAGTATTTATTTTCTGCTTAGCATAGATTAGAGCACAAAACGGCATATTAGCAGCAAATTTACGTTCCCAACAATTTCACGTTTTCACTTGACAGATACATGAATAGTACATATGTACAATTGAAAATATGGCGGAAGGATACACAATTGGGAGAAAATTGTATCTTCAAAGCCGGGCTTTCAAAAAAGCTCAACTAACCGCGCACAGTCTATTCTTACTCCAACCCAATGGTTAGCCAATTTGTCCAACCAATAGTGTGTATAGTCTATTTGCTGAATCTTCACGTTTTTCGAATCAACCCTTTTAAAAATCGCCCCACGTATGACGTGTTTGGTTGTTTCCTAAATATGTAACGCACCGCAAGAGTTTTATATTTGCGTTAACGTAACATTGAAGTTTAATTTATATTTTATCTACTTATAAATTACAATATTTCAATTATAATTAATATGAATAAAACAGTGACAAAATGTGTGTGTTGGCAACGCCTAGTAAGAAATAGTTCTTATGCAAAAATTATTACACTGAGGGCGCACGAATGCAGTGCGTTGTCCGTTTGGTGTAATTTTCTAGACTTGGTTAAGCTTTGTTTGCGCGAGGCAGAGGAATATCACGGAAATATAACTTTAGCGGGGCTTCAGAAACGTTGGACGTAACCGTGATTGGACTATAAGCTTGTTCTCCCTTCAGTGTTACCTACTTAAGAGAGTTTGACTTCTGCTTGTTGACGCTTCTTGCCATAGCGTGTCCCTGTGAACGTCGTCGTGGTTTTGTTGGTTTGGTTGTTAAGCATCTGTTGCCCCTGCAACGGTTTCGTTCGTGTTCTTTGTGCCTGCCCTAGTGGCCGTTTTGGCGTTGTTTTCTGCTCCTTTGTCTTGCACTTTTCTTCTTGTTGATTGTACTAATGTGATTTCTCTATTGCTCTAGACAAGAGGTTCTTAAACTGTGATTTCGAGGACCTCTTTTGATTGAAGTAGAGTTTTCCGGACCCCCAATCGTTTCTTTAATACAATCCGAGAAAATATTTCCATGTATAAAATTTATTTATTGTGCACTATACATACATCGGATGGGTAAAATCTCAAATTTTAGTTTACAATAAGATTTTCAAAAACCAGCTTTATTGATACTAAAAAATGTCACACAGTTACAGTATTTTGATAACATTTTTATGAAAAGTGAAATATAATATTTTCACTAGCGGACTGCTGATTGCAAGTCCAAGGGCCCTCATGGTTCGCGGAAGACGGACTGTTATTAGAGTGAATGGGACCTTGTTTCTTAGCGACATACCTCTTGTCTCAAGAGTAACCCTTTGAGGGGGAGGGGGGAGGGGTGGAGGAAGGTAAGGTCTTCTTATTTTCAAATGCTGATTTTAAAAGTAGCTATAGTCTATTCACTGCTACTTCCAACTTTTCTCAAGTCCTGCTAAAGTTCTACTTTTAGGATATTACTCCGCCTCATGCAAACAAAGTACAACCTACTCTAGAAAATTACACCAAAGGGACAACACAACGAAATCGTGCGCAATAAGTATATAAGCTGTGCACGGTAAAATGAGCACTTTTGAACTGCTTAAGATATACTTGTATACATGTGTGTTCTACCGCCTTATGCAAAATTAACATTGCCATGGACCTCATCACTTTATTCATGCGTCGGTCAAGTGAAACTATGAAAATATTAGAAAAGTAAATATTTTCCAAATCTGCTCATTTTTACACTTCGATGCATTAAAAATTACAGAATGCGAGATAAAAAATTAAAGTTATTTAAACCGTTACCTAACATTTTTTGTTCGATGTTAATATATTAAACTACTACTACTCCCTCCATCGTTACCAATTTTACTGGATTTATGCCACTCATTGCACCCGTTGAAATATATACAGGTAGGGGCAGTGACTTTTTTCTAAGGTTGATTTCAAAAGTGCTCAGTTTATCGTGAACAGCCTTTAATAATATTAACACGCGTATAAAATGCTCATGATTAGGAAACAACCGAACACGTCATATCATGGCGAAAATTTTCAAAGGTTTGATTCAAAAAGCGCGAAGAAACTGCGAATAGACTATCAGTTGATGCGAGCCAGCTACACACATGGCTGTGTCGGCGAGGCGCCCACTGCCCGAACAGGTGGCCCAGAGAGCCATCCACGCAGCCTTCTGCAGGGGTCAACACGCCCTACCTCTGCCTGGCTCCAGTGCAACGGCCCCACCCGCCTCCACTGCCGAGTTGCACCAGCACAGCGATTTCAAGCTGTTCACGATGAAGTGAGTGAGTGAAGAGATTTGGGCGGCTCTTAACATCAAGGTCTTCAGAGCCGATGAGGGTGATTGAAGTGAATATGGAACGGCGCTGGAATGAAGGGGCGGAGGATACGGGATATCCCCGATAAAACCCTTCGACCAACGGCATCGTCCGGCACGATTCCCACTTGCGAAAATCAGGTAACCCGGCCGGGGATTGATCCCGGTTCGCCTTGGTCGGAAGCGTGAAAATCGCGCAGCCCCCGTGGCCCCGTTCACGATAAAGTGAGCACTTTTGAAATCAACCGAGAAAAAAAAATCACTGCTCCTACCTGCATAAATCTCAAAGGGCGCGCTGAGTGGCATGCACCCAGTAAAGTTGGTAACGATGGAGAAAAAGTAGTTCCATGCCTTACCGTTGAACTAAAAGCGCAAGGTATAAACACCTGTGATAGCTTTATATAGGTTGTTAACGGTAAAGTGAGCACTTGTTAAGTCCTCCCAGAAGGTATTAACCCCTAATAAATATATTTTATTGCAGTAGTCTCAGACATTAAATTTTGAGAGTGATGAAATGTTTACACTGTATTTATTGGTGATACTGCAATGTTTGGATAAATGAGTGGCGGAAAGGTAGAAACTAATTGAAAGTAAAAGTTTAACAGGGCCTTAAGAAGTGACAGCTTTACCGTGGATAGCCTATAATTTCACTCACGTTGTTTTTTTATGCATCTAGATTGTAATATTTAGCAGATTTTTTAAATATTTACTTTTGTTACAATTTCATAGCTTCACTTAACCGAAGGATAAAAAAAGTGACGAGGCCCATGGAAATTTTAATTTTACTAAGGCGGAAGAATACACGATATGCATTCCAAGTAGATCTTAAGCAAGATTTTCAAAAGTACTCATTTTACCGTGAACAGCCTATACGTGTCCGGATACTTCGTCTTGCACCCTGATGACACGCACGACAGCTTTCATGTTTACGAATGACGATAAACGATTATAGTGACAGAAATAACAAGATAATAAGTATGTTGCTCTAGTCCAGTGGCGAAACAACATCTCCAGTTTAGGAGGGAGTCTGTGTGATCAAGACTTAAATTACGCGTTGCATAAAAAAAAACTGAGGAAAGTTTGTAACCCAGACGCGGAGATGTATATACGTATAAGAAACACAAATTTGTCATAAGAGAGCGTGTACAATATACTAATGCATTTCGGTGAACAAAAACAGTTTGGGCGCCCATTTACTCTCATTACGACGCCCTTTACTATGGTGTTACGCCACAGCTCCCCACATGCAGCTGTTTTGCGCGTTCGAGGTGTCGAAACGCGTGAGCACTAAGGCTGATTCTTGCTCATTCATCACTTGCCTCATCGCCTCTACGCGCAAGGCATTCAGCTAGCGCGCAGTCTTTCAGTCGGCCACCTCCGTGAACGTGACTTTAAGCGGTGGCCGCCCTATGATTTTACTGGCACGTTAATAAAGATTGGTACGCGCCTAAAGGTCGATCAACTCGTAAAGTTTCTATATTGAGCATTTACCAACTAAAAATGATTCTTAAAACATCCGTTATAACTAGTTTCACGCCTAACAATCTTATCTTTGGAGTTGAAATGAGAACTTTAGACTTGTCTTTAGGCACGAAACGTTTCTTAAATACTTTTCGTGTTTAAACACCATTAACAATTCTCAGCCGTATTTCAATCGCGTTTTTTATGCTATAGGCTGTTCACGGTAAAATGAGCACTTTTAAAAGCCCTGCTTAAGATCTACTTGTATGCAAGTTGAGTATTCTTCCGCCTTATGTAAAATTAATATTGCCGTTGGCCTCATCAATTTATTCATTCCTCGGTCAAGTGAATCTGCGAAATTATCAGAAAAGTAAATATTTTACAAATCCCTAATCTTTACACTTACATGCATTAAAATCAGAAATCGAAAGAAATAATTTAAGTTGCCACAAATGGCTACCTAACACTTTTAATTCAACATTAAGACGTTGAATTACTTTCTCTGCATCGTTACCAACTTTATTTGGCGCATGTCACTCAGTGCACCCGTTAAAATATATGCATGTAGGAGCAGTAACTTTTTTCTAAGGTTGCTTTCAAAAGTGCTCACTTTATCGTGAACAGCTTTTAAACATCTTCAACGCGCGCCGGGCGGAGTCCCTGAAGCCATCACCGAGTCACGAGATATTATTTATTATGTCGCATACAGTTCTTGGTCTGCGTTGCTTCTTTTTTAATGAAGTCCCTTTTCTACTCTCTCATGGCTATTATTGAAATTAGGTCAGCCCTTTCCCCTCTTTTCCTATATTATTATAATAATCTCCTTTACGGAGATTATGAATTTGTGGTCGGGTGCGATTTTAAAACCTCTGCCAACATCTGACCTTCGGGCCGTCGACGGGGGCTACAAACATGTGTCCATGAAATTCCATTTTGGAATTCCCTGACTTTTCCCTGTTTTCCAGGCAGAATATTACCATTTTCCCTAACCTATTTTCAGGACCGAAACCTTCCAATACAATATTTTTCTACCGCTGACAGAACATATGTCCTATGAATGAAGCAGAATCAAATTGCACTGGAACAGAATAAGCAAGTAGGTCCAACCTATTATTCAGTCTGTTTATATTTCTCGCGATATACGCTAGTGACTTCACACAAAAAATAAATTATGTACATATTGGCCCTATGTAACTTGGCAAAAATGTATTACTGCCAGTTTACAAACTTAGAAATTAAAATTTTAACTCTCATACATTACCCTGTATTCGCACAACTATTGCAGAGCAGCAAATTATTTACATTTTCCCTGACCCAGGTGAAAATTCCCTGACTTTTCCCCGTCACATGAAATTCCCTAACTTTCCCCTGTTTTCCTTGTGCGTGGACATCATGTACAAAGTATGTACGCCCCTGGTTTACCGCCACCAAAGTCACCTGCTCGTAATTGGGACCCAACTCAGAGGTGGCGACACGAAAGAACAAGGACAACGACTCTAATTTCCGAAACCATGGCTCGCCTGATACCAGAGGAGCTGAAAAAAGTTGTTGGTAACACTTCGCCAATCATTTGGTGCTAGTTTATTCACAGAAAGTATACGATGCCCACGAGAATGTGTTCAGAAACCTCATATGGCTACTGGATTAACAAATCATTTTGCCTGCAAACACCAAACACATGCGGCAGAAGGATTTACGAAAACACACCTGCTCTTGAAGTAGATTTTCTTGTGTCCTGGTGAACACGACACACTCGAGTTTCGCCAAGACGGGCGTTTTAAGATCTCCACCACACCTAGGAGTTCATCGACGCTATTTTTGTAATTGTAAAGGGCCTTTTAAAGCCCCTCGGTTTTATGCTAGAAAGCTTAGCAGGGGACGGCTAACAAACTAACTTATAACCTAACTTAAATTAACACCCATGCCTTCCCCGGGATTCGAACCCAGAGCCTCCTGCACCCCAGATCGGTGGCGCAACAACCGACTGCGCCACGAGAGGTCGGCTATCGACGCTATTGCCAGTCTGTCTGCCGCAAGGAGGAAAAATGAGATTCCGTGGATTTTACATTAACAAGTATTTCAGAAATGGGATTCTAACCTATGATAACGCTACAGGTGAAAAAACTTGTTAGCATTTATCGTGTGTGTTTGATAACACGGTTAGCATGCTTTCCTCGTATTCCAGAAGCCGAGGAGCTGATTCCTATCAGTCACAGAGGCAGTAAGTAGTTGGTTACGTCTGGTTTCCCATTCCTATTCCAGCGTAGTTTCTAAACATGCGTCTTCCCAACTTCCTAACCTTCACGTTAAGATTTCAAGAGAAATTCTGCAAAGAAAAGAAATTAATCAGAATATTTGCTCTATGAGGGGTGAAGCGGCCAGCCACAACACATGCCGCACCTACTCGACCACGACGAAAAGCCCAGAGGGTGGTACCTATAAATGATGGCGGATGGGTTACACCACTGTAATGGACTAAGCTACAATAAAACCACAGCATTTGCCGGCCTATGCAACCAGACGCAAACCTTCCCTCTTGCCGAGAATGAACCGAAAAAAAAAAAAAATCATCCCCTAGGAATTTTCAATGAAACGCATTATGGGCATAAACAAGCGTGCTTACAGCATGTCCTAAAATACATATGAGCTGCTTTCAGCGTGTATAGTATGCATCAAATAACGACAGAAAAGTAAACATGGGCCTACCAAAAGGCCCCGTCATCATAGGCGATGCAATGGCCAGCGCAAGCGAGTCTTGGCAGTGATCTGAGCCATGGGATCACGCCTCACTTAAAAGTAAGTGGGATTAAAATTTGGCGATCGGAAATGCCATGTATAATCCTTCGCTTGCAATACAGTGCCTGGTACAGGCGACGTCTGTCTGTACACAAGGCTGCACTCATAACTGTCAAAAAAAGCGCACCTGTTCGTCAAACCGACTACGATTACTTTTCGGAAGACGAAACATTTTGTGCAGCTATTACGAGTTTATAAAATACCGTGCGATAACTTGAAACTGAAACTGAAATTTATATATATTATTATTATTATTATTTCCGATTATTCTCCTTTAAGAGAGCGTGTGAACTTGAGCCAATCACAGCTTCACTTCCTTTTTCTCTTATCCTTTCTTCCCAAAACCTCTTCATTATTTCACTATGTCTTTTCTTCCTTTCCTCTGTCCATCTTCTCCCTATCATTTCTTTTTTAGGTTCTTGTTCAATTTTCTTGTTTCTAATTGGTTTTGTGAATTTTTTTCCTATCCTTAATTTCTTCTTCTGAGATTTTCAGTGGTTACTATTCTTCTTGTGTTTCTTTCATCCAATTTGTCTTTAATTTACTTGCACTAACGACACTGAAAATTCTCTTCTTGAGTCTGTCTTCACCCATTCTGCATAAGTATCCGTAGAACTGTAGGCATCATTTCCTAAACTTGTCTGTGATAGTGTCTGTGTTTTCGTATGATTATTTTGTAGGTCGCCTGACCCAAGTTCCGTCTCGGAGGACCGCACCATGGATTTTCCTAAGGATCTTTCGTTCTTGTTTCTCAATGTCATGAATTTTAGTCATTCCCCTGATTACTGTGGTTTCTGCCGCATATCAGCCTTCTGATAAAACAACTCCACACGCACGCACGAACGCGCGTGCACACACATTATATATATATATATATATATATATATATATATATATATATATATATATATATATATATACACACACATACATACACACACATACGGCAAGAGAGGCGAAAGCCACATATAGTTAAAGTGAGCGGTAAAGTGAGCAATTTTGAAATCAACCTACGAAAAAATCACTACCCTTAATTGAGTATACTTTAACGTAAGCAATAACCGCGATACTAGCAGTTAAGTTGGTAGTAAACTACGAGAAGTAATTCCATGTTCTAACGTCTTACTTATAATGTTAAAAATTGTTACCTGCAATTCAGTTTAGTTTTGCCGTACGCAAATAAGAAAAAAATGTGGCATGATTCTAACACATACATTATATGTTTCTAACTCGTTCACATCATCGCCTGGCTGGAGCAACGTTTAAGTCAGCTGATTCATTGTTTTGTTTTAGTATTTTATTTTATCCCGGTCAGCGCTCGTGTATCAACAAACAAGAGGTTTATGATCAACATGATATAAAATTGTGTTTGTATCTTCTGAAATAAAGTATTCGTTAACGTAACGAATAAAATGTTTCTATACATGTTTTGAGTGAAGTGACATTGTTATTGATTTCTGCTGTATTTCTGCGTAGTTTATCGTCCCATAAATTCTTGGAATTTCGCATGGCGACCTGGAAGAAGTGCTGGTTCACGCAATTGAAGTCGGTATACATTTTGAACTGCGAATAAACTGAAAGAAACCTCGGATGAGTGCGTTTCATTTTGCGAAATATATTATAATTATGAAAGCTTAAATAAATGTGCGCGTGTTGTTTAGTTTTTAAGCGATATAGGATGTTCACGGTAAAATAAACACTTTTGAAAGCTCCCCTCATTTGGAATAATAGTCAGTAAATATATTATATTTTAGCCTTACGCACTTTTCACAATACTGCGTTGCGATGGGACGCGATGCGTTTGACGCCGACGATCACCGACCGATTCCATTTGTAGTTTCACGATAATGCGACGGTTTGTCGGCGATGGGTGCTATGCTGCCAACAGTTCTCACGAAATAAAGAAATGTCTTGTTTTTGGCCAGAATGTTGAACAAAAGACAGACGAAAAATTGGTCCGTTGGAACTAAAACAGAAAAATAAAGAAAGATTTTGAAAAAAATAAGGCAATACTACGAAATAATACACCGAAAGTTTGCTTTGCACCAAATGCGTATTTATTCTCAAAACATAACACTACACTTATTAGTCGTCAGTGCTCAAAGTAAACACAATTCTTCTTCTGCTTATCTGTCGCCATTCCGCCGCCGGAAACGCAGATGCACGAACTTCATGCATCACCGTCGACGCCGTCGGTCGGCGTCAACAGGCTGCTGTATTCTGATTGGCTACAGCTCATCGCTACGCACCGCATCGCAGTATTGTGAAAAGCGCTTTAGACGTTAACTTCTGAGTGCGGTGGAATACACACATTGTGTTTATTGCTTACATAGCAATATATATTTTTAAAAAGTGGTTGAAGGGTAAAAAATGACTGAAAGGGAAATAGTAACAAGGTCCTCAAAAGTGCTCATTGTACCGTGAAAAGCCTTTAGTTAGCGGTTATAGGTGACAGCTCTTCGTCTAGCAGCTAGAAACGCTAAACAATTACTTGTTCTCCAGCCTCCGAAACTAGTCCTGCCAGTTGTTTCGTTCTCCTTGCTCCGCGGATAGCAACACGTGTGTTGACCATTAATTGCCCTGGCCACTCAAGACGAACTCAAGCGTAAGGAATTTCCTCAGAGTCGATGCTCTTGTTCGCAGACACGCTGTCAAGGTCGAAATGCAGGATCAGCGCTATGCGGGGTAGTTGATTCAGTGAAGTCATCAACCTTTTCAGACCTTTGGTTCGAGTCCGAATTCCGGTGGCGGAGAATTTTCGCGGGCGGAAATTCTCATGTAGATGGACACCATCGTAGTTCCATCGTCTTCATCTGGCATACGGATATTTATTTCTCTTTTATAAATACGTACATGAATCTGCCATGAATACATGAGATATCATTATTCACATTTTTTCATTACTCACTTACTCTAAGAAATATATTTTTACTATTTATTTCTTATCTTAACTATAACAAACACAATAATGCACTTCATTTCTGGAACACTGATCACGGACCTACTTAACGCGTTAACGTGCAATGTGTTACGTTAGAAAAGTAATAATATATCAATATTAAACGTTTCTAAAATGCTATTGCTGTGATACATGTAACGATGCTGGATGATTTTGGCTGTTATCGGTTATACTTTTCCAGTTTTTTAGTGTAATCCTTGTTCCACTGTAATATTGTCTTTACCAAAACAAATTATTTAAAATAGTCACATAACTTTAATCGTGTGTTCTGTTTGTACTAAAATAGGAGTAAATATTTCGACAATTTTAACTTTCAGTATGCAATAATGACATTAGTAATAGATACTGCAGACTACTGAAAATACCTACTTATCAAGAAGTCCTTCACAAAATTTATTTCCAGGCAACATAAAATACACGTTAAGCTGAAATCCAATTGAGTATTAAAACATAAACTGCATAAAATTAAGACATGAATAACTTCATGTACAAACCGAAGATCAATTTACGTAGCAAAATTCCCACGAAAACTAGGCAATACATTGATAAAATATAAACGCCTACACAAACCAGCAATAATACGAAAAAATAAAGGATGTTTGTCACTTACATATGAATTTTTTTAGCTACAAAAACCTATTCCTCACAATTTTGGAGTTAAGTAACTTTTCTTTTATAGCATTCAGCCTAGATTAAAAAAAAAAAAAAAACCTTATTGCCCTACGGTACAAACGTAAAGACTAGTTATACAATTTTAAAGTTCTTAAATTATGTTGCCATTATTTGTAGTCGTAACACGGAATATCAGGCCTGTCATTTGTCAGGCAATGGTAAAAATTTAAGCCAAAAATAACGCGGAGGGGAGGGGGACCCTGTTACGTAGAGTGTGCTTTTCTAATAGTAAACCTAACATGCAAACAAGTACAGTCAATTAGGATGATATATTTACGCTATACATTTTAGAAGACTGCTTGAGGTACGATTTACATACCAACCGAACACAGGATTATTACTGTTACTTACAAACCCTAATTATATGAAAAATTGTATGGCAGGAAGGACGCGGATCATCATGTACTGTGGCATGCTTATACCTACAGAAAAACACACGGATTGTCGCCACGCGAAACTATTTTAACTAGCAGGCACATATACCACAACAGGGCAAGTCTTCGTACTGATATTTACAGCTCACAGCTGAAAACAGAAGACGAAATATATTTACTAAGAGCAATTTATAATATTAGTGCAGGTCGATAGATACCGTCCTACCAATACAAGAGGCAGCACTGAAATAACAAAGTCTCGGCCGTGGTTGGCACGCCTCCCTCCATTACGTTCCAAACTATGATGTGGCACTATCACATGTACCACTAATGTCAACGTACATTTACACATATTTCACCCAAACCAAAACAATCTAAATTTTCACAGAAAACATGGTCTACCACATGAATACTGATTAATAACACCAAATCTATCTTCACCCAACATGTGGGATTTCCAGTGTCAAGTAAATAACTAGTTATAAACGCAAATTGCACGAAGATATTGGAACACGCCAGAGGGAAAAACCAAGAAATTCTAATCAAAGTATACATACTGAGTAAGATAGGTCACATTGAGTTTGTGCCCTCATCTTAGGCCACACATGTCGACTGGCACGAGTAAGTGTCTGACGAAGCAGTAACTACAGTTTATCTAATACGTAGGCATACCATACCCTAGCTGGTACTACCAAAATAATACATTTCGAAACAAACTGAAAAAATTATTTGAAGTTCAATGAAACAACATAACTTAAGTCAACCAACACTTACTTTGGGAAAGAATAATGGTTCTTTCCTCCAAGGTTCGACTGTCAAGTTGTTTGTTTATTACATTTAGTGCAGATGAAATTGAGGCTAGACTATAGTATGTAAGTTAATCATGCTAGCATGCAGTAAAAACAACCCAGTTATTCGAGTTTATTTTTAACACAGCGATAAAGCAAATTTAGTTCGTTAAAATTCATTCATATTTTTAGCGAAGATTATAAAATACATATTCAAAAGATATTAAGCCCCAATATTTTTTTAAACGCTACGGAATATTGCTAAGTGTGTTATACAACAGTATGTGGCATAGTTGTTTGCAGAGAAAACTACAGACATTCATTATTATAGGGGTAGAATTTCTGTGGTTACAGCCAAATAGGAAAAATAGCCCCAACACACACACACACACAAAAAAAACACACACACACACACACACACACACACACACACACACACACACACACACACACACACACACACACACACACACACACACACACACACACACACACACACACACACACACACACACACACACACACACACACACACACACACACACACACACACACACACACACACACACACACACACACACACACACACACACACACACACACACACACACACACACACACACACACACACACACACACACACACACACGCGACGATTAATCTCAAAAACACGTACGCAGTTAAACGAAACCCAATAAGAGTCGGCATTTCCTCGCGAGACGTCACTATAAGCTCACGAACGAGTACACAATGAGCACTTTAGAAATGAACCTTAGAAAAAGGCCACTGTCCCTGCCTGCATATATTTTAACGGGCACACTAAGTGACATTCGCCCAGTAAAGTTGGTAACGATGGCTGGATAGTAGTTCCATATTTTAACGTCGAATAAAAAGTGTTAGGTAACCAGTTGTGATAACTTAAAATTATTCCTTTCGCTTTCTGTTTTTTTAATGCATCGAAGTGTGAAAATAAGCAGATTTGTAAAGTATTTACTTATTAATAATTTCATAGTTTCACTTGACCGAATAAAGTGATGACGCCCACGGCAATGATAATTTTACATAAGGCGGAGGAATACACATCATGCATGCAAGTAGATCATAAGCAGGACTTTCAAAAGTGCTCATTTTATCGTGAACAGCCTATAAACAAACCCCTGCAAGGCTTACCAGAAATGTACATGTAAAAAGGACTGACTTAGAACTGTCAAAAAAGTGCACTGATTCGTGAGACAGACTATGTCTGCAACGCAGGACCCACGATGTTTAAGCGGTTACACTGCTCACCTCCCACCATGATGAACCGGGTTCAATCCCCGACCTGGCCACTCCCGGATTTTTGCAAGTGGGAATCGTGCCGGACGATGTCATTGGTCGGTAGGTTTCCTCGGGAATCTCCCGTTTCCCCGTCGTTGCATTCCGGCGCTGCTCCGTTCTCACCTCATTTAACCCTCATCGGCTCCCAAGACCTCGTTAACAGCAGTCCAAATGTCTCAGCTCAACTATATCTGCACGCAAATTGCGCTCGGCAAGGGTAGCGGGGATCCGAGCGAGCACAGGCGACGGCCCCGGGCACGTAGGGGGGGGGGGGGGGGGGACGCGCCCAGCTGGACCCGCCGCAGTCGGAAGTGGGTGCATGCCCCTGGCGACGCAAGGCCAGGCAGCCTCGACCTTGGCAGACGGGCGTGGCACGCCTCGCGAACCTGCCCTATATAAGGGTACCTGCCCGCCATCCCAGCCACACGTTCTTCGTACCTCGAAGTCTGTCGCCAAAAACCGTCGACATGAAGTTCTTGGTAAGTCGCACCATCGCAATTCATTCCCTTCTCGCGCACTGCGCCCATACGGTCGCAGTTTCGCATGAGCACGTCCGTACAGCCGCGCGCCGATTTTAGTTAGTGTGGTACTCTACCATTCAAGTCACCAGTCCTGTTACATTGTGATATATATATACACATATAGATATATTTTTTTTTTTTGGTGACTTGAATGCTAGAATAAGAACGGAACTTTATTTAACATTGTGAACATCCTGCATTTTAATTCCAGTTCCAGTATGGCTAAATTTTAACGAAGTCGCCTTTTTGGCACGCAACTTAGGCAAAAGTAAAGTACAAAAGGGAGTATTTGGAATTTAATAGACATATATATTAAATTGTTTTGCTAAAACACGAATTTTAACTGTCACACAGATATCATATGGCTACCTTAAATCAATGTTTACATCCATATCTAATCGACAGTAAAATTCACGACCATTAATTCGTGTCTGCATTACATTAAGAGCGACTTCGTTATATTTGGTGTGCTTCATTATTTACAATTGGAAGAAGGGGCTATCATACTTAAATTTACAATACAAAGTAAATCACCTGCACATAGTAAAATAAAGTCACTTTCCTAAAAAAAAATTATTATATTATTTAGGTTAAAATAAAGCAAGCATTAAAAACACCAGACACGAGTTTTCATTTACTAAAGATTAACTAAACAAAATAAGGATTCCTTTTCGTTTGCTAACCAAGGAATACTTGGTCAGTTTTCAAAAGTATTCAACCATCGCGCAAACTATACTGCTGAAGCCATTTCCAGGACTGTAGGAAGTGAAAGGCCAACTCTGATTTCTTTATAAACTAACTGTCCTTACGGTACTGGATGGTGGTGAATAAGTGTAGTAAAATGTCAAGTAGTCAAGTGTATGGAATGTGGTTCAAGTAAGATGGCAAATAATGAAATTTCAATATGTGATGTGATAATTCTCTACATAACTGGGTTTTTGACTCATATATCGAAGGAGAAAAATTAAATCATTAAAACAATATTATTTAATTTTGAATGCATGACACAGACTTAAATAACAACCACTAGACTACAAGTGTACATAGAATCCGTCGGTAACTAATTGGCTAACATTAAATTACGAAAATATAACAAAAATTCATACAACTCAATTTTTCTGAATCTAATGACTTCAATAGTTACCTACGACTTTTACACATTAGCATATCTGTTGTCAGCTTGGACTCAGTTACGATAGAATCAGGAATGAAAAAACATTACTGGCAATTCATCGAAAAAAAAAAAATGTTTTAACACCCGATGCATGCATTCGATTCACCAAAAGATTTAACATCTCAAATTTAAGCAATACAGCACCAAACTATCAAGAGTACGCAAAGAAAAACTTCATGAGGGCATATGCGTATATGTAGTGCATTGCTGGGCCAACAGGTTGTTCTGTCCGCCGTCATGGCTGTCGCCCTGGCCAAGCCTGGCCTGCTGGGAGCTCTTCCTTATGGCATTGCTCCCTATGGCATTTCTCCCTATGGTCTGGGCTATGGTGGCATCATCCCCAACACTCTGGGCTACTCCGCCCTCGCCACCCCCGCCCTGGCTGCCCATGCTCCCATCAGCTACGCCGCCGCTGCTCCCGCCGTAGCCGTGGGTGTCCGAACCCAGTATCATGCCCAGGACGAGCTGGGCCAGGCCGCCTACGGACACGCCGAGCCCTTCCAGACCCACAATGCTGTGCAGGTATGTACCATTTAGAGTGTTGTCCTGCCCTTGCACGGCCCCAGCTGTATCCACAACTCACAGTGTGTCTGTGTCACAGGACGCCTTCGGCAACAAGATCGGCAGCTACAGCTACCTGGCTCCTGACGGCCAGGTGGTGAAGGCCGACTACGTGGCTGACGGTGCCGGCTACCGCGTGGCCAGCAATGCTCTGCCCGTTGGCCCCACTGTCCTGCCTGTGGCTCCTGCTCCCGTCGCCGACACACCTGAGGTGGTGGCAGCCCGTGCCGCCCACCTGGCCGAGCTGGAGGCTGCCAAGCACCGCAGCAGGAGGAGCATCGCTGTGGGACACACCCCCGCCAGCACCGCGCTCGCCGCCCCAGTAGTGGCTCCCGCCATCTCTTCCTACGCCGCTCTGCCCTACGCCGCCCATGCTGCTCTGCCCTATGCTGCTGCCCTGCCTTATGGCGCTCCTGCTGCTCTGCCCTATGCTGCTGCCCTGCCCTATGCTGCCGCCCTGCCTTATGGCGCCCATGCTGCTCTGCCCTATGGTGCCGCTGTCCCCGCCGTGCGCGCAGCTACTCTCACCACTGTGGTCAACAACCCCGGCCATGCCGTCTCCTACAGGGTCGACTGAACGATATTTTCGTCTATGCCATCCAATCAATCTCACCAATCCTTAATTTCCTCCTCTGTTACGACTGATGTGTGAGTTCAATGTGTCATGTGGACTTTTTGTACATAAAATATATTATTTTAGCGTAAAATAAATTTCTACATACAATGAATTGGCTTTCTTATATTTTATGACTAACCAATGAAAAAAAAAAAACATTAAAAAAGAAAGATGACTTATTTCAGCAAAAGAAACTAAAAAAAAATGCAAAAATTTGCAGTTTATATAAGTTTACAGAACTCCACACAACGGAAGTGGTTTAGCATCAAACTATTATACAAAGGCCAGGATGCAAGTGAACATGGGACTTTACAATAAAAGTAAATACAAAATGTCACAGTGATTGTAAAAAAAAAATGTTTTAAACTAAAACTTAAAACATATGAAAAGAATTAATACATTTTAGTACTTCACACAAAAGTACAATGCAAATTCCCTGTAGACATGTAGGATGCTTTTTTTAATACATCTATCTCTACTATGCCAAGTGCCCACACACAGTATTTGCAAATAGAATTGTGTTCTGGCAGAAGGAGAAAATTTTTTTTGTGAAAAAAGTGACACTGAAAAGCTGTTATTAAATCTACAATGATTACAGACACAGTGATTCATTAAACTGTTACATAATATTGAACAGCATAAAAAACAATTTTTTACATGCTATTCTGAAAAAAGATGTAAAAATAGCACTTAATGTTAATCCCACAAAGTTAGCAGACCACACTTACCTATACATTTTAAAAGTATGAATGCCAATATTTCTTAGAACTTAGTGGATTTTGTGTGCTAAGCATACACACATTTCAGTACAAAAACAGGCATAATTTAAAATTCTTGTTAATTCCGAGACCTGGGAAAGAGTATTTCAAACTACAAATTTTAATTAAATATGTTATTCGTATGTTGGCATGGAGGATAGGCCCCCTTTTTTTAAATGGCGAAATGTTTCATTTTGCTTTTAAATTACTTGTTTTGCAACTGCAGAACGAACTAAAAGTATGGCTTAGTGTGTGCCCACCAAATTGTCACCCAACGCAAAGACTACTAGACAACTTTCTCTTATAAAACACTCGGACTTTCCAGACACACGAAATTCAACTTACTCAAATTACACTTCTTGTTCATAGTTTTATAGCAATACAAGAGCTGTATTTGGGAAAGAGTTAAAATTTACATTCTACCAAATATTTTCAACAGAATTATACGCCGGGTCACCTGTTTTCTGCCTAAAGATTTATGCGAAGGATAGACTCCAATGATTTCCTTTGGTTATTGGCAGCGTGTCTTTGCCGGGAGACAATTTATTTCTTACCTGAGCAGGCTAATCAGAATTATATAACTCCGGCACTGAGTGTCTTCGCGGGAAGGCACCTAAAATGCACGACAGTTAAAATAATCAAATCACGAAAGTGGATCTGAGCTCTTGAATTTTGGAGTACAAGTTTTCTGAAATTTTTTCGCGAAAAATAGGCAGCCCTAATTATAGGCATAATACCAAGATAACTGAACATTTGATACATTTTAATAGCATTGATATGACTACTGGGGAACTATTCTAAAGCACAACTACATAGTGAAAATGTCACACTAAGTTGATCGTAATTAGTAATATGGGAGTGATCTTGCAGTGACAATGAATACTACCTCAATGCTTGAGTCCGGAAATAGTCTAATTTTACTAATATCAATTGAACTACAAGGCTTCTAAGTGTATGTGGAACCTGTAACACATGATAAATGAATCACATTGCCTTCTAAGAGTAACGATGGGAACTGCGTTGGCAAAAAATAAGAATTTGGAAAATAACGAATCGAGAATTCGCAGATTTACAGAAAAGGCCTAAGATAAACTGGATGGCAATATTAACGAACCAAAAAAAGTATGCAATTTACAATGTCCCCAAAAAAACTTCTGGGTACACATTATGTACACACACATATTACATCCATCCATATGCACATATATACATACATACATTTTATAAACATACATCTCCATCATCCCCAAAATTCGGTATGTGCCATTTAGACTCCAAAATTCACTTCTTGATTGAATCTGGCAGCAATGAATACATTAGAAAGGGGCTTATAAATTATAAATTAGGATCACATAAATAAATACAACATGTTTGCAAAATAGGAAGGAAAGAAGTATGATTAATGAGTACGAAACCAGAGAAGAAAAATTAACTAAGAGAATATAGAGCTTAGACTAATACCGAAAAAAAAAATTAAGAGTGCATGGGACCGATGCTATAAACATTACTCGCATTGTCAGGACTGGAGAAGTAAGTAGCTACCCCAATGGTAGTAAAGGCAGCGAACAGTATAGGAAATACCCGACAGGGCATTTTCACCAAGGAAGAAGACCCACACTCAGATGGTCCAACATCATATTATCATACGGGCATCCATTGTACACTACTTAAAGTTCGGTTGTTCGTGCCTGTACTACTTTCCGAGCAGATACAGTTCCACTGCAAGGTCCTCACATTTCCATTCCCAAACCCAACATTATATCTGGTGTCATTACAAGTGAGATAAGTTCAAGCTCAGACTGAAAGGCAGATAACTCTGCTTGGTAAATGAGAATACCAAGCACGTAGTCAATGCCCTGGAGTATCCATATTTGGTTGGTTGTTCAAAGATACCAGTAGAGGAGGCAGAGGGTGCCTTTGGACCTGAGAAGACTATCAAATATATTGGCTCCTACGGGGAGAACCAATCATCGGCGTCATGTTGGTGTTATGGACAGCTCCTATATTGGAGATAAAGGTAATCTGGTCACTATAGAAAGGGTGAAGACCCTTAGGAGCCAAATACATAATGCAACCTGGTCTAATCACAGTAGATCTAGGGGAGGAGAGCCAATCTTTATATTTATCATAAAATAAGGCATTATGATCCAAAGAGCACTTGCCAAACAGCCATTAGAGGTTGTACACAACATCCATGATGTGAGGCCCCAAATTCATAGTGACTATACCACCAGAGCTACCACAAAGAAAAGGAACATTATTGTAAGTTGCATGTTGAATTCCTTAAGTATAGGCATAGCAAGGAAGAATGAGGACAATACAACCTTTAAGATAATTTATGATTAAACACGATGAGAATAATAAGATAAAGTCCATTGAAAATCGAATCCAAAACATACACAAGTCAGACATATTTAAAAGTTAATGAAAATGGTGCAGTGTGTTTCGATTGTTTAGAACTTCACTACCCTTTCAATACGACTAACTGTAAGGTATACTGCACGAGCACCATTTGTTTAGTAAAAATTCGATAAAATATTTACACTTATTTGCAGAAAACTTTACCACCATGATCGAATCGTGCAAGTCCTTCGAAGGTTGCCACACAGTATCGTCACAGGCCGACATGAATCCTGTTTACATTTAATGCGGTTTGCTCGCGCATATGTGCTTCTCGGGGGCATACAGATACTTCCAACAATCCTAGCTGTAAGACACAGAATAAGGCCTTAGTAGCAGCGTGAGCCAGGAGCCAAGTTTAATAAACATGCAGCATGCCCCGATGGTACATTCAGCTGCATTGTCAGCCTCCAAGAGGCAGGTTGGACGTTTCGGCGCATTGCTCGTCACTTGAACATTTTGCCTGCACTGAGAGATGGCGATGGACGCATGGGAACAGGATGGCACACACACCCGCCGAGAAGGCTCGGGTCGACCCCAGTGGACCACAGCAGGAAGGATCATTTCACTGTAGTGTGTAGAGATTTGGGAGGCTCTTAACATCGAGGTATTGAATGCCTATGAGAGTGAAACGAGGCGAGTATGCATCGAATGCAAGGGTCAGGGAAAAAGAATATCACCAAGACCCACAAAATAGCAGCATCATCCAGCACGATTCCCACGTACCAAATCTGGGAACGACCCTGCCTGGAATGGAACACTGTTCACCCAGGTGGGAGACGAGAAGTCTGGCCACTACACTACCATGGCCTCTTATATTTAATTGTGCGACATGCTGTTAGTCCTCCATACACATTTCTGCACACCATACAGCACAGCATCTGGTGATACGCCTGTGCTCTGATTACGAACTACACATATCGCAAGATTCTGTTCGCTGAGAAGCGATTTTGCCGTTGTGTAGCGCACTCTGAAGCAAGCTGATTATGAACATATTTTGTTTCGTTATCGTACCGCAAATTTCGGGGTTCGATGACGTCGCAGCGGTGGAAATCGCAAGATGTGAGTACGAAACAGCGTTTTGTGCGGCCAAAATCGCAACTGTGGTGCGCTATTCACCACAAGTACGATTGTCCGTGGAGAGCTGATAATAAACACTGCATGTAATTTGCTTTAAGCTAATTAATCAAGGAATAATCATAATACACTACAATATGTTGTAAAACACTGACTTACTCGCAAGATACATATTTATGTAGCTGCAGCAGTCTACGTAGGTTATTGTTGGGTGGTTACTGCGGCAGCATGTGTTTATTTTCCCACTAAACAAATGTCGTGTAGGTGCTTACTTTTCTGACCAACAGATGTCGCGCTTGGTAAACAGTAAGTTTATAAACCATAAATATAAGTATTGTTAGAGATATTGTCGCACATGTTATTCATAGTGCTTTTTTTTTCATTGAAATCTATCATTTTAGGTAGATACTTACGTCTGTCTGCACAAAATTATTAAATAAATTAACATAACGATTTTTTGTGTATTCGTTCTGTGACGCCAGAGATTTTCGATATACATTGAAGTTTAACGAAACGCGTACCGCATTACAGTTCGTAATCACTACATTCGCTTTGTGTTTAGTTGTGTCTCCGAAGCATAACGACTGCTATCGGAGAGTTCGTAATCAGGGCCCTGTGTTCAGGAGTAAGATATCCAGGCGACTAACAGAGCGGGATCTGTCGTTGCGACGTCCCTTACGATGCCTACCATTACGACATGAGCATCGCCGAGCATGTGTGACCTTCTGCCGGGAATGGGCAGCATGGCAGCTTGCAGACTGGAGACGAGTGGTGTTCAGCGACAAATCATGGTTCAGTTTGGATACAGACGACCGCCGAATTCGAGTCTGAAGATGTCTTACCGAGCACCATGATCCACTATTCATTATACAGTGACATACCACCTCAGCAGGAGATGTCTAGTATCAGGTGCTATTTTCTACGATTTCCCCACTCCACTGGTGGTAATTGAAGGGACCCTGACGGTGCATCGATACAACCAGGATATTTTACGACCATGTGCGTTCCCCTTCCTGGTGCAGCTTGACGACCCCATTTTCCAGCAGGATAATGCCCAGTCTCATACAGCGCGGGTAACTTTGGCCTGTCTCCATTATGTTAATGTGCTTCTTTGGCCAGCAAGGTCCCCAGACCTCTTGCTCATTGAGAACGTTTGGAACCAGACTGGATGGCACATTTGGCCAGCTGCAACTATGGCGTATTTGGAGGGTCAGTTGTGCCAACTGTGGCAGGATCTCCTGAAACATCCGACGTCTATAAGCATCCAAGCCCGACCTTATCGCCGCCTGTCTATGCTAAGAGTGGTATGTGTGATCCAAAACCATATTAAGTGCATCCTGCAACTGTTGGTACCCTGCAATACATGGTTGTTATGGTGCAATATTTTGATGTTTTTGTGTACATACTACCAAGTCCTGTGCCTGTACCCACTTACATGTCTCTGCAATGGTACCTTCACAGTGATCAATTTTTTGCCAGTAAGTGATTGGGTGATAATGAACACACTAAGCGTATACTGTGACAGGAAATGGCAAGAGTTTTTTGAGCAGCAGAGTGGTAGTTGAGAATGGTGTAGAGAGGTGGAAGTCATAATCTGTACAACAGCACTCGAGCGATCGCAGCAGCTCTAAGGCTGTATACTTCTTTGACAAGTGTGGGAAAGGACATAATTTTGCTCATCCTTTATCATGACCAGTATCCTTAGTATAGTAGGAATACTAACACCAATTTGATGAAGATGTCATTCTGAATGAATGGACAGAACATCATGTTTACTACAGCATATGTGAGCGGAGGGTCTTAATACTCGGGAACCCTGCAGGAACATCATCATCTGAAATATTCCACACTGGTTTTTGCTCCGGAGTTGCAACTCGGGACTCAAATGTATGAAATGCCCACCATTCTCTACTATGGTGCTCCACTCAGCAATCAGGAGAGACATTACAGGGTATCCTGAGAAAAGGCACGATATGTTACTGATACGGCATGCCTGGGTACACCACGCACCATGTAGGATGACCTGAACTGGGTATTCGAGGTGGAGTCAGTGAGAGAGGTACCAGCACAAAGGCATGTGGTATGGGAAGCAATGATAAGCCAGTATGAGTGGGACTATCAAGAATGCATCGAGAACTTGGCAGCTGCCGCGAACGAAATATGTACAAAAAGTTCGACCATTACGTTTTAGGAGTGTTGGGGTGTAGATGGCCTGGGAACCTGATACGGGAAACTTGTTAACATTGATCTTGGAGTGGGGGTGGTACGAGTTTGAAAAAGGGGTGCGGCATAATGTCCTCTAGAAATAAAACTTTTAAAAACAACAGAAAATGAAAATACACACAGAAAACCTTCAAAGAGATAGTGTTTTTATTACCATGAAGCCTTTCATATCACTCCTAAGTATATATGCTATGAACCAATTATATTTTATTAAGCTGGGTACTGAACTTCACAAACTCCAAAGACTTAATAAAGCATTTGCAGCTGACAGAAGAAAGTAAGATATTTGCATACGCCGATGATGCTCTTGTAATAATCTAGCATGGAGCTGGGTTGCAATAGGACACAAAACAGAAGAAACATTACAGCAGATAGATACATGGGGAAGGTTAGTTAAATTAGGTAGGTAATTCTAAACGTCTTGTCGACAAGGAGCTCGTTAGTGGTGGAGGAAGATGTTCAGTGAAACAGGAACTGCAGGGAGGATCCGGCCATGGCCGGTGTAGGCTGTTCACTGTAAAATGAGTACTTTTGAAAAGCATGCTTAAGATCTATTTGTATGCACAATGTGTATTCTTCCACCTTATGTTAAACGGTCTTTGCCATGGGCCTCATCGCTTTCTTCATGCGTCGGTCAAGTGAAACTGTAAAAATTACTAAAAAAGTAAATATCTTTAAAATCCGGTAATTTTTTCACCTCGACTCATAAAAAAAAACACAAAGCTATAGAAATAATTTGATTCATCGGAAAAGGTTACCTAACAATTTTTTATTCGACGTTAAGGTAACTACTTTCCCCTCCATCGTTACCAACTTTACTGGGCGCATTTCACTCAATGCGCCCGTTAAGATATGTGCAGGCAGGGCCAGTGACATTTTTCTACGGTTGATTTCAAAACTGGTCACTATCGTGAACAATCTTTAGTAAGGGCCAATGAACCATTCTAGCAATCGCCTCTAGCGACCACGGAAAACCGAAATTAGGACGGCCGGACCGAGAATCGAATACAGGTTCTCTAGAATGCAAGTCAGAATGTTTACAAGTGCGCCACCTAGCTGGGTTCGTAGCACGGACCAGTTTCATAGATTTTCTTTCATAAACTAAAGAAAAATTGCCAAACGCTGCTTCTTTCTAAGGGCTGGTTGCACTAACATCACCCCCGATCCGAGATCGAACGATCATAGTTCCGAACCAGAATCCAGTTTGATCTTTGTTCCAATGTAAAAGTGTTGCACCAACGAAATTTCATGTTTCTGGATATCCGATTCGTCGATCTTGGAGAGATCGATATTAAGTAGGCTATGAGACAAATTTTGGTATTGGCTCGTAATATTTGACGTCATGGAAGTAGGCGTATTTCTCACTATAGATAGAACTAGATGTGCGATGTTTGATCTGTTTTAAGTGAATTATTGTTGTACGAATTTTACTGAATAATATTCAAGTGCGGATAATGTTGTTTTAATTTCCCAAGAAAACAATCGAACGCAGTTCTATCTGTTGGAATATTTTCAAACTAAATTTGTCGACGATTGCTGCTGATCCCGGATCGAGATTTCGAACCGCAAATTTCGACGGTTCAAAATGAACTTCATCTAGATATCCAGCCCAGCTCTGAACTCGAATGATGCAAAGGTTTTCAGTGTCGACCTTAGATACGATCTACGCTCGAGTTCCGAACCACGACGGTGCAATCGGCCCTTAGACTCCGTGGCATTAATCCAACTGGCCGCGTGCGAAACATCCTCTCAGAGACGAGAGTCAGGACGTAGACAAGTCCCGCTCAGACGCAGAAGTCAGGTGAATCACGCAATGATCCGGTTATTGGCTATCTGCCCCACTACAGCCTGGTTCCGGACTTGGAAATACTTCTCGGCGCGTGTTGTCTTGTTCCGCGGAACGACCAACCTCACCTGGCGACTACACTCAAGGACTACGGATGACGTCACGGCTGACCACAGTTACGCTTAAAAAAAAAAAAAAAAAAAAAAAAAAGGGCTAGAATGCGGCACGCATGCGCCCAGCCCTTTGTAAACACAACTGTGTGTTTGGTAATGAATGGAACCATTCTTCTAAACATCTCAAAAACCATACAAGACAAAATAAATATATAGGCCTTCTCAAAGAGGTTATCATAAACTGAGACACCACCAAGCATCGTAATATTCGTGTCCTTGAATCAACAGAGCTTACTTTTCTTCCCCAAAGGATTGATAAAATTGATTTTCAATATATGATATATTTCGAAAACACTGGACAGAAAAAAAGGATATACTATAATCAGTGATATTGAGCTAAATTTGACATAAAATGTTTTGAAATCATGGCTTACATTTTACTAACTAATGACCGGGTGCACCAACATCTTCCCTGATCCGAGATCGAAATGATCCTAGTTCCGAACCAGGATCCAGTTTGATACTGATTTCAATGTAAAAGTGTTGCACCAACGAAACAGCATGATTCTGGATCTCCGATTCGTCGATTTTGGTTCCGCCGCCTTTTCTATCATTGCCGAAGCTCAGAGCGGGGGTGTGCTCGGGCCCTTATACCACCCAGGCGGTTGCAGAATTTGTATCTCTCTGCGGGCTAGAGGAAGTTTCCCTCCCCAGACCGCAGAGAACACATAGCCCAGAGGTCAGGATGCCCTGCACGTCCCAGCACAACCCCCACAGCCCGCCAGTCAGACCAGCAAAGCCGCGGTTCCCTAACCCTTTCCTTTCCTGCCTGCGGGGGGTGGGCGGGGATGGCAAACATTTAACTGAGTGCCCAAGTTTGTATATTATTAACGGTAGCAATTTTGGAAATAAAAGTTAACAATACTGGTATATGGTTTCGAAAAATCCATCTGCCAGTAGTAAAATAATTTATATGAAGTGGTTTATTTTGAAGCTAATAGTTTATGCCAAAAAAAGTCCCTTGAAGTTAATTTTAAGGTATGTGGGTTTTGCTTGTCATGTTACGAAATGGTAGGGTGAAGTATGTGATGATATTCAGTAATTTAATTATATAATCGGCGCGAAAATAGGCAGAAATTATAGTATAGGAGAGAAACGAATGCTGGAGGTGTGTTTTCATGAAAACGGGATATGGGGGGGGGGGGGGGGGGACGTGCACAGCTCCGATGAGGATGGTGAAATGCGCTGGGAACATCCTCGGGGGAGTAGTTTTGTTAAAGTGAGCGAATTCCCGTCCCGGACTGACCAGAGAATTTTCTCGCTCTCCCAAGGTTTTAATGTAATATTTGCAGTGTCGTTTACTGGTTTAATCTCGGCATTTTTTGTCTTTTTGGGTAGTTACGCGTGTCTGGTTGATACTGACGTATCCTTTTGAGTACGGGGTTTGATTGTGTTAATATTTATCATAGAATTTATTGTTTTGGGAATGAAATTTATTGCCTATATGAGGTAGTTTCAAAGCATCATGAATGTCGGAAATGCGTGTTAGTGGCAGTGCATTTGTGATTATTTTTAAATATTTACTCTCAAAAATTTGAAGTGATTAAATTAATGTTTTTGACGCGGCTCCCCATACTTCATTTCCATACATAATGGCTGAGCGGATTTGAAAAGTATATATTAAAAGTTTTAGCCATTTAGGAAGCCGAGGCGATTTTAGTAGTGGGTAAATTAAGGGGATTTTTCCTTGTTTCATTTATGTGGGTGGACCATTTCAGTTTATTATCTATTTTTAAACCTAAATATTTTGCTGAGTGAGTAAGGGCTGTCTACATTATTGTATTTTAATGGTTTAATTTTCTGGCTGTTTCCTGTGCGTTATAATGAGTGCTTGACTTTTCTCTGCATTAATTTTAATTTTCCATCGGTTGTACCACTGACTCAGCTCGTCTAATTGGCACTGTGCAAACAAATATGCATATTTGATATGTTTATCTTTCTAATAGAAGAGGGTGTCGTCGGCATACATTTGTAAAGTGCAGCAAGTGCTGGGAATATTGACAGTATGCATGTTATATAAAAATGGAGATAGTGCGGAGCCTTGAGTTACACCTACAGTTAGGGGGCGGTGGGAGGAATCAGCGCCTTCTACATTTACAAAGAATTTTCTGTTGGCGAAATAGTTGTCTATGAGGTGGATGTAGCAGCCTGGAAATTTAAAATTTATGAGTTTTTGAATGAGTCCCGGTATCCAAACCTTGTCGAAAGCTTTCCCTACATCCAAGAACACAGCTATAGTATATTGTTTATTTATGCGGGAAGTTTTTATAACATCTGTAACGAACGTAGTTAGAGCGTGAGTTGTGGAGTGGCCGGCTTTAAAAACGAACTGCCTATGCGGATTAATGTGCTTTTTAATTGCATGTGAGTTTAGTCTAGCGAAGAGAATTCTTTCAAAAACCTTGCTTAGAGAGCTGAGTAGCGATATTGGCCTCCGGTTTATAGGGAGTTGTGGGTTCTTGCCTGGTTTAGGGACAGTGATCACTTTTGCCAGTTTCCATGCATGTGGGTAATAGTTGAACTTTAGTATGGCGTTTAGGATATCCAGTAAGAGACAGAGGGCTTCGTATGGGAGGTTTTTAATAGTTTGGTTGTTTATTTTGTCTGGGCCTGGCGCTTTTTTAGGGCGTAGGTTTTAAATCGTAGCTATTAATTCTGGCATGGTTATTAATTCCGGTTCCTTTTTTTGATTTTCTGTTTAGAAATTTCTGTGCGTGTGATATTACATCACGGGTGAAATTAATGTCTCCGAGGTCATCATTCGGAGTGAATTGATTTTCCAAAGAATTATCTATAATTTCTGCTTTAGTTTGGGGGTCGTAAGCTAGTCCTGTTGGGGAAAGAATAGGTGTTGATTGAGTTTTCTTGATAGCACCTCGGAGCACACTGGATATCCGCCAGAACTGATTTATATAATCTGAAAGTTCGGTAACAAAAATTTCCCGTTTGGTAATTTTTTGTGATTCTAATATAATTTTTAATTCTTTTTTTCTTCTTGTTATATTTAGCTTTGTTACATTCTGTTCTGTTTCTTTGGAATACATGTCTAGCTTGTCGTTTTTCGGCAAGTAGCATGTCTATATCTGGAAAATTTTGCTTTAAAAATTCGCGCCTGTTTAGGAATTTTGTGTGTTTGGATAGCTGGGTTTTTAAAGTATTTTCCAGGATTTCTATGGCTGGATTGATATTATTTTTGTAGCGAATCGTTAAATGCTGTTCCGTAAACATTTCCGCCAGTTCGTTTTTAAAGCCTTCCCAGTTTGTTACCGGAATTTTTGCTAGAATGGTTTCTGGGTGTTTAAATGATTCTGTGCTAATTTTGCATAGAACTGGCACGTCATCGGAGTTTAATTCGGTTAGGGTTGTTAGTTCTGTAAATAAATTTGGTAGGTTAGTGATAATGTCAAGCACGTCCGGATTATGTTTGTGATTTTTAGGGAAGAAAGTAGGTGAGTCGGGGGGCCTGAATAATATAGCTGTGGAGCTGTGCGTGGTTCTGTAATGTGTTTCCAGTAGTATTATTAATTCTGCTGTGCCAATCGGTTTGTTTTGCGTTTAAGTCGCCTGCAATTATGAAGGGGTAAGGTTGGTTTATTAATTTATCGATATCTGTAGTTTTTAATATCGCTCGGGGCGCTAGGAAGGCTGAGATGATGGTTATGTGGCCAGAATTTGTGTTTATATTAATTGTAGTGGTTTCTATGTTTTCACAGTCGGAGTCCTTATTAAAGTGATGTTGAATTTTGTTAGGAACAAGTATTAAGGTACTTCCGCCTACTCGTACTCTGTCCGTACGGTATGTAGTGTAGTTTTTAATGCCATAACGACTGCGTGGTTTAAGTCTGGTTTCTTGCATTAACGCGATTTCGATCCCGTACGTCTCCAGCACTCGCTCTAACTCATACAGTTGAGGGAATACACCGTTACTGTTCCAGTACATCAAGTATAGGGAACCATATGCTTGCTGGGATTGTGGGTCCATTAGGGCATCTACACTGCAAAAGCCATGAGCACCTCCATGAGGAGCATGGACTTGGTTTGTGGGTCTGGGTGGGCGTTTGCGAGTAGTACGTAGCCACGGAAATGGCTCATGCTGGCCTAGAAATTCGCCTCTTTTAGGAACCTCATGAGGTCCATAAGGTCCTTCATGGTCCTTCCCAGGTCGCCAGGAGCCGATGGGACGGAGTTGTGAACAGGTGCGGGGATTTGTCGGCGGGGTGGGGCGGTGGCATATGTATAGGTCCCTGCTTTAGGGGCGCCTGAGTAGCGTGTGTCGGGATTGTGATGTGGCGGACGGGGTCTCTGGCTGCCTGTGCGTAGGAGGCTTGTGGGGGAAGAGATTTCGCATCCAGAAGTTTGGGGTAGTGCGAGATGTCCCTAGTTTGCACGAGTGAGGCAGATGATGTTGCCACTTGAGATTGCATTCTGGACTGCATTTTCTTTAGAACTGTTTGCTGACGCTGCTGCACGATTGCAATTACTTTAGGACAATATTTTGAGTTGGCAAGGTGATCGCCGTTGCAATTGATGCATTTAGGTGCAGCAGCCATCTGGGGGCAGGCATCCAGAGTGTGTGACCCGGTGCAGTGAGGGCAGACTATGTTCAGATGACAGAAATGTTTCGTGTGATCTAGGGCCTGGCAGAGTTTGCATTGAGCTACGTCATTAAGCTTCCTCTGGTACTGGCGGGGATGAACAACTGTCATATTTAGCCGGGTTACAGAAATCAGAGGATCAAAAGAGTAATTTTTTGCTGCAGTGATGCAGAAACGGTTTTGTGGTACGAGCCGGGATTGGGAGGGGTCTGATTCATTTTCCTGCCTGTACTTGAATTGGTACACTTCTGTGACCTGATACCCGCGCTGTGTAAGCTCCTCTGCGATGGTGTTAGGGTCCGTGTCTGCCGGAAGATCAAACACGACCTTCTGTGGTGGATCAATGTTAGTGCTGAAGGTAAAGTAAGGGATGCCTGTGTTCTTCAGCATGTTTGTTGCGGCCTCATATTTTTGCAGGTCGATTGCAACAATGTGCAGACCGTTCCTGGCCATGCTGATTGTGAAACCTGAAGGATGAATGGCTCGCAGATTTTTCACAAGGCAAGAGTACCTGCCTGTGTCTCGCACCATGAGGCGGAAAGTTGGTTTCCTATGTCTTACATTGTTGCGCAGGTTCAGGTTTGGTGGCTGGCTTGAAGAGTCGGGGTTCGAGGTGGAAGCCACTTGCTCCCTCAGTACTGCTCAGACGAGTACGAGCAGCGGCTCTGGTATCCTCCGAGTTCTCCGTGGAGTTGCGTCTTTTCAGGTTCATTTCCTGTTGCTCAAACTCCATGTCAGAGCCGTATTCGCCGTCTGAGGAGGAGTGGGAAAATCGGGAATTTAATTCCCGGCTCGTAAATACAATACACATTGTTGGAGCTTGGATCATAGAATTGTGTACCGGGTGCTGTGTTTTTCACGGTATTTTCACGGGATTCATGACCCCATTGGGGAGTCCAACCCCCTCTGCAATGCTCCGCCCGTCCAGGACCCGGAGTAGGTTATATATAAGAACACTAAAAAATTTAAAATGTGTTTGCTAGCAAAATCGAGAGGAAAAAGTGTGCCTATCCGCTGCAAGAGTCTGTCGCCGCTGACCCCCAAGGGGCTAGGCTCGAGATGGCTGTCAGGTTTTTAGACCCGACAGCCGACGAGCAGACCCTCAAGTGTCGCGAATAACCAAAGTCCTACAGTGGCAGGCCGAACTTCTTACACCTCGAAGACACGATCGCAACTGTCTGCGTGTCTGCTATCTGCGAATACTACGATTTTGGTTCCTAAGTGACAGATCGAGGTTAAGTGAGACAAATTTAGCTATTGGTTCGTAATATATGTATATGACGTCATGGAAGTAGGCGAAATTTTCACTATAGATAGAACTAGATGTAAGATGTTCGATCTGTTTTAAGTGAATTATTGCTGTACGAATCTTACTGAATAATATTTAAGTGCGTATAATGTTGTTTCAATTTCCCAAGAAAACAATCGAACGTAATTCTATCTGTTAGCGTATTTTCAAACTACATTTGTCCACGATGGCTGCTGATCTCGGATTGAGATTTCGAACCGCCAATTTCGGAGGTTCGAAATGAGCTTCATCTCGATATCCAGTCCAAATCTGAACTAGAATGATGCAACAGTTTTCTGTGTCGATCTAAGATCCGATCTCGGATCGAGTTTCGAACCACGATGGTGCAACCGGGCATTAGCATCCATGATTAAGGGGGTGTTTGTGTGTGTATACATGGCTGCTCTTGCATCCCACCATGAAAAAATTCATAAATTTAATTCCTGAAAGCAAATTTGTAAATACAGGAATGCAAGATGACAAAAACTCTGATAGTTACGGAACAAGTGTAATGCGTATTTCTGGTCCTCATTGGAAAAGTTGCATGATGTGCGTCACATCGCCTTAGCTCAAACATAGTCTTTCGTATAGAAAAAAAAGTGCTTAAAAAAGTCTTATAAGAATATCAGGACGACTTGCGCACACAATACATTATGTCAATTACATGATCCTATACGGTCCAGAATTAAACACGTATAATGAAAAATTCATTTTGATTTTGTAAATAAGAAATATTTAGTAATTTGGTAATAGCTTTGTATCTACTTACGCTGTTGTGCCATGTATTCAATTATTTACGGGACTGAATAACATTAAAATGGACGTGACACACTAAAAAAGCAATCTAATTTGATAGGTCACAAACTGAAAATGCATGGCTTACAGGGGATCATTAGAGAGGCAATGCCATGGGAGGGAAGGAAATTCAAGGTGACTTAAAACGCCTAAAATATATTCAAAATAAAATTGCCTTTCTAAGGAACGTTTAACTTTGCATTACAGTATAGAATATTCACGATTAAGGAGCAATTTTTGAAGCCCACTCATTTGGAATAATAGTTAATAAATATGTTTAATTGTAGCCTTAGACGTTAACTTTCCAGTCCGATTATATATATATATATATATATATATATATATATATATATATATATATATATATATATGCTGTACTTATTAGTTACATAGCAATATTTATTTTAAAAAGTGGTAGAAGGATAAAAAAAAAATCTGATAGGAAAGAGTATTTAGAGCCTCGAAAGTGCTCACTTTAACGTGAACAGCCTATAATGATTATTAATAAAGATAAAATTAGAATACTATCAAACAAAACTGGGTAAATATATTTGTCGTTTTACAAGAACCATGCAGTAAAAAACTGGTGACGTAATTTTTACTAACTTGTAAAACACGGCGATATGGGCACTGAAAAACCATATTAACGATACCTAAGATCGGGAACAGACAGTTAACCCCCCAACTTAAGCTATAGTACACAAACTTATCAGTGACGTAGGAAGCAGCCCGACATTCAAAAGAAACATGCATGGTATATTAATACCGATACTTTGTTCATTAGAAATACTAACAATTTCCTAACGCAAAACGGGATGCCAAATAAATGATACTGGCTGTAGTCAAAAACGATTGAGCTACGACAAGAATATTCATACAGTATGTCACGTTTTTATTCATACACGTTCTCGGCCATTTTAATAGGCCGTTTTTTCATTGGACTATGGAAATGGCTGCGTTAAAGCTATTTATATTACAGAAAAGAGCAAAATATACAAAACTAGAGTACAAAATATTTCCTTTCAAAAGCACTCTCTGAAAAGAAAAAGAAAAGGAATCTACAACCCCAAACTAAGGTCACTTTGCTATTCACACACTAGTACAAATTAATAGTAGTCTGGTGGCCTCGAAATTTATTTGTAAATTTAGCGTTTAGAGGATTCTACGTTAGAAAAATGAGACAAATCGTGAATAAGAGTTACGCAACAGTTCAGTATGTTATAAATAAATGCACATATAAAGAAACAGTAGCTAGGAACATACCAAGAAAACCTAAACAGAATCGTCCCGAGGAAGAACCATTAGTTTTGCAGAGAATAAAATCCAGTCCCCTTACAAACGCTCTTACACTACACGCCGAATTGGAAATGCTAACGGCAAGAAAAGAGTTCCGAGACAGTCCGCCGGGTGTTGCGTATCCGTGACACTAATGGCAGGGTAGCAGGTAAAAGGTCCTACGTCAATAAGAAGAACCGTGTTGCAAAGATGCTCTTTGCTATGGAGCACCTAAAAAAGAACCAGGAGTTTTGCAATAATCCCATCTTGTAAAATGAAGCTCAAATAAACCTCTTTGGCTCAGATGATGTCCACAGGTTATTGGAAAAGCTTAAACGGCCGATGATGTTATCAATACACTTCCAGCAGCTAACCATAGGGAATGTTAAGTTATGGTTTGTGGGCGTGTGTCTGCAAAAGAGGTCGGGGATATTCAATGCGTTGATGGTACGGTGGACAAGATTTTGTATTATGACGTTCTATAGAAGAACGCCAAGCAAAATGCAGACAAATTAGGAACGATACCTTCCTATATGTTTCAACATGAAAACGACCCGAAGCATACAGCCGGTCTTAGTAAAGAATGATTAATTTGGAACATTCCAAAAGAATTGAAAACACTTCCACTATCTCTATCTTAATCTCAAATCCACTGAACATGTATGGGCATTTCTGAAATCTCGAGCACACAACAGAAATATTTTTTCAAAGGAAAAGCTAAAAAGTTTAGTTACTGAAGAATGGGACAGCATCAGTAGTGAAAGGTGTGAGAGATCAGTCGACTCCATGTAGAACAGATGTCAAGCAGTTATCAAAGCCAAAGATTACTCCACAAGACATTAGAACTTCTCTTCTGTGGGTTTCATTCATTAATCGTGTAAACTCAATGAATAACAATGTGACAGAGTGGAGTGAGTGGGCGGAGAGATTTGGGCGGTTTTAACATTGTGGTCTTGAGTGCCGATGATGGTGAAGCGAGGTGAGTATGGAGCATCCGGAATGCAAGTGTGGGGGAAACGGTACATCCCAGAGGAAAACCGCCGACCAGCGGCATCGTCCAGCAAGATGACCACGTGCGAAAATTCGGGCGTGACCTCACCCGTAATCGAACGCGGATCGCCTTGGTGGAAGACGAATAGAATAGTTTGGCCATTACTCCAACGCGGCCCCCAAGGTGATATAGAAACATGCAACTTCCTCTGTTGTGTTTTGTGTTAATTTTTGTACAGGTAGTTTACTTGTTTATAATAAATAAATTAAATGATCCACAATTCTTCTTTTATCAAACTAGACAAAGAAAAAATACATAGCTATCGGGAACATAAAGATATTTTAATCAAAATCGAGGTGTATGAATAAGAAAGTGACAAACTGTATGTCACTATAATCCCGGTATGAAGCTCCACTCCAGGGTGCATTTTAAACGGTCGCATATCTACGAAATCTATATCAGCACTGCATTCAAGCTATAGATAAACACAATGTTATGCCCGTGAAACTAGTTTCTAGAATTGTACTGCAGTAATGCAGTGCATCTAAGATTTAACCCGGACAAAATGATTACCACAATTAAACCTTTTGGAATGTGTTCGGCACTGTCCCCTCATCATTTTATGAGAATTCCTAAAGTTTCCCCACTTTAGCAAAATCCGCCACCTTGAAAAACTCCCGCCAATGTAGGCTTTGGCTCAAAATGTTATATCTCCAAAACGGAAACTATTAGAAAGACCTAACTGATGTCAACCTCTCCTATTTGGACAGTTCTATTAGATATAAATTGTGTGCCTGTAGAATAGATAAATACATTTAAAACTAGTTTATTTGGTAAAAAAATTAGTTCTCTAAAACAAAAAAAAAAAATTACTTCATCTCAAAGTTTTGCTATTAGTTTTATAACATGCCCCTTCAACAAAAGTTCTAGAGCTGTTAAAAACTTATCAGATTGCTGTTAAAAACTTATCAGATTCATGTATATATTTTGCCTAAACGTGAACAACAATGGCCAAAACAGGCCTTAAACATGCAGTGTTTTCGCGCTAGCTGCCACCGGCTGCGCCACAGCTCGGTTACACGACTATTTGCTATATTTCAGTATAAACTGCAAACTGTACATACAGTAGTAAATAAAAAAAAAGTGATTGTCCGTAATAACTTAACATTTAAACAATATATGGCAATAACTAAATTCCGTTTACTATTTATTACATTACATATAGTTTTATTTTAGCAGTAATTCTTATAGCGATGTGATTGATTTGAAATGCTGCCAAAATACAAGTTTTTATCGTTAAAACTGATGATTCATCTTACGATGTAGTTAAATAGTATTACTGATTTGGCAAATATTTTTCAGCAGATGTTTCCTTGAACACTAGCTGAAAAATACGTTATCATTACTGACGTGAGAAATACAGAGCACGACCCAATTGCACAATACAATTTAATTATTTGTAAATTATAAACTTCAAAAGATTAACATTACAAAAAAATCAGCTTTTGTATTTTAGTGTGTAATTGGCTCCAGAAGGTTAAGGAAAAATTATCATCATCAAATACATTCCAAAACATATAAGCAAAACCGATAACATTGCTGTTGTATATAACACAAGAAGACTAATAAGTACCATTTTGATGAGCGTACAAGAAAGCTGCTAAAAGTGTTAATTACTTTTTTAAATTACAACACATTTTTTATTTTATTCAAGAGCTCAAAAAATGCACGTAAGAGCTTGGAAATTAAAAAAGCACATTGTAAAATAATTTATTATCAATAAAGATTTGTCGTGAAATTTTACAATGCCGTACAACAAAGTATAAACATAAAGCAAAGATTATCTTTATTATGGGTTAAGTGTAGGAGTATCACTCGAATTATGTACACCCTCGATACTTTCATCTTCTTCTATAGGTGGCAAGCCATTGAAACATCACAATCCAGAACAGTAGCTACACATTTCAGTCGATTTTAAGTTCTTTAGATATTCACAGCTTCGGCGGTCACAGCCAGTTTTGCAGTTGCACGATAACTAAGCATAACAGCTTTTGTGATGCCGGTTCTAATACAGATGGTATCGGGAAGTAATGGCCATTTTCAAACTTCCAACCCCAAAGAGTAGGCCCTATCCCAAAGTTTTTTCCCTTTTGTATCAGATGGAAAACACGAAATTAGTGCTGTTTAGTAGCTTCAGATGATGCAAGCAAGACTGATATGCTAAAGGCACCATCGAGTTTTTGTTTACCTGCACAGTTTTAAGATACAAACTGGTAGCGCAACTTATTAATTTTTTCCAGACTGTTTACCACCATAAATAAAGCACATAAATGCTTCTCCAGCTTCAGACGCCTCTTGCGGGTAAGACTACTTGTCATTAAAAACGGCCGACTCATTCCTCAATGATTCGTCCCGTTTAAGTTTTTCAAACGGTATTGATTTACATTTGCCATGCACAGACGAAATAGTATCGCACGCAGTAAAGACGCGCATGACCAACATGTGCTCCTTCATTGAACCCAACGCCTGTTGAAGTTGTGTTACGTTAAACACTTTCCTGGTTTTTTTTCCTTCCCATATATGTGTTTCCTTTACAATGTGCGACAAGGAGTACGAATAAATCAGTGTATTTTCCTTCCAATATTGATGTTTTTCCAAGCTTACCTTTAGACACCACATTCAAAATGAGCGAGGTATCAGCATCTGCCACAGCTTGGACAACATGAACTCCTGATTTCCGTTTATGTGTTGAAAGTAAAAAGCTTATAGGCTGTTCACGGTAAAGTGAGCACATTTTAAGGCGCCCCCCCCCCACCCCCAACAGGCATTGACCACTAATAAATATATACTATTTTAGCCCCTGGAATTAAAATTTGAGGGCGATGAAATTATAAACTGTGTTTATTGGTCACATTGCAATGTTTATATTAAAAAGCAGCAGGAAGATGGAAATTGGATGAAAAGAAAAATTTGTAAGGGCCTTAAAAAGTGCTCACTTTACCATGAACAGCCTATAGTTGTGTTTTATTGCTAGCATTAGATAAAAACATTTGGAGGCAGCATGGGCGAAAGAGTTTTCCACAAGTACTTGAGAAGAGCACTCACGTCGAAAATGTTCATGGTCTTCAGTTGAAGGTTTTCCATAACCATTGAATACAGTAGCCACATCAGATGATATATATCTGCTAGTTGTGTAAAAACATATTCAATCATTATTTCGCCATATGTTTCATGACATTGCCAAGAACATAAATGTAATAAATACCCGCCATCTTTAACATATGCAGTGTTCACAGATTCAGCTGGTAAAACAGGAGTTTGTTTGAAGTGGTTTTTAAGAACAGGCAATTACGTAACTTTACCAGAGCTTTTCCCCAAATTGCAGTTTTCAAACAAGGCTGGTGGCCAAGCCGAAAGTTTGTAGCCGAGATTTGCTGCGAGCTCTTCATCTGATCTTACCACACATAGCATGCGATGGGAAAGTTGAGTTAATTAACTTCAACTAAATGTTCTGTTCCATGGATACCTTGGTTGGCTTTCGAAAGTGTCGTCACTACACCTTATTTCTTGACACTTATGTTACTGAATTGCTTTCCAACTATTGATTTAATTGGACTGATTCCTATGTCTTTTGCAGAATCATAGTTTACTGTTGATGATGTAATCAAACCATTAGTAATACAAACCAACAAAGGATACCCTTTTCCGAATGGGTTGTGAAGCTTCAACCAGTCTTGCAGTCTGAGAGAATCATTTTTATCTCTTGCCTTGCGCGACTCTGAGCTCCACATACTGATAGGAAGTAGCGAGTATACTCCTGCCACTTTCTCAAGTGAATAAACAACTTTAAAACAGTTGCAGGCATAGCCTTGATCCATTTGGACAAAATGGGGCTTTATAAGCCTTTCCATGCGCCAATCCTCCAGTGAATGTCATTGAACGGATTAAATAATGTTCGATTCTCATGTCCGTCCAGGTGCCGGACCAAAACTTATCAGTTCTCTTTATTGCAAAGTAGGAATTCCCAACCCATTTTTCCAACTATTCTGTAGGCAAAGATTCGCGCAAGCTAAGCATTAGTTGTAAGGAAATATGCGCCGATTTGGCGTAGTTCAAGTGTCCAACATGGAAATAAGGAAGCATACTTTGGACACAGAATAACTGCAGGTCCCAGTCACAAAAACGCTCAGATCTGATATAAAAAGGATTTAATTTCTACCATTTCAATGCATTGAGCCCATAGCTTAGCAGTGCGATTTGCAACTGACAACTCTTTCAGCTTTAAATCAACGAGTGTGAAAAATTGCCTGCACATCTCTACATTCTGTAACCTCTTCAGGAGTAGACTGCCTTCCAAAATGTTAGAAAAAGTATCTTCCAGGTTGTGTATAATGTATCGTAATGGGCACATTTGAAATATTATACTAAATAATGCTTGACGAGTAAGAATGTGAGCTCTCGTAGCTCTGGAGTACTGCCGACGGCTAAGCGTACGAACCACTGTGTTCTTTGTGTAAATGGTATTACACATGCCTTCAAGCCCGCAACCACCCATGATCTTACATATTGTTCCAAGGAAAGGCATAAGAAGGTGAAATCCAATTTTAATTCCAACACACAAAAAAACACTATCAGGAGGTGCTGCCAACAAAATATTAAACGCCTTGTAACAAAGTGGTTGATCAAAGTAACAAATACATTTTTTTCTGAAGTCTTTTACGCTCTTTGGCAACATGTACCAAAGCAGTGTATATCATAGACTGGCTGTTTGGATCATGATTTATGAAAGGTAATGATACCAATGCAGACTTGTCATGACATAAATGTTTGTGTACAGTCTCCAAGAAACTGTTCCAACTAGGTTTACTTACAGTTCAAGAGTCTGATGTAAATACTATAACCTGTAGTACATCTAAAAGTCTTGTATTTTGGGCACTTCCAGGTTCTGACTGTACACACAAATTAATTAGATCAATTGCTGTAATTTGAGAAAGTCCGACAACAGATCGGTGCTTATATCAAACCACTGGTATGTATGCTAATGTTCCTACCACCGACTTAATCGTTGCAGGTGTATTTCTGGGAACTGTTATGTTTATTATATTCCCATATTTATTTATAATTATGTATAAAATTAATTAAAATACTTTTATATTTATATATTTATGTATACAAAATTATCTGCCTGATTTATTCTGGGACAAACGAGTATGTGGGTTTTCTCAGAGTGCTCCCATATTTTGTTACACATAAATTTTATGGTGGGAAAACTTTTATGGACACGAGCTAGGCTCTTACTGTAAATAAAGAACCATATTTATATAGAACAAAGAAATGACAGTTGACGTTCTGACACAGTGAGGTGAAGATATTTTATCTACATTCTTAATCACATTACCATGCCGTTATTTCTTCAACAATTTCTTCTAGACAAGTTCTTCGCTCAGCTTTAAATCATGATCACACTGAAAGCAGAGAACTGACTCCTACCCCACACTAAGCCCTCACAAAACTGACCCCACACACACCAAAATCAGCACCATATGCTCCACAATTTCTCCACATGCTCAACAATCGCTCCACAAGCTCCACAATCAGCACTGCATGCACCACAATCAGCTCCGCATGCACCATATCAGCACTGCATGCACCATATCAGCACTACACACACCACAATCAGGAGTAATTTATGGGTCATTATGGGTAGTTAGGGGTCTTTTTAGGGGTCATCAGGGATCCTCTGGGGTCATTAGACGCCATTTAAGCCAGCAAGTGATGTCAATGCTCCCTGCTGCATCGATGGGTACTGATTCCACATACGATTATGATGGGGCAGTTAATGCCCCATCACAGAATGAGAGACCTGCGAGGTTTGGTAGTTAGTATGTGTGGAATGTACACTTGCAAGACATTTGCGTGAAATCGACGAACTTCAGAATAAACAGTTGTCCGCTCTAAATATTGATGATGAATGTGCGACCCTACAAAAAAAAGTAAACTTGATCTTGAGAATGAAACAGGAGGTGAATACGAGCATTAAGACAGCATTGATGATGACTATGAAGGCAGTGCTGATGTATCTGATGAGAAGGACGATGATTCTCTCGATGTTCCCACACATTTCACCAACGAGTTTCCTTCGACAAGTGTCGCGAAGAAGGCAGAAGACGTCAATGAACTTGTTCATAGAATCATATATTTGATTGACCTGCAAAAACTCGGGGATCTCTCACATATTGCTGAGATATCTTCAATCATCGATGAACTGATGAATCGGCGTGATATCACATAAGACTGTTAACATGCAAACATCTGAGAAATGTAAAGATGGAATGTTCAAAATAATTAGAAGGATAGAATGTATACAGTAAGAAATAAATAGAATTTATGTATATAGTAATGTGTGCTAAAGTTTCTTACACAGTCTCATCTGCTTCTCTGAAAGACTTATTAATTCAGTTGGGTAAACAATCAATTGAGAGTCTCTGTAAATACAATTTATGAGAGCGCATATGTAGGCTATAGTTCGATTTAAAGTAACATGTCTTACTCGGGTTAATTAAAATCGGCTGAGTTCTATATGGCAGACGAATAAAAAGAGAATATTTTTGAGGAGTGTTTCGCAACTAGTTGGTTGGCCTGCTCAGTTGGCTTGGTAAGTTGGCATGGTTAAGTTAGTATGAACCCTTAGTATAGTCAGCACTGGTAGAAATATTTTGCAAATATTTTCTGCAAAGAGGTTAGCTACGAGATTCTTATTTGGAGAATTTCCTCGAGATTGTCCATCACCGTTTGTTTGTATAGGTGGGTGGTATGGCAGGTCGGCCTATCTTGTTTTGTAGGTACTGGTCTTGTCAGGAGCTAGTCTTGGGCTAAGTCAATCTAGCCAGGAACAAGTCATGGGTGGAGTCGCTCTTGTGTGCACTCAGTCGTTGATTAGTAGTGTTAGTCGGTATGGAGCCTTGACATGATCAGCTAGTAAATGACAATTTCATGGATTTCGATATTTCGAGTTCAATGCCATTGGTGTAAGGCCAAGGACAACCAACATAGTGGCTAAATCCACAGCACCTCTGAAGGCTAAATCGATAATTATTACATTAGCATCACCTACGTGTTGAAAATTAAAACAAACGATAAATGTAAAAAGCTATATGGCAGGTGAAGTGCATTTGATAGAATGAGCAAAGGTTCGTGAGTAGGGTAGGGGAACATTAATACAATGTGAGTGATTTGAGGGGGATGTTGTCTGCTGTATGTGGCGCTGTGGGAAACATCAGAAAATGTAAGTTTTTAAAAATAATTTAAAAAGTAATTTAAAAAATAATTTATAACAATAACTTTATTAATTTTTTTAAATAAATTCTTAGGAAGTAGTTAGGATTTTTGGGTTCAAGGTCAAATATTACCAGGTTAAGGTCAAAGGTCAAGGTCACATGACTCCAATACGGGGGTTGGGTGCTGTCATGATTAGGCAACTGGTTGGTTCCAGTCCCTCTAAGCCAAAACATTCAAAACATTCATTTTGTTTTTTTTTTTCAATGCATTCTTAATAATGCGATTTTAGTAATACACTTTTAATAATACATCTAAATAATAATTTTTAAGTTCATGTTTTTTTATTTTTTTATTTTTCTTGAGTTTTTGTTTTCAAGGTCATCCAAAGTCATGATTATAGGCTCAAGGTCAAGGGTCACCTGCATCCAAAATTGTGGTTGGGTGACATAATAACATGGTGACTGGTCGGTTCCAGTCCCTCGTCACCTCTATGTCCAAACATTAAAAATTTAAATGTCATAATTTTTATAATTACTATTTTAATTTTTATATCGTTTTGGGAATTTTTAAGATTTATAATAATTTTTAATATTTTTTAAAAGTTTTAAATAACATTTTTTTGGGGGGGGATTTTTAAGATTATTCAAGGTTAACGGGTCACGGTCACCTGCATCGAATATGGATGTCAAGATGACTGACAGAACAAAGATGGCTAACGGTTAGGTCCGACTCCAATCCTGGATCCCATGTATCAATTTGGCATACCATTTGCCTATAAAATCAATATGGCCGCCAGTGCTCTGCCCTCGAGAGCCTCAATCATCTGAATTGGCTGAAAATTGCCTTTCTGTGGCTCGTTTTTGCAGCTAGGAGGCTCGGTGTTTTTGAGGGAAAAACGAGAATTTTTTAGGGGGAAAAAAAGGGAAATTTGAACCAAAGAAATTTTTGAGGGAAAGTTAATTGATTTTGAGGGGAAAATGGTCGCCATCCGACCGGAATGACAGAGCATGAACAGCTCCGATACTACGATACCCTGTCCACTTGGCGCCAACTCGCCATAATCATTCTACTGCAGTACCACTGCACGAACTCACCTGTAGGCAATATATGACCATAAATGAGTTGCTATCGTTGTCACACCGAATGGCGTATGTGCTTAACTGACCCAAGTCCGTCAAAAATTTTTTTCTGCGGGACAATTTTAAAAAAGATTAGTGTACAAAGGACTTTTGGAACAAGAGGACTTTAGCAACGGGTAGCACAGCTGCTTGCGACATAATTAAAAACACGCCAGCCGTGTTTGCCAGAAACCGATAATCCTTGCTGCAGCGTCGCCAGTAACGTATTGATATCCAAGGTCACCAAGGTGAACAACTGTACTTATAGTTTTGCAATATTGAACCAACCTACATATGGTGACTCACAAAAGTATTAATAAACCCAAATGTTTATTCCTAGCATGTGTATATGAGGCAATGTAAAGCCATAAACCCTATGAGGAGGGTGGGAGGGAGGGAGGGAGAAGTGGAACAGCACGCCCTATTGTATTAATTAAAAGCATACTAATATCAGAGGGATAAGCACTCAATAGGAAATGTGTAATTGTGGTAGTCAAAAAGTAGACTACCATGAAAACTAAGGAGTGGATATTGTATAATGCTCCACGTTGGCTTCTAACCCCACTACAGAGCCCAGATATTAATCCCACAGAACATTTGTGGTAGTATCTAGGCAAAAAGTACAGAAACACTGCCATTCAAGCAGGCAAGCTCTGCAAATACTACTTTTGGAAGTGTGTTCCAACATTTACCTAGCACACGCCACAGCGTTGATACGGTCTATGCCACGATGTCTAGAGGCAACCATCTGTGCTAAAGGTATGCACAAGAAATATTAAATAACTGATTTGCAACTACTATAATGTAGAAGGGTGTATCCTGATTGCGATTGTATGAATACTTTTTTGAGTTGACCATAAACATTACAGCATTGTTTCATTTATAGTTTTGTTATTGTGATATATGTTTGTACGAAAACATTGTATTCTAGTGTGATCTGCACATGAATGTAACCTTGCAAATTAGTTGCCCTGGAGCAAAAACTATTGTTGTATGGATAATTTTTTGAGTCACTGTGTATGCGAGAGAATCTGAGACAGATCCAACGATATCCATGTATTCTAATTAATTTATTGGAAATTATAGGACTTTTTTCTATTTTCACATTCTAACTTTAGTTTCAATGAAAAAAAAAACAGTTTTATGAACATAAACGAAGCCACATAAAACTTATTCTTTTTAGCAGTAATACAATTTTGAATGTGGGCTGGTTTATAAGTCGTATTTCAATGCGAAAACTTGAAAAGTGGGCTGGTTCTCGTCTGTAAAAACTGAAACTATCTTTTACGAAATTAATGGCAAAAGGAACACGAAAATAACATTTCTGTGGGTGTCTTCATTTTTTCGTCTGCGTTCAATTATTGCAAAAATCGCTGTTATTATAATAAAAACTTATGAATGACCAAAGCACTAAAGATGTGTGTAATCAATATTTGTAATGTAAATTGTAAATAGTAACTGCAGTCATATGGCAAGTGTTATGATTAAGTAAATAGTAAATGTGGAGAATCCAAACGAACTGCAGCAATGCGTTGGTATCCAGGCCAGGTGAAGATTACAAAACATCACACGCGCGCGCACGCACGCACACAGATATATATATATATATATATATATATATCTTTGTTTGTATGCGTTCCTATACCATTCATCCGATTGCGATGAAACTTTGGTAAGTTGTTGTGCGAACGCCTGCGAAGGTTTCTCAGTTGGTACAACCATTTTACTATAGGTGGCGCGCGAGTCGTTTCAACAAATGAGTGTATCCATGTACATATACCATTCATCCGATTGCGATTAGTACAACCATTTTACAATAGGTGGCGCGTAAGTCGTTTCAACAAATTAGTTTATTCTAGCTACTGACTTACAAAAGACAGATGATAATGAAGATGACGTACCTAATCAAAATATGACAATTTGTTCCGTTTCAAATCTACAATCTACGGGAACAGATCAAGGATTTGATTATTGATTGACATTTAATCTAGCGGCAGTTCGTGTGTGACATAATAAGTGGTGTTGATTGTGAATTTGTAATTGTCATCACAAAGCATTTATTTCGCTGTCAAATCAAATGTGCCACCCAAACGAAAAGCGATTGGCCGATCTACACCTCAAGCAAAAAAGGAAAAAGGCATCACGAGCTTCAGAAACCGACGAGCAACGGGAAGTAAGACTGGAAACCGCTCGAGTACGCAATGCTCAAGCTTGTTCGTCCGAAACAGTCGAGCAGCGGGAAGAAAGACTGGAAACCGTTCGATTATCCAACTGAATTCTTGAATTCACTTGATTTGCCAGGCATGCCGCTGCACGTGTTAACATTGAAAATTGGCGTGCCTATCATTCTTCTCCGAAACATCAATCCACCACGACTTTGCAACGGTACCAGGCTTTCAGTGAAAAAGATGATGAACAATATCATCGAAGCTATAATTTTAAAAGGGAAATTTAAAGGAGAAAACGCATCCCAATGATTCCAACAATCGCTACAAGTGTGTGGACTAAATTAGGAAAATCCACGCATCGGAAAACCTTCTGACTTATTCGTGTACGCACCAGCCGGAAAAAAAAAAAAAAAAAAAAACACATAGTGTATTCGAAAGCACTTCAATAAACATATTTAAAACACAAACACTTTCTTTCTTTGCGTGGCATTGCAACGCATGCCGGGTACTCGCTAGAAGTTTATAAAACGTATCACCACAGCGCCAGAGAACCTCTCCTCCCAGCGGCACAGTATTCGAGATAATTACGTCACCGTAAACCTATAAAACGCTTGGCAACACGTTGAATGAGGCGTGTGTGTGTGGACACGCCGAGAAGAACCACCCTCCCTGAAGATGCAGCTTGGCGTGCTGTTCGTCACTACCAGTCACAACATTCAGTCTACTGGAAAGACAACCACGGTAAAATGAGCACTTTTGAAAGCCCTGCTTAAGATCTACTTCTATGCACGTTATGTGTTTTCCGTCTTACGTAAAATTAACATTGCCATGGGCCTCATTACTTTAGTCACGCGTCGGCCAAGTGAAATTGTGGAATTATTAGAAAAGTAAATAGTTATAAATATGCTCTCATTTTATCACTTAGATGTATTCTAAAAAAAAAGCAGAAAGCGAAAGAAATAATTTAAGTTATTATAGATGGTTGCCTCTCATATTTTAATCGACGTTAAGATATGGAACTACTTTCCCTCCATCGTTACCAACTTTACTGGGCGCATGTCACTCAATGCGCCCGTTAAAATATATGTCAGGCAGGAGCAGTGACATCTTTCTAAGGTTGGTTTCAAAAGTGCTCACTTTATCGTGAACAACCTTTAGGTCGTATATTGTTTTAACTGAATGGCTTAACAGAATTAGGACTTTCCTAGCCAACAGCTAATGTCATTGTAGTCTTGATAACAAAATCCCTGTTCAGTCTAGTATAGAAATTCAATGTTTAGTTAACATAATCCTTCCCTCGCTTAAAATATATAAATATAACAACAGTACTTCAGAGTCTAAGAATAAAATCATAACGGTTCGCTGCATCAGCAGTATCAGCAACATGACACACTAAAAGCTGTGCATTAGATGGTTGTATGTAGTTCACGATAAAGTAATCCCTCTTGAATTATCCATACAATAAAAATTACTGTCCGCAACAAACATTTTAACGTAAGAATTGACCGAAACACTCTTAGTTGAGTGGGTTGCGAATTAGTAAAAGTAGTTCCAGGTCTGAACCTAATATCGCGTCTAGCGCAATATTATACATAAACGAATCCTGAAATACATCACATTCTTTTAACAGCACCTGGAAATACTTTTCGTTTTGAGAATACAAATATCTTCTGTATTTCCAACAAACTTACGACATCACTTGGCCGACATATCGTTACAAGTTATAGGGTCTATTATTTTGTTTGCTCTTTTTTTACGTCTTTCCCTTGCCCGTGTTCAAATTATCTGAGCCGTGAATTTATGTGGCATTTTCTGTTCCGTTCCCTGGTTAGTTTTCCTAAGTGCTTTGAACGTGATCTATGTGGCAGTTCCTAACCACCACTGCTAAAGATTTATTTACATAGTAAAGAAAACAGTTAGGCCTTTAGGTATATTGTCAATGAAGTGGTACATTTTATAATCCCTTTTTTCTGTATTTCCAAATTGTTTCTAGTTGCGGGAAGTAAACATTTCACGTAATATGCTGACCTGGCCAGTGTGTCTACATGTAAATAAAGTTAGTTATAATAATTTAAAACTTTAAGAAACTTAGGCTATGTGTATTTAATTGTATCTGCGGTATTGTGTAGTAATTTTGGAGCTTTGATGAATGCGTGTTATTATTTATGTGACTGTCGAAAACAGTTACGGGTCGATACCTCGGTACGTATTTCATTAGCTTTTAACAAATAACGCTATGAAATTGCTTTATATTATAAGTGGAACATTTCTTCTCTACTTTGAATGTATTCACAGAGTTACTCGGCGTTTTCTTGAACCTTCAATGTCCCCGGGCCAACATAAACAGTGAGTATTCCGAGCTGCCACAAATAACCTCAATTCCGGTAGTGAAAATCGGATTCTGCATTAATTGCGTGAATGCAATTTCATGAAATATGTTGTCATCGGTCAGGTATTGTTTAGTTAGCCGCGTTCCAAACAGCCAGAATATTCACACGTACATACTCGCAATCGGAAGCGACATCATAGTGTGTTGTTCCAAATGACAGAGTGCGAGTGCACGACGATTTCGGAGGGTGTGTTGATGCATGCTTAACGCATGCTCTCGGGATATTGCACACGTTCATCATCCACACGACGCCGAACGAAAGAACCATTTTTCACTGTAAGTAAATGTTTGCAATAGCGAATTATTTATTTATAAAATATAATTTGTTTACAATTGTATATCATCTGAATTCAGATTTTGATTGGATCTCCATTTCCAATACTGACTACGAAAAATGTGATTTGTTTACCTCAGGTGAACGAAAGCAAAATATATCGTCTTTAAAATAAAAAACACACGATAACAACACTAGTTTCGAGAGCGAGTGTGGATCTGTTCCAAATCAAGAGTGTGCAGCGAATAGTGGGCGGGAGTGAGAGCGGAAGTGCCAATGTAGAAAATTTTCTGGTAAACTTCCTAAACTGTAATGGAAGTTTTTAACCTATACACTGTATGTTAATGATACCACACATCAAGCTGCAGATACAGGAATGTTTAGCGTCGCCACTATAAAAAGTTGGGAACTTCCCTACGCATTTGATTCTTTCCTGAGCAAATAGGAACGATACAATGAATGTATAGGGGGAAAACAATCATTCCTGCTTTCTAACTACAGGCGATATTACACGATACCGGATTCCGTAAAAGCTTGTGCGAGGTCCGCCATAACGACCGGTATACGGGCTAGTGTGGCACCTGTCATGGCATTTCCCACCTTGTACGGCCAGATTTCGTACCAGATTTGATAATTGGATATGTCCTATTTTTCGTGGAAGGTTCCACACCGGCTTTCGTACCTGACCAATCACGTCGCAGTTTCAGAGCGTAGTGCGCTCCCCGTGGCTACTAGGTACTTGAAACGAGTTGATGAAGAAAGCGAAAAGGACGTCTCTATCTTGATTATACATCCGTGTGGTTGAAACTCTTTCAAATAGATTTAAAATACTACAACGGCGAATAATATTGGTGATGACAACTTTTTATTACTGTTTAAAACCGTTCTAAATACTTTATACCTAACCTACTGTATAAAAAAATTAATTCAAAGATTAAATATATTTACAGTATATAAAATTATCACCTAGTATGTGAACTGGTAATACAGAGGTTAAGTCGCGGCTCCAGCGATTAATATTTAACTTTTGGGCGTGAGTTCAAAACTCCGCCGGACCCAATTTTTTTTTATCTTTAAATTTTATATGCGGATAATATCCCGGTGCGTAGGATTTTTTGCAACTGGTCAGTAATTTTCGTCAAAATTAAAAATAATACACTCGTACGCTAGCGACTTTACGTCATTTTCAAGAAATAGAATGAAATATAATAGTAAGCAATCAATTTATGTAAAAGGCGAACAGTAATATAGCAATATTAAGATGTGCTAGCTAGTTCTTTTCATAGGCCTACGCAAGTTAATAACTGGTAGCAGTTCTACGAATGGGGTTCATATATACTACAAACCACACACTGCGCACCCACAGAGGGTAGCAAAGGCTAGTACGCGAACTGCTGTCGTGTAATATGAATCTTCTATAGCGGCTGGTATAACGGCTCGTGCACCAGGGCTTGTAGAAGCTTGTACAATAACCAAGTACGGCTGATATCGTGTAATATCGGCTTAAGCGTATACACTGGTATGGTAAATTTCCGAATGATTTCTCAGAGAGAGCGAGTGCAGGTGCTGGTTATTTGTTACACACCATATGCTGAAATTACGTTAGCACAGCTATAGTCATGCTAGTATTATGAGCTAAAAGTAATTTTCTGGTAAGAAATGTTAGGCCAAACTTTCATGTTGTGAGACCCTATAAAACTAAAATTCATCTGGACGGATTTTCATGAAACTTGCGTTTAATGATAAATATCACAACGAAAGTGTGCTGTAAAAATGCGTATCAGCCACCAAGGTTTTATGACAACTATTTTAGGCATTCGTATTGTCATAGTAGAAAAATAGGCATTTGCTTACACATTGTGTGTGTGTGTACAATAATTATTTTGGGAGTTATGTGTTTTTCGTCGCACACTGTTACCTGTACGAATTTCGATACGTCGGCAAATATTGTTATGATTGTAATGCACAGTATGTAGCGGGAGAATAGTATTTTGTAATATTCTACTTAAGATAAAATAACGCGCCTTTTAAAAGCGTTTAAGCACACAAGTTTTTCTAAGTAATGCACGTAAATGTTATCAAAAATAATTCTCGTATCACTAAACGACGATTATTTAACTAACAAATGATGTTTGTCGTAGATGGTGGACTAAATACTTTGTATTATCGTGGCGGGTTTTATTCCTATGAATGGCGAAAATTCGTACATTGCCAAATAGTAAAAATCACATCAATGGTAGCAATAAAATATTATCTGCTGAAATTAACATGTACGTCTCTACAGTGTACGCTACAATAGATTATAAAATGTTGCATTTTTATGTAAGTAAATACAGTGTGCTTCTGAACAGTTGATTAAACATCCGCCACATTGCAGTGTTTACATTGAGATATGGCGGAAGGATACACAACGGGCTGAAAGTAGAAAATAAGCAGGGCTTTCACAAATGCTCCCTTTACCGTTCATACACAGCCTTTACTTGCATAGTGCAACACTCGCGGTATGCGGTGTACAGGTCTGTCAACGTTGCCGACACAAACAGCATACGTGACAGGCAATGTGCCACAGCCTTTCATACCTTGTATGATGTTTCAACGAGAATTGATGAATGGCCCGAGTGAGTTGCAGCATGGCAACATTTGATCTTAATTGAACATAATTAGTAATCTGTTGAATCAACCGATTAGAGGTTACAATAACACAATATCGTACAATAATGATGAAATCGTCTATTTCCCTAATAAAGAAGGGTAACATTTCGAACCATTCTCACGTTAAACAATTCTTCATTTTAAGAAATTCTGTACTGAATTTTGCTGCAAAATCTCAAGTATATTTTATAATATTTATTGAAGTAATTTGAAATACTTGCTTTAAGGGTGCACAGCTTAACAAATAATTACTTAAAGCTACGAGACATTTTATTTTAACGACACGACTGCGTAAGTATCAAGCTAAAAACTTGCAAACATTAATTCGGTACAACATGTAAATATAAATAATTCTTGCCTTGTAAGTAATATTTCCGCTTCATGTAAACATTCGATACTTTACGAAACAAATAGGCAATGCCATATTTACTAGAAAGAACATCGAGGTTCTACGCACGAGGCAAAGAATATGCGATACTTCGAAGATGTTATATGACCTATACAGCGTCTCCTTCATAAAAAGACGCGTCTTTAGTGTTATCAGATTGTCATACACTTTTCAAAAATGCTTCAGTGTCCACAGGATCAGGACGTGACCACGTGCGTCCCAAAAACACTCCGACAGTGACAAGACAGACGGGATGTAAGTGCCACGCAGCCTCCGGGACAGGGGCGACTAGGAAGAGATACGAACGTACCGGGTTACGACCTTGTGCGGCGAGAGAGGCCGAGCTATATAAGCCGGCGGAGCAGCTGGCCATACACACTCACTTCGGCGGCCGATACCCCGACTACATCATGAGGACCTTGGTGAGTGCTCACTGCATCCTACAGCCATAGTTTAGATGCTTCAACATAATTATCCCAATGTCTCACATGCGCACGTTTTAGCACGTTGCCAATTGTTCCAGTGGCTCCGGCAGCCACTTTTATATTTAAACTAGCGACCCGCCCCGGCTTCACTCGGGTGCGATTTACAAACATGACGTTGTTAAGATTTACAGTACAATTATGTAGTACAGTAATTTGGTATATCTCTTATGGTTCAGTCAGTGTAAGCCATGTAAGCACCCGAACAACAGCTCTTGATTAGAAAGGTCGACATTTCTCTACTATCCTTACATTAAATATTAATGTATTATATACCTAAACCCTCATTACAAAATTCGCTAAATGATGGTGACAACCGCATCAAAATCCACCAAGTAGTTTAGAAGCATTAGCTGAATACAAACACGCGACCGGGCGACTTTGTTTATACTATGTACAGATTACCCTAAAACTATCTTTAGAACTTTCTGAAAAGACAGAAAATACAGGCTTATTAAACAGGAAAACTTCATAAACGTGGCGGTGTGTACAAACCCGGTACAAAACTATGTAAACATGTTGAGCAGAAAAACTTCTTTACAGGGAACTCCTTAAAAAAGGTTTACTGTAAATAAATTATTTATTCTACCACTAATCAACAGATTGAAAACTTCCTTTACGTGCACTAGAAGTTATATTAAATACATAAATACGAACAAGAATTTTCCTTGACATTTTCGCAAATATTAAACAACCTTTAAAAGGCAAAGATTTCCAAGAAGCAACTGACTGAAATATGCAAGGACAAATGAATTTTATTTTCACATATTATATCTTTAAAATAACTGCTCCACTTGATAACTTTTACACAATGCGAAATACTTCCTACTACAACGCTCGCAGAAATGTAGATGTAGCTAACATGTATTACTGTCTGTCCTGGGAAGGTTATACTGTGCTGTGCGGTGGCCTGCGCCGTGGCTAGCCCCGGCATTGGAGCTCCTCTCGCATACTCCACCCTCGGTCCTCTGGGGTACGGACTGGGCCTGGGATATGCCGGTCACCTGGGCTACTCCGCCATCGCCGCCCCGGCCCTGGCCGCCCATGCTCCCATCGCCTACGCCGCCGCTGCTCCCGCCGTAGCCGTGGGTATCCGAACCCAGTATCATGCCCAGGACGAGCTGGGCCAGGCCGCCTACGGACACGCCGAGCCCTTCCAGACCCACAATGCTGTGCAGGTATGTACCATTTAGAGTGTTGTCCTGCCCTTGCACGACCCCAGCTGTATCCACAACTCACTGTGTGTCTGTGTCGCAGGACGCCTTCGGCAACAAGATCGGCAGCTACAGCTACCTGGCTCCTGACGGCCAGGTGGTGAAGGCCGACTACGTGGCTGACGGTGCCGGCTACCGCGTGGCCAGCAATGCTCTGCCCGTTGGCCCCACTGTCCTGCCTGTGGCTCCTGCTCCCGTCGCCGACACACCTGAGGTGGTGGCAGCCCGTGCCGCCCACCTGGCCGAGCTGGAGGCTGCCAAGCACCGCAGCAGGAGGAGCATCGCTGTGGGACACACCCCCGCCAGCACCGCGCTCGCCGCCCCAGTAGTGGCTCCCGCCATCTCTTCCTACGCCGCCCATGCTGCTCTGCCCTATGGCGCTCATGCTGCTTTGCCCTATGCTGCTGCCCTACCTTATGGCGCTCATGCTGCTCTACCCTATGCTGCCGCTATCCCCGCCGTGCGTGCAGCTACCCTCACCACTGTGGTAAACAACCCTGGCCATGCCGTCTCCTACAGGGTCGACTGAAGATGATATCCTCTACCTCTGACACGCTTACTCTCCCATCCAAGAGTCATTACACTTCCTGAACTACGTCCACCGACTAGTGTTACCTCTATTTTATTTGAAAATATGTAAAAAGGAGTTGTGGGAGTTCAATAAACATAAACTAAGTAATGTTTGTATTCTATTTCTATACGCACACATTATTTTTTAATGAAAAAATAATTATTTGAAAGGTACATCTCGAAAGTACACCCGTTCCCCGTTTTGTGTAAATAAGAGAGTTAGCGCAGACTTTTGGAAATTCACTAAACAAATTTATAATACAAAATTAGGAAGAGTCCGAATACATCTTAATGATATATTTTGAAGGTAAAGTTGGAGTGTTCTAAAGCCTTGGAGCGTTAGAAAGCCTGTAATCTAGTCAACACTCTTACACACCTGTATCCCAGCTCACGAGTTTTATAAGATTGCCAAGACCTGTGATATTTCAAGCGAGTGATTGTGCTAAGTAAATATATGTAAGGAAACTAATAACATCCAAAAATGTGTATTGCATAGCATAAATGTATACATTTATATGGAAGTTCGGCGGCATCTCCAGTCCCTTCATGCGACACACACTGCAATGCAGTATTGATTCGTGAACACTTCCAAAACCGCTGACATGTATTTAACTAAACCAGTGGAGGCGACGACCCACAAGGCAAGGTTATATTCATACCCTACTATGTCGTATGTATCAGGCTTTGCATGTATACCCACAGGAAAAAATCTAAAAAAAGACTGTGATTATATGGGGGGAGAGGGATCGCGATGGCCAGACAAGACATCTCTGACCTATTAACTTGACATACACATTATAGTATGTGAATTACTGGCCGATACACAATCGGGCTGGAACCACACTCGTTTCCCGGTGCAGGAAAACAGAATGCGCCTGGTGAAGCGTCAGAAAAAATTCGGGTCTCACCAACATTTTACTGAAGATTATACCCGCCCATGCATGCACATTAAACCATTATAAGTATTCATGGACAAATAAGGGAAAAAAAATCCAAATGTCTTCTAAGTTATGCCACTGAGACGTTCGATATCTGCCATGTACAACCTGAAACTCCATCGACAAACTCAACTGGCAGATTCACAAGTTGCTACGACACATGTATGTATTCTAGAAGCAAATAGGCTGCACTGCTACTAGCAGGGGTATTGATAGTCGATATGTTTGCTGAAAGTGTTGCACAATGCCAAGCTCCCAGGTGTTGGAACGCCACCTAATATTACTGTCATGTAATAATAATTCTTAAGAGATAACACACCACATAAATTTGGGTGCTTAAGAAAATTGTTTCATATGGACATAGGTGTGCATCCAGGTCAGTTATGGCACATATATTTACATTTTTCCGAAGTTTTTTCATAAAGAATCACCCCCAAAATTTGTAAGAATTCACATTCATCCTATACAAAACTACTAAAAACTGATAAATACATGGCAGCTTACTTGTAGACTAAATATTGAACGAAAATCGTAGGTGAAAAATAACTACGGATACAAAAACTACACAGAATTTTACTTTAGCGAAGCTTTTAATCAATGAACCAGTTAAACAATAAATATAACGGAATTAAGGGGTTTAACTCAAATATTTCCCGTCTCCTCCCGCACGCAGCGTTACATTTTTCGTAACTCACTGGATAGCGTTAATAAATTTTTGTTTTTCATAGAGCATACAATTAAAAAACAAAAAGGAGGCAGGGTGCATACATAAAAGAGCATAAGAGAGTGTATTGGGTCTTATGGATTAGTTTATAAATATGCTTATCTACTTGTTCTGGGCTTTGTTCTGTTCCAGAGTTTGTACAGGAAAGGCTACACCCAGACAGGCCTTGGCAGTAGACAAATGCGGTATCAACATTTGTAATCAAAGCTCTTGTGTAAAGAAAAGCATATCATATAGATACACATGTGCAGAAACAATATAAATTTACCGGAAAATTATGGCTGAAATTCTATCATGAAAAAAATTATTGAAAGCATGGTTACAATTTCATACCCACAGATATTCTTAATGGCATAAACGTTTTTGAAGTGAAAGTTAGCCATTCGTTTATTGTAAACGTTAAATAATGAATTTCAAATTGAATCCTTAGTGTCTGGATATGAACAACTTTTGGAACCATTAGTATTAACTTAACTTCTTCATGGAAAAATAACCTTGGTTATAGCAGCTATGTTCAACTGATTTTGGTGGCGATGAAGCACAATTCGATTTTTTAAAAACATATTAAAAATAAAGTGTAAATATTCATGAAGAATATCAGGCTGTGTTATCATAACATCCGCAGGTTATGAGGAATCCATACGGAATTGCAAAACTCGTGACAGACATCACACTTACACTGTTGATGTTTGTTATTTACAGTATATAACTGAAAACAACACGGACAGCTACCGAGTCTCTCATGAGCAATTTCGGCAAACTCGAGAACAAATGCTATTCTTTGTTAACATATGCGTCAGGAAGATACGTGTGCAGTCGCCAGTGACTATGACACTGCTCCCAAGTGGGAAACAGGACATTCTATGTCTATTCCTCGCTGTATGGCAGTAATTGCTTCACTAAGGACTGATGCCAATATATATGGTCCATGGTTTACGGCCGAGGTCGTTAAGGTGCTATGGGATGTTTACGTTAATTGATTACTTTTGGAAGCCCTGCTCACGTTTTACCTTTTCTGTAATTTTGTGTCCTCCGCTAAATGAAAAACTAACATTGCAATGGACCGTCTCGCTTTATGTATGTGTCATCTAATTGGAATCTTGTTTAGGAAAGTAAATTTGTTAATGATATGTAAATATGTAGTCAGGTCTTTGAACTATGTTTATTAATTCGCTACCAACTTAGTGGGAACCTGTGAGCCAGTGTGTACTGAAGTATATGTGTAGTTTTGGGCAGTGTTTTTTTTAATGGTTAATTTGAAAAGTACAAATGTACAGTAGGCTAGGTTTCTGGGTAACCTACGTACGATAAAATATGGTATGTAAGCCGCCCTCATCCCAATTACCATTTCAGAATTGAAGTAATGATATTAGTAAGTCCAATAATGTATTTAATACCAATCTTTATGCACTTTTTGGACCCTCGCAAGAAGTATAATATACTACAAATTCTCAATCAGAATGCTTTAAAATTGTTATTTTTTAAATCATTTGCTTTCATAAAGTGCTTATATATAAAACTAAGTTTTATAGTACCAAAATGTTGTTTTATAAAAGCTGTATAAAAACAAATTATTTTAAAATGCGGTTTTGAAATATTTTTACATACGAAAAAAACATACTTAGAAAAAAATTCTTATTTTTCCATTTAAATATATGCCAAATGATATATTTCGTAAGAGATTTTTTACCAATAATAACAGATCAGGTTCGAATTTCAGCAAGATCAGATTACGCAACCGTTACCTTTTACCCTCAAATTCATTTTTTAAATTACTTTTTTCCTATGAAAGTTTTGTATTATTGCATAGAGATATGAAGGCAATGGAATATCATTTTTATATACTTTAAATGTCTCGCTTCAATGTTGAGATAATTTCCAAGTGGGGCCACAGTGGCCCAGTAGATACGGCAATTCCAAGTGGGGCCACAGTGGCTTAGTGGATATAACTATATCCAATGTTGAGTTAATTTCACATCATTTTTTTATCAGTCTTTGTATGATAACAAAAATTTGTAACATCGTAACTATTCTATGCACGTGACAATACTTTAAAAAAAATTGTCACGGGCTGGGCCCATAGTCGGTAATAAATACACATAAATCATCTTATTCGAATTCTAGCGACGTCAGCTGCAGGTTCAAGATATTTACTCGACATATGGTCTAAAATAAAACGAATGCCTGGTTTCAACAAATTTACTTGTAATTCCCTTCAACATTTTATAGTACCTAATAAAATCTTCTATGATTATGTAGTTTTTTAGATAAATATTATTAAATTAATTTGTGACTATTTTCATTACCATATACTTTTTTATAACCAAATAAAGACATTATTCAGCATAATATTAAAGTAAGTTTGAGAAGAAAACAATAATGAGAAAAATATTTACGTTTTGTAATTGACTATAGAGTCGGCTGAGCAGGAGAAGCAGCAAATGTATATCAACATTTCTGTGAAACACTATTACCACATGAAAATACCAAACATTTATTTATACATGTGACGTGTGTAACTGCAGTCCAGGAGAACCTCACAAACCGGTGTAAATGCTGCTACAGCCAGACGTGTGATAAACACCGGTCTAAAACATTTCCTAAGGATGTTGCACTCCATATAAGTTATACTGGCATTTACGCGTTTGTTTTAAATGATAAATAAATTATTCGAAATGGAACTTCGAGTGTTTGTTGAGTGTGCAACAGAATAACGATACGCAACCGCAGTAAGCCGTCGAGTCCTATCTGTTAGTACATTTTTTAAAGGATATTATAGACGATTCCATCCTTATTTTGCAATTTTTTTTTACGCGGAAGCATAATTGGGCAAGTAATGACACATTATCAATCCGCATGTGAAAACTAACCAAACGCATAATCTCCTTTTAGTACCTTAATGACTGGCAGCTACAATGTTTTTGTTTCATGTATAAAGGATCCTAACACACTGTTATTTATGGAATTTTTGAAGAACTCTGAGACGTGTCAAGTTTCCACAATGTGCAAGAGTTGCGTTTTTCCTATTAAAGAAAGTATCTATAAGCTTCGGAAACTCAGGATATTAAGTTAATACTAGACAGTATCCATTACAGGATTCCTATAAAAATTCTAAAAATAATATTTATTTGAACCTGACGAATTGAGAGGGCATTTCTCCAATGCGGGATTAACTATTACACTTGCAGCTGCTTGTGACTAGGCAGATCCCTTAAACCTCATTGTTTGTTGGAAATTTGAGCATAAATTTTGGGAAGTCGAATCGGAATGCCCCACTGGTAGGCATCATGCCCTCACAATAGATAAAAAAATAAAACAATAAATAAAAAAAAACCCTGATTCCTTCGGGACTGATAACGTTACAAAATTTTTCGAAGAAATTATATAGTTTACAATAAATGTAAGACAATAACATTTTCAATTTGTATGTGTCTGTACGCTATTTTTATGCATCGAAGTCTTGTCAAGAGCTGAACAAATAGTATCGGTCATAAAACATTATATTTGAAAATCTAAGTCATTCCCTTGAAATTTCTATCAAATTAATTTTACCCAAGAAAGGTTTAGTAGTTTTTTTAGTCATTTGCAACATCCACATCACAGTTAATGAGAATATCACTGGCGGTATGCAGTCAGCCACAGCATTTGTAAGTAAACTGCTCACGTAAGTTACAAAAGTTTTTACTGCATGGACATCAAGTATTGCTTTCGGAATACTCATCAAAAAGGATGGCTGATAGGGGCAGTGTGGTCCCTTTACCGCTAGCATACGCATTGGTTTGTCAATGCACTTTACAAATGCCTGTGAAGGTGTATGTTGTAAATAGTCATTAGTAAATGCCTATCTCGGCCCTAAATTTCAGAAATATGGCTCCTATGCTAGTCAGAGGGGCGACAGGACGCCGTTAATATATGAATGTCATAATTAGTTAAGTTTGGTAATCTTCCGTGCATAAAAATAGCAACAGACAACGGCGACTCCTTTGCCTTTATAGTTAATAAAAATAACAGTTTTAACATTTTCATGGGTATTTCAATTTCTAAAGAATAACAATATTTCTGATATGTTAAAGCCCTTATCGTGTGTTTGATTGTGTGTTGCATTCCAGTCGGGTGAATGAGAGAAGAGATTTGGGCGGCTCTTAACAGCGAGGTCTTGAGAGCCGACAAGGTGATTAAAGTGAATATAGGGCCGGGGCCGGAATGAAGGGGCGGGGAAAATGGGAGATCCCCGAGAAAACCCGCCGACCAACGGAACCGTTCGACTCGATTCCCACTTGCGAAAATCCATGGTTTGAACCCGGTTCGCCTTGGTGGGAGGCGAGCGTGCTAATAGTTGAGCCAAACGTGACACCCATACGTCGGGTATTCCAACTCTCATTCGAAAACTGACGCTCAATTTTTTTTTGAACGAGGTTAAAGGTAGTAAAGACAGTTTCACGCTAAAGTGGGCACTTCTGAAAGCCCTGCTGAAGATCTACTTTCCTCCTCCTTTTGTATCCTCTCCATACGTAAAATTTAAATTCGCGTGGGCCTAGTAACTTAATTGTTGCGTCAGTCACTTAAAAAATGGATTTGTTAGTAACATAAATCGTGACTGATATGCCGACTCATACTTTACCTTGCGTAATGAAAAAACCCATCAACTCACTATTTTCTGCAAACGTAAACATTACACCCTGATAAGTCTTTAATAGTAGTGACTATTGAAAGTTGATGCTATTATGAGGGAAGAACTGCAGTTAATTGTAAAGACAGAATAAATATCTTATATTATTATTTTTAGGTGCCTACAATAAATATGCGGTATTGGCGAGGTTGGTCCTAATCAAATACGATATATTACTAACCTGAATGAAACAGTCGCCGTAGGCAGAGTGCTGTGTCGGAAAGCGACGAGCGGCACGCTATGCTGCATCTTGATGGCTTCAACTCGACATACGACCACAGGCGGACGGACAGGCGGACGGACAAGTGTTGCCAAGTGTTATATAGTTTCTGTTTGAGTAACTGTCCCAAATGCCATGCCGCAGGCAGTGGGGCTCTGCTGGCACTTCGCTAAAGTGTTATATAAACTATTGTTGTATGTCGCCGCTCGGTGTTTCCTTAGCGTGAGTAGGCGCCGAGAGTTGCCGGTCAAGTTTGTATCATTAAAAGACGCTAGCGGCCTATCATAAAGGATGCCGCCGCACACGCCGACACATTTATCGCAGCTCGCGCCTCGCCGACCCTAAGACCCTCTTTGTTTATCACGCAGGAATGTCGTCTCATGACAATTACCTTTCCCAGAACAACTTGGATTGCCGATAACGTTATAGACGGCACGGACCTCAAGTATAAATACCACATGCGGGCCTCTGGGAAGTGAGTGAAGATCGGAGTGTTCGCGTCTCGTGCGATCTTAAGCGACAGTTGAGCGATCCCGGAACGGCGAAGGACGACTGTAGCGATCTACAAGAGTGCGTCAGCGAACTTGTGTATCGAAGAGTGGGACTGATATGCGGGACTGTAGACTGGATGCGTAAGTGAAAAGACATTCGGGACGATTGAAATAGACAGTTTTAATTAACGTGTGAAAGTAATTGGAGCAGGATAAAGGACATTAGCAAGAGTAAATACTGTGATAAAGACTTTAATTGAAATGGAAATAGTGATTAAAGATTGCGTTAAATAAGAATAATTAAGAGTTAATAGGACGCTAGACTGGTAAACAACATACGTTTGACCATTTGTAGCATTCAGGGTAAACATATTTTATGAATCTAGTTATTATTTTTTTATTAAGACGTCCATCCCTCACGAACTCCGATACGCTCCTCAGGCGTGCTTTTAACACTATTATTGTTGTAATGTACTTTGGATTCTTCGCCTGGCCTGGATACAGACCAGACCAGGCCAGGCGAAGCACTTAGCTAGTCCTGTCTGCCTTTACCGAATCATAACTCTGGAACTATTTCATATAATTCAATCCAATTTAACTAGGAGCCAGTGTATAAACGTGTATGGTAGCATATATGCTTATATCGGGTTGATATATTTTTGGAAGGTTGATTCCTAAAGTGCCTATAAAAGCTATTCACGGTAAAGTGAGCACTTTTGGAAGCCTTCTCATTCGAAATAATAAACAATAAATATATTTTATTTTAACCTTTGGCGTTTATTTCCGAGTGCGGTGGAATATACACACTGTGTTTAACTTGCATGGCAATATTTATTTGAAAGGGTTGTTTAAGGATAAAAAAAATTGCTGCAAGGAAAAAGTAACTAGGACCTCAAAAGTGCTCACTTCACCATCAACAGGTTGTCAGTTTTGACATGCAGTTAATAAATAACTTGTCTTTAGAAATTAAATAATGCTTTCGCATATCAAAAATTCCTTCAAAATCGGATGGAAACTCCTATCAGTTCTACGAAATTAAATATTGATAAAGTCTCGCGAAGTTTCCGTACCTTTGTTCAGTAACACCTTTGTATGCAGGTACGATAGTTCATCTTAAATAGTTAATCTTATTTGCAAAATGAGACGGTGAATTAGATAATAATTGTATTATGTCTATTGACCTAGGGAGCCACTTTATACCACATGTAATATAAACGTTTCGCCTTATTTTGTCGTGATAAGCATGCAGCCGAAACTTGTCGTTCGAATTCAAATACATCAGGTATTACTATGCCTGTGTGTATGTATGTGTTTATGGTGCGAATGAAGTAATGCAAACATATAAGTAATGCAAACATATAAGTAATGCAAATATATATATATATATATATATATATATATATATATATATATATATATATATATATATATATATATTCACGAGGACTGTTTAAACCGAAAGCCTTCTGGAATAGTTTCAGGGTCTAAATTTTGATGCACTACCAATAATTTCCACAAACTTATTTCGTGATACATTATTTCTGAAAGTAAATGTAGAAAAGTTGTTTTATTATTCACTGCGGGAAAATGATTTTTTTATATTTTAATTGACGCAAACCATGTAATTATAAGTGAATGAATAGTGCAATGGGCGTGAATGACAAGATGGAGATTTTTGGACATTCGCCACTGCGTTGCAGATGCCTGTCATGAAAAAAAACAGGACTGAGCACGAAAAAATACTTAGAAAAGACTAGCACCATATGGCCGAGAAAATAAATAGAATTATTTTCTCGTCCATTTTCAAGCTTCAGGGAAACCCACCATGCCATTCAAGCTGCTGGACATGATACAATAGCGAACCTTTATGGTGAAATATGGGCGAAATACTTAATACAATCCGGCCTACAGCATTCACTGAAAAAGCCTCAAAATCAATGGTTCAAAGTAAAACCAGAGGTGTTACCACCAATAGAAGATGCCTGAAAATTCCATAGCCTACGGATATATCATCAAGAACAGCAGCTGATGGGGAATGTCATGAATCCACAGAAGTGGGGCTAAGAATTGCATCAAGGAAGGCTGCAACCAGTAAAAATGTCTGAAACTCCGGTACCCGAACATTGCTGAAATACGTGAAAGGTAGTTGCAGTAAAAGTCAACGTGCAACATTCCAATGCACATGTAAGAAACAGGGGATGGTGTACACAAGTGCATGTACAGACTGCCGTGGCGTTAGTTGTCATTCTACAGACATTGACACTGAAAATGACTGAAAACTTTTTTTTCTGAGTAACAAATATTTTTAACCTGTAGTTATTCATAATATGTTCTAAAATATTTTATATAACAAGTTGTTTCTCTCAGAATAGCATTGACGACATTCAAAATGAATCTGATCAAGTTTCGAATGTAATTGTGTGTATATTGTGACTAAATCATCTCACAGTTACGTTTTATGTCACTTGAAAAGTAATTAGATTTAGAAAACATTAAAAATAGTATGAATCAGTATATATGTCATACCAAACTGTGTAGAAGCAGAAAAATAAACTAATGTGATGTACATGGTAGCCACATTGGAATGGCCGCCATATTGAATTACTGCGCGGCCGTTGAGCGGTAGACTCTTTTCCATCGTTTTTATTAGGCATTTTACATTAGGAAATCATTGACACAAATTATATTACAATGACTTCTTGGCTGGCTCCTTTATTTTGCTTAGATTGATTGGACTAAAGGGACACATTTTGAATAATGTATATTATTGTAGTGTTTTAAACGGCAATAGATTGGGTGTAGGACCTATAGTATAATTTCGACTGTTGACAAAAACGAATAGAAAAATTTCTCCACCTAGAAACTGTGCAGTTATAACATCGTGGTGTAAACTTGGTAAAGGCTGTTCACAGTAAACCCTTTTGAAATAAACCTTTGAAAAAATCACTGCATATTACTACATATATGCTACAGTACACACTGCAGGCATGCATGTTTTCAAGTCAGTTGGAAAAGAAATAATAAAAATAGTTCTTAATACCTGATTCTGTACGTAAATGTAATGTTTAAATCTGTAGCCAGTGAAGTTAGTGTTTATTCTTTTATAAGCATTGCATTTTCATATTAGCAATACAGATTTTCATTCCTAACAAACTCACGGTTTCACTTGGATGGCGCATGAATAAAGTGATAAGGCGTATGATAACGCTAATTTTAAATACAGTAGAAGGATACAAGCAGAAAAGTAGATTTTAAGCAGGGCTTTCAAAAGTGCACAGTTTACTCCGAACAGCCTACACATGCTTCACTGTTACATGGCTAACTCAGTCGAACTTACCTGTTTGCCACTGGGCAAAAGAAAGTAATACATCATTCTATACGTAGTTATGACAAACGAATCATTTAAATGAACTTCAGTTATGAAGTTTCGTAAGCACACACGAAAGCAAAATGTTATTGCAAATTTATTTGAATATATGGGTAATTGTCTGAAAACTGCGCATTTGGGCTTCATTAGCGATGGAGGAAAAAAGTACAAATTAAAACTGATTTTCATACATGCGAACTTCGCGGAATTTAAGTTTCTATGTGCTGTAACAAAGAATGGCAAGTAAGAAGTTTGTAGTTTTGATTGTTTTATTAAGATTTTTTTTTTTTTTTTGGAAAATGAGTACCCAGAGAAATGGAGTTAAAACCCGAGGATTGTGTAACAACTTTTAAACTAGATACACGTTCAATGTTAGTTATATTAAAGTAGTTTCTTAACACAGTTTGAACAATCTGCATAATATGAATGTAATAATCTAATACATTTTTAACTACCTAACTTTTATAATTAATTTTAAAATGAGGTAATGTATTGTACCAATTACACAGTAACTGCAGAAAAATCTATTACATGCTGCTTTAAACACACCAACTTCATTCCTGAATTTTATTTACGCACGCATAAAAAAAAAAAAAAAAAAAAAAAAAACACTGGCGCTATTAACACTGAAAATATTTTTTCAACATTCAGATATGGAAAGTAATTTTCATCCAGCCTAATAAGTTTTACACCTTTTTGTAATTTACACTCGTAGAAATACCAATCTCACTTCACCATGAAAGACTGTTGTATTTAAATAACAATATTGTACATAGTATTTTTTTCTCCCTTGGCATTGGCTCAATTTGATTCCACTAGAACGTAAGTATCGCGTTTAATATCCGTTATACAAAAATTCTTTGTCTTGTGTCTGTCATTTTCAAGATCGTCATCCGTATAGACATATTTATATCATACTCTGTCGAAATTTTCACATTAATGAGAACAGAATGACAAATCCCATTCACCGAAAAGTTACATCCTCCCTCCCTTTTATTAAAAAATAAGTTGAGAGTTCCTATGCCATACTTAACACAACTTTCTATGAATGAATTAGCTTCACAAAACGCAAAACACCACTGTGGTTCTCATTTTGAACTTTGTGCACGTGCATTGTCCTAGGGGAAGGTTTGGTTTTGGTTCGGTTAATTTCAGCACAGAACTCGACTTACTACTCAGAAACAACAAAATAATTTACTGCATCAAAATTTTATATGAATCCTTTTAAAGAAACATAACAAAAATTGCCACGCCTTTTCCTTTAGTAACAAGTCTGTCAGATGTTCGCTTATATACGCCACCTACGCCATCTGATGCAACTTGACTACGTCCGGACTCTTAACTGACTCCACGAGAAACGTTTGCATTTAGGGTATATTTCATACAGTTTAGTAACTATATATAAAAATAACATTATTTTATTTCTATATGTGTGAAATAAAACAGTAGAAGTCATTCCTCTGGCATACAGCTCATTACTGTCATCTTACATCCACAGGAATGACACCAGCGGAACGACGGACTGAGGTTATTTATTTGAAATACAGACGTTAACATACTCCTTACACTCGTCAACCACACATATGTAAGCATCTTCTTTTTTTTTCATATAATTATCCAAGCTCAGAATGATACAATGAAGTGTGACAGTTACCGACCAACTTTCCACTAAAATAAAACGCCACAACAAATTCGGAAGGAAACCTATAGTTATACAGTGTTGCAACTATCCAGAGCAAAAATTCCCATCAGCAAGTCAGCAATGCTAGCACCAATTTGGTCAATCCTGTAAACATTTTATTGCAAAGAGGAATAACGGGATCACTCAGAGGACTACATTTATAATTATTATCAGGTTTCTGAATTAAAATCCTAAGAAATTGCATTGCACTGTTTTGAATATGAGGTATTTGTAAGGAACATTGTATAACTTAATAATAGAAGTTTTAAATGTTAGTGTTAAATCTGCACGTTTTTACATGCACGTGTGTGTACGGGAACACACAAAGAAATTACATTTATTACAACAAAAACAGAAGAAAAGTTAATTTTGCAAATAGTACTGTATTATAAATTAACCATACTGAAAAAAGTTTCATAAATTAACTTTTTTTTTTTACAATCTTGTAGGGATACAGTATTGCACAGTTAGCAGCCATTAGCCCTACAGTACAATAAAATCTAGGTCCGTTTTATATGTTAGCTGGATGACTTATTCGGGTACGAACAAATCAAATATACGTTGTTTACAAAAACAAAACTGATGATTACTTCGAGCCTCACACAAAATAGATTAAATTATGGCTTTCAAGTTTTTTGTAGTTATAGTTATAACATACTGAGCATATATGGTTATGTGGCCACCATTTAGAAAATAAGGGTCTGACCAATTCAAAACATATCAATTTACAAGGCCTGCCGTAGTACCACTTGTTTGCTAAATGTGGCGTTTCTTCGGAGATATGACATAAAAGTTTTAATTTGTCATGTGATGATATATTACAAATGGCTGACAAAAGAGACACCACATTTGATGGCTGTAATATATACTGCCAGTACAAAAAGATAAGTTTAAATTAATTGCATGGTTTCCACGATATATCATACTAAGCTAAAATAGCTAAATGACCGCCAATTTTGAAAGTTAAGCACCCGGCGTGGTCAAAAGTTGTAAAAGTAAGGTGTCCTTACCGAGAAAAATACGTGTACCGAATTTGGTGAAATTCGGTTTGCGGATACAAACGATTTTAGGAGATGGTGAACGGGCGAATGGGTCGCTGGGGGGGGGGGGGGGGGGGCACACACACACGGGATGGAAAAAATCATAAGCCTTTCTTTCCTTTGGAAAGTACCCTAAATCAAAGTAACTGACAAAGTTTGAGGGCAGCATGCGGGTTGCCTGTGAGCCAGGGATACACAGCTGAACCAGAACCAATGGGCTTCGAATTTTTCAGCGGCTCATTTTATCTGTCCATTACTGTAGACCATTACAGTTGCTACATGTTGAGGTGAGTAAGTATTTCGGATAGCTCGGTGGGTTTATACATACAAAAGGGCACTGGCCATTCCAATACCTCCTTAATGCGCGACACATATGCACGCAGATGCGCTTCCCGTAAACAAATTCAAAACGGTTGGGGGGGGGGGGGGGTCAATATGTTATGGATTAATGTATGAAAACCGCGTTGGAATTCGTACATGACCCACACCCTAAGAGCGCTTCACCAGTTCGCATTGTGGTACAAACAACCTCAAAGCCTACGTATGTTTCCCCGTTCTCACGCTCTTAATTTATTTTTGCTTTCTCCCTTCGAAAAGTAAAAAGGAGTTATTTTATTTCTGCATTATTTGGCTTTGAATAAAGATTTCAGCATCGTAACTTGAGAGTGTTAGGCATACAAATGTAATTCTTTTATTGTGCGATACAGCTGTTCATACACATTTCATGTATAGTCCATTTACAGTTTCTTCACACTTTTTAAATCAAACCATTGAAAAATCACCCTATGTACGAAATGTTTGCATATATCGCAAATATTTCACGTATTAGAAGAAATTTATAATAGTATAACATACAAGTATATAATTTTTAATTAAAATAATCTTTTACTTATATTTTATCTATAAGTTATAAAAATAATTTATAATTAATATGAATAAAACAGGGAGAAGATAGGTGTGTCGGTAATGCTTGGTAAGAAATAGATACTATGCAAAATAATATTACATTGAATGCGCACGAATCCGGTACGCTGTCCCTTTGGTGTAACTTTCTAGACTTAGTGTTAAGCTTTGTTTGGATAAGACAGGAGGAATATCCAGGAAGAAGGAATTTAGCAGGGTTTCTTGTAAGTAATCGTGAACAACCTATAATGTAATTTCCTGCAATTAAAAATTTATCTTCACCAGATACTGTGATATCACAATTTTATCGTTTCTTTGTGCCCTATCACCGCAATCCAAAAGCATTTACACAAATGAAACAATTAAAGCTGAAACGTATTATCTTGATATGTTTAAATGTGTACGTACGACAGTTATTTTACAAAAATATATAAAACTTTACTTATTTTATGGGATTAAACAGATGTCAAAACATTTCTCTATGAGATTACAGAAATGACTTCCAGTAGAACTAAGGACAAAGATTTTTCTTAAATAAACTATTTTATTAACGCAAGTTACAAAGTTTGGGTTATCTCTTTATTCCAAAAAACATAAAACTGTGATTTTACCATGCAATGTGAGTGTACTATGATATCTTGCACTACACAGTTCCATAAAATGAGGTGTATTTTATTCTGTCCACTCACTTTTCACAACTACGAGGTAAACATAAATCAAATGTTCAGGTTCTACACACGTACACATTTAATGCGAAATGCGAGCTCTGTCAAAGAGAGTGAAAGGGAGGAAGAGGAAGCGAAATGCATTGGAACACTATATGCCCCGTTTTGTAATGGCACGACAGCTGGGATGTAAGTGCCAGGCAGCCTCCGGGACAGGAGCGACTAGGAAGAGATACGCAGGTACCGGGTCCCGACCTTGTGCGGCGAGAGAGGCCGAGCTATATAAGCCGGCGGAGCAACTGACCAGGCACACTCACTTCGGCGGCCGATACCCCGACTACATCATGAGGACCCTGGTAAGTGTTGACTGCATCCTGCAGTATATAGTTCAACCTCATTATCGCAGTGTCTCCCATACTCGCCTTTTAGTACATTGCTAATTGTTCCAGTGGCTCCCTGTAGCCACTTTTATATTCAAATTACAGAAGAACTCCCTTACGAAGTTTCTGAAAGGACTAAAAATTTAGGCTTATTAACAACGAAAATTTTTTGAAGGTGTCAGATTACCTTGGTGTGTACAAACCAGGTATAAAACTATGCAATCTTGTTGACCAGAAAAACTACCTAAATAGGTTTTGCTGTATATACGGTATTTATTCTTCCATCAATAAACATATTGGCAACTTCCTTTACGTACATTAGAGGTTATGAGGTAAGAAATGGAAATACGAACAATAATTTCCATTGTCATTTTCGTAAATGTTAAACAACCTTAAAAAGACAAACATTTCCAAGAAGCAACTGACTGAAATCTGCAAGAACAAATGAATATTAATTTTACAGATTAAGATTTAGTTAAAATAACTGCTCTACATGATAACATTCATCTAATGCGAAATACTTCCTACTGCAATGCTCGCAGAAATGTTGATGTAGCTAACATGTGTTACTGTCTGTCCTGGGAAGGTTGTATTGTGCTGTGCGGTGGCCTGCGCCGTGGCTAGCCCCGGCATTGGAGCTCCTCTCGCATACTCCACCCTCGGTCCTCTGGGATATGGGCTGGGCCTGGGATATGCCGGTCACCTGGGCTACTCCGCCATCGCCGCCCCCACCCTGGCCGCCCATGCTCCCATCGCCTACGCCGCCGCTGCTCCCGCCGTAGCCGTGGGTGTCCGAACCCAGTATCATGCCCAGGACGAGCTGGGCCAGGCCGCCTACGGACACGCCGAGCCCTTCCAGACCCACAATGCTGTGCAGGTATGTACCATTTAGAGTGTTGTCCTGCCCTTGCACGACCCCAGCTGTATCCACAACTCACTGTGTGTCTGTGTCGCAGGACGCCTTCGGCAACAAGATCGGCAGCTACAGTTACGTGGCCCCTGACGGCCAGGTGGTGAAGGCCGACTACGTGGCTGACGGTGCCGGCTACCGCGTGGCCAGCAATGCTCTGCCCGTTGGCCCCACTGTCCTGCCTGTGGCTCCTGCTCCCGTCGCCGACACACCTGAGGTGGTGGCAGCCCGTGCCGCCCACCTGGCCGAGCTGGAGGCTGCCAAGCACCGCAGCAGGAGGAGCATCGCTGTGGGACACACCCCCGCCAGCACCGCGCTCGCCGCCCCAGTAGTGGCTCCCGCCACCTCTTCCTACGCCGCCCATGCTGCTCTGCCCTATGGCGCTCATGCTGCTTTGCCCTATGCTGCTGCCCTACCTTATGGCGCTCATGCTGCTCTACCCTATGCTGCCGCTGTCCCCGCCGTGCGTGCAGCTACCCTCACCACTGTGGTAAACAACCCTGGCCATGCCGTCTCCTACAGGGTCGACTGAAGATGATATCCTCTACCTCTGACACGCTTACTCTCCCATCCAAGAGTCATTACACTTCCTAAACTATGTCCACCGACTAGTGTTACCTCTATTTTATTTGTAAATATGTGAAAGGAGCTGTGAGAGTTCATTAAATACTAAATAATTTATGATTATTTTATTTTACCAAAATACACTTACAGGGAAGGGTTGAATTCACCCGAAAAACGCCATGCAGTAACACCTTATGCAACATCAAATGGAAAAGATACGACATTTTCCACTTCAATTGAATAAGCGGGATAGAGCCCTCAAAAACCGTAATTTAAATTTTAATTGCGAAGTATCGGAATCCAATCCAGATCCAAACTACAATTTTCCGTGCATAGTTATATGACATCAAGCTCGTCAGTTTAAGAACAGACACTAATTAATACCCCCCCCCCCCACAATGAAAATAAAAGGTGTATCTACCCTGTTTAAGGCAAATTGTTTACTGCCAGGAATTTAACACATTTATGCTGATTTATTGAGCAGTATGACCTAACTGTGGCAACAACCCAGCAGCCACTGTTTTCATCTAAATGCACACAAAATTTTCGGCAGCAGCGACACAGTTCCAGGAATGTAGGCAAAACAAACACTTTCTACAGGATATCACATACTGACCGTCGCCAGAAACAAACAAGTAGTTGTAGTACTGTAAACTTCTTTAATGTGTGGTATACATTTACATGCTATTTGCAGTAAGCATTAAAAGTGTTCTTAACCTTCGTCTTTGCACTGGACACAGCAGCATTCCATAGGCTTACGTGCATTTAGATAGTATTGCGTAAGTGGTAGGCACTATACCGCTGCAGTCGAGCTTTGTGTGAGATTTATACAAAAAAATTAGGTCCTAGGCAGTTGAAACAAGATGGCAATTTTTGTTCATTTGGTTGTACTGCTCTGCATGGCATTAGTTTACTTTCAAAATTTTTTCATTTGTACAACTTAGTATTTGTTATTAGCTGCAGAAAAAATTGAACGTGACATCAAATTACCAAAAAAATAGTAAGTGTACAATTTTTTTATTCGAGGAAAATGTCATCACATATAATGTCTTACAAGTTGTGAGTGAAGACATTCGAGAGGCTCTTAACAGCGAGGTCTTGAGAACCGATGAGGGTGGTTGAGGCGAGTATGGAGCAGTGCCAGAATGAAGGGGTTGGGGGAAACGGGAGATCCCGAGAAAACCCGCCGACCAGCGGCATCGTCCGGCACGATTTCCACATGCGAAAATCCGGGGACTGAAGTGGAAACGTTGGGCAATGTTCGGAGAAAATTTAAAATTATTAATTTTTTGGAGTCCAACACCTTTAAGAGTATAGAAGAAATAACACAACCGGTGAAAATGTTGCGACAAGTGTTAAGTGAAGTACATTAAAACAATTGTCATACATTTAATTTGTGAAACTTCGCATACGACCTTGCCATTCACCATTTTTTTTTCTCACAAAATACCAAAGAAATTGACAGATTCGAAACCTGCAAATTATGACTTCCTGTAGCACCACAATACACATAACTTATAAACATCAAACAAAGTGCTTAAACTTACATTTAAATCTTCAAGGAGGCTAAAATTCACACGTTACAGTTGAAGCTACTCCAATTAAGTAGGGCTATGATGCTGCTTATCCTTTCCTTACATACCATGCTACAAACTGTACTTTGAGATAGCACAGCCAGCTCACGCCAAACTACTCTCGACTCAGAACTGATAACGTTATTAACAATATGCAGCTGGAAACAAATGATTTTAAACTGATATTTCACAAGCAGCATTTGGCTGCAGTGTTTATTATATTGTTATAAACATATACTTATGACATTTTCGTTAATTCTTAGACTACATTTTGAAACAAACAATTTATATGCAGTATTGGTAAGCATTATTTGAAAAATACATGATTCCCATATAAATTTCTTCTTAACACAACTGTGAATATGAGTTTGATTAGTACAGATTTCTTGACCTGAGGCATTATAACATTGCGCTTTCGGTTAGTAAACAAAGCACAAATGGTGCTTTCAGATGTAGTGGTCATCAGAATTCGTAATCGTTTCTCATACTGAAGCCATAAGCAAATCCCTACTTCACAATTAAAACTATTTGTAAGACTTAACGTAAAACATACCATACAAATATGACACTGCATAGTGTTTCTATTTTTTACGGTAGCACTGCCATAGTGAAAAAAAGAAAGGTCAGAAATTCTAGACAGCAGTTTCAATAATACATAACATGATTGTGAAATTCCTCCTTATAAGTTATAAGCAGTTCTTGGTACAACTTGTTTAAAACACAGAGCATTAAAATTTACTATCCCATTAGTCTAGGTATTTAGATTTAATTTCCGCGGTGGACATTATGTGTATTGCATTCAGTTTTCGATCACGGTATATACTAAGAGGTGAAAAAATAAACGTCTTATAAACGGGGGAAACAACATCGCAGGATAATTCTGTTAATGTACGATTCCAGAGCAGATACTACACGTTCCTGGCAGGTAATTGTGCACTTTTGAAAACTCTGCTTTTCTGCCTCTTTTTAAATACTCCCGTCATATAAGTAAGATTAAGAATGTTACAGAAAAGAGCACTTTGTTCCTAGACCAACCGTATGAAACTACGAGATTGTTAGGAACAGAAATACGTTACCAAGTAGTCAATTATTATGTGTATAAAAAATTACAAATAAATGATCTAAGAGGTCCATGCATTTAAACAGCGCACTTTTAATAAGATACTGAAACATCAAACTTGGTTTTTATTTCATAGCTATCAAATTAACTTTACTGAAAGCATATTATAATGTGTGTGCAGTTAAATCTAACAGGAAATAACGTAAGTGCTCACATTACAGCGAAACTGCTATAAACTGGGATCAGGTCGTAGATAATTAGGATATTATTCCATGAATAAAGCTTTCCAATATTTTTATATTCAGCTATGTCTTCCTCTTAGCCCACATTCCCTGACTGCTGCCTAACTATATCTTAAGGATTTCGCTTCAAAATGGACCATTTTTAAAAAATTTTAATAACTGAATTACTATAAAAATAAGATAAAATATTGGACATGTACTAGTAAAGTCACAAATACATTTTTATTTACCCGATATGAGAAAACAATTGTGTCCACTTTTAATACCCTCTAAATTAGGAATAGAATTATTTGCACTTTTTTATAAGTGATTTACTATAAAAGGAAGGACCGCATTTCCTATATAATTTATGACCGAGAGCTCGTCATATGTTTTAACGCACCAAATCCCCAAACTGTACAGCCAGACATCTCAAACAGAACACTGATATTTAACGGAAAATAACTGGTGATGTCTAGACTGTAAGACAACCAACCCGCGATTTACCTGCCTCAAAGTCCATGTTGCTATATGAGCATAGACATCTATAGCTACGTTTTGAAATTCGACTTTTCCTAATCGTTTCAAAAATTTGCACACAAAGCTATTGCATGTGTGAAATTAAGCACAGTGCACTAATTTATATTCTCTCATTTAAATAAAATGGGGTGGAGAGATTTCGGCAGCTATTAACAACGAGGCCTTGAGAGCCGATGAGGGTGATTGAGATGAGGATAGAGCAGAGCCGGAATGAAAGGGAGATCCCGAGAAAACCCGCCGACCAATGGCATCACCTGACACGATTCCCACATGCGAAAATCCGAAGTCGCTTGGCCGGGGATTGAACCCGGACCGCATTGGTGGGAGGCACGCAGGCTAACCGCTCAGCCACCATGGCTCAGAATCAAATGGAGGAAATAACTATTACAAAATAGTTCCTTCGTGCACTGGCTATATCACTGAGATGCGAATTACAGGACATCATTTTGTAAGTAAGTGGCCTTGAGTAGTACCTGGACAAAGATTATTCTCCACCTTGATCACAATAAACTTAAAAACAAAAAAATGTCTCAAAAACTGAAAATTCAGATACGATATAATTCTGTATTATGTCTCACATGCACATTTATTCCAGTTCGACGTCCACCATCTTGAATGTAGAATCAAGTTCCATTGTGACGCTTCTAATTGATAGTGGGAGGGATATTTGCAGTAATACACAGAGAAGAAGCACTTTCAACGAGCAAGAAATTGAGTTTCGTAAACAAATTCTTCATCACTGGCTATGAGTTTTCCAAATAATAGCTGTATTAGACAAATGTAGTGACTGCTTCACAGACATTATTTTAATGGGTCCACTGTTCCCATTTTCTTTCAACATACTCGAGATGGCACGGATAATGTAAAATATCATATGCAGTGTATTAATGAAGACTGAATCATGTAATTCTCAACGTTTTTTTCTAGTTGAGAACATTTTTTTAAAAGTACGAAACTAAATAAACGCTGTTCAACACTTCCACTGCGCTCACTGGACGTTTTTAGTGCATCCAAACGGAACAGATGACTTGAGCAGTGCTAAAGAATAACTTTCCGCGAAATCAATTATGTGCAAATTCAGGATAGGCCACAGAATATTTCTCTCTCTCTCTCTCTCTCTCTCTCTCTCTCTCCTCACACACACACACACACCCTCTCTTTCTCTCTGAGATTCTGTGGCCTATCGCGAATTTGCAAGTAATTTATTTCGCGCAAAGTTCCCGGACTCTGAGTATGCTGGGACTAAAATTGCAGCATTAGGTCGGCTTATGGCAAATCAAACCAAGAAATAATTACGTCTGTATTGCGCAGTACATATAAAATTGCAGTAAAATTTTACACATTAGCAAGAGTTCGTTTTTTAGCGATACACTGGCAAGTTTGTTGTGCTCTGTTATTAGGCTTACTAGCATCCACCGGCAGAATGGGTGGCGGTAACAATAAAAGGAGTTTTTGTTCGTAAGGAAGAAACTTCCATCCATTATTCTTTATCACTGCTCGAGTCATCTGTTCCATTTGGATGGGCGAAAAACGCGCGCGCGTGTGTGTGTGTGTATATATATATATATATATATATATATATATATATATATATATATATACACACACACACACACACACACCTGCCTATATGCAAGCATACATGCATGCATACCTACATACATGCATGCATACGTACACAATTACATGCATGCACATGGTGTTTTTAAATTAATGTCTATATCCAAACCACGGCCTGTATAGGCAAATATAAACAATAAATGCTAGTAGCAATGTGTTCGGAAAATTCATCTGGTGTTTGTAATTATAAATTGAAGTTAGTGAGACAGCGCCGGGAGACTGCAACTTCACATATTTGCATGCACAACAAATTGCATATCGCGGAAGGCGAACAGAACTGGCGCGGATAGCGTATAGCGTGTGCAAATAGGATACCGTAAACTAGAGGTACGTGGGCACCAATAATGGTTACTTGTTTGTACACGTGTGTCAAACTACATGAACAGTGAGAGATTAGCAATTGAGTATTAAAGGCTGCCAGAAGTGATTGTATTTTATTTCCAACATACAAACAGCAGTAATGGCGATGGTCTGGACAGCAATCTCTAAATAAAAGCTGTTCGAAGTGATTATCTATGTATGACGCACTAGCTACGTTCGCCTTTGTAATATGCAGCGTGCAATTCACGCAGGTACACGAAGTCGCGGATTCTCGGTGCTGGTTTTATAACCTCAATTTAAAGTTAAAAATGCCAAATAAATTTTCCGAACATTTTGCTACTGGGATTAGTTTATATTAGCCCATAGATGCCGTGGTTTGAATTTCGACATGTAGTTTAAAAAACACCTTGTATGTACGAGTATACAAATGTGTGTGTGTTTGTGTGCGTGCGCGCACGCGTGTGTGTATTATATATACACACATACACATACATACATGCATATAGGCAGGCATTCATGCATGTAGGCAGGCATACATGTAGGTTTGCATATATATGGTTATGCATGTATATATGCATGTGGTTATATATATATATGCATATATGTAGATTGGTAGGCATGTGTGTATGTATGTATGTAGATAGGTAGGCATGTATGTTTGTAGGTAGGCATGTAGGTATGTATATAGGTATGTATGTAGGTAGGCATGTAGGTATGTATGTAGGCATGTAGGTATGTATGTAGGTAGGCACGTAAGTATGTAGGTAGGCAAGTAAGTATGTAGGTAGGCAAGTAAGTATGTAGGTAGGCAAGTAAGTATGTAGGTAGGCAAGTAAGTATGTAGGTAGGCAAGTAAACATGTAAGTATGTAGGTAGGTAAGCATGCATGTATGTATGTAGATATGTATGTGTGTATGTAGATAGGCATGCATGTAGGTAGGCATTATGCATTTATTTATGTAGGAATGTATATCTGTATCTACACAATAGCTTTGTGAACCGATTGTACTTTTCGAGAGTCTTGATAATTTTTCGATTCAATATACACCAGCAGTTATCTCGTCCTTCACGAGTGACGATAACATTAAAGCTACAAATTTCACAAAGCACGTTTCCGACACTATGGCCAGAATAAGGCACGGCCAATCTTTCGTGTTCTTGCCATGAAATTTCGGCAGAACCACAACTCTTCGTTTGGCTTGATGTTTCTTGTTCATTAATCATAAGACAAATTCATTAATTATAAGACAAATAAGTACAACAATGTAAAAGAAGCTGTGTTGAGAGATATGGGCGGCTCTTAACTGCGAGGTCTTGCGAGCGTACACAATGTAAAAGTTGATTGTATGTAGCATTCACTTGTCTAAATACAATAGTACTGCATTATTTGAATATTTAAGTTCACTACGAGTTGCTTAAACATAATTTTCCTTGGACTAAAAATTACAACACTGAAAAAACGCATCCTTGTACAGAAAATACAATACCATGATTTTCTGATAGTAGTAGGAAATAGAGAAGCCTGAAGCAATGTATTTTAAATGGCAGCTGTGTGGCTGTGGCTGGGAGACTTCGGCTCGTCTCGGACGAGCTCGGCAAACTACTGCTCGACTCAGGGGAGTCCTCAGACGCTGTCGACTCGGGTTTTCCGAAGGTATTCGGAAGTTACGCCTCCTATAATTCTTCAAGTATATGTTTGTATCTGGTAGCCAAATTGGTTTTATAGGCATAGGGTATGTCAAATCGTAAATCTGTATTTATTATTCGATTTAATATAATTTTTAAAATAAAATTATTTATAATTTTTTTATTTTAATTTTTTTATATTGTGTCGAAATTATACATCGAATATTGTGCAACCATGCATAAGTCTCTCAACTACATTTCCAGTCTCCTATCTTGAAGTCTCATTATTCACTGCCCCCACGGTTTAGTAGGTATATATGTTACTCGGTGTTTTTTAAATGTATGTTTAAATAATTAAACCAAGCCCATTACACTAGTAGCGACCACATGCACGAGTATGTTATAATCATGACATAAAGCAGCATTTTTATTGGCTTAATTGGCGTTAATTTAAATGTCAATACTGCCAGGTCCCTGGAGAATTGGACTGTATGAGGGCAGCGGGGGCGATAATCATTCGTGCTCTTCTCCGACACCAATCTTTCCATCAATCTTTCACAATCCTCCACCTCCTCACCAATCTTTCGCCATTCTCCTCCTCACCAATTTTTCCATTAATCATCAAATCTTCTCCAATCTATCCATCAATCTTACAAAATTATGTCTAATCTTAATATATTTTCATCAGCCATTCGATTAACCCCAATCCTCCGATCAATCCCAATCATTCGATCAATACCAATCCTCCGATCAATCCCTGAACCAATCCTAAAATCACTGACGATCCTTCGATCAATCTTAATCCTTCAATAAATCCTAATCCTTCGATCGATCCCAATCCACCGATCGATCCCAATCCCCCGATCGATCCCAATCATCCTATTGATCCTTCAATCAATCTTTCGGTCGGTCACGCATTTTATAAATTACATTCGTTCGTATAACTGTCTCCAAATTTGTACATGTAGTCAAAATTGTTTGGTATGCAGTCAACTATCCATACATTTTTTTTACTAAAGTCTTTATTATCACTCTATATGCAGATGATCACTCTATATGCAGATTATCCCATTAATAGTCGAGTACTCATAGCACAAATTTAAAGTTGTGAGGGGTAAACGCATACGAGACACACACACGCACGTACGTACGCATACACACACACACAACAATTATATAATAATTTATTATTTTGTAATACAATTTCCGAAGGATGCAGTTCATCACATCGTCTGATATAACCCGAACCCTTAAGTGCTCTTATGATCGAAACCACCTCATTCATGGTCGAGTAATCGCCACGTTGTTGCCTATCATGAAAATACTTTAGTCTGTCTACACGTTTGTTGGGATCTTCGGTAAACATATCGTCAGCATAATCGATGTATTCTGCCTTCTTCACATCACTTGTCGAAGGAAGCTCGCTGGGGAAATGTGTGGGACCGCAGAGGGAATAACGATCGTCTTCAACATTATCACTGTCGTCATAGTCATCATCAATGCTGTTTTCGTGATCGTATTCAATACCTCCTTCATCCTCAATAGCAAGTTTACTTTTCTTTGTAGCAGGAGTTGTATGTTCATCAGTATTTAGAGCTGAGGGTCGTTTATTTTGAAGTTTGTCGACTTCATGCGAACGTCTTGCAAGTGTACATTCCGCACAAACTGACTCATTCATTCTGTCTTTAGCATTAACTGCCTTGTCATAATCGTCTGCGGAAACAGTTCCAATCAATGCAGCAGGAGGTATTGATGATATCACTTGCTGGTTCCCAGTAGACGAACCCTTGCAGATCTCACTTTCTTCCTTCATTGTAGCATCTTACAAAAGATGCACGTGACCACTAACGTAATGCTTCAATGTGCGAAAAGGTCTCTCCGTACAGCCCGTTCCCTCATGTCGTCGAGCATTCTGACCATAGGCGAACACTCGATCGTAGAATCGACACTGGAGACAACCAGTTAGCCATGACGCATGTCGCACCCCCATGCCAGTGGAGGTTCAAGGCAGACCTTCGTTTTCGCAATTCATCTTTGTGGTATAGCGAGAGAGCGCTTCCGAATCGATGTTTACATCACGGTGTCAGAACGTCAACTAAGGTTTCTGTGTACGTCAGCGGTGTATATATACTTTCAGCCATCACTAAGCAAATTACCAAATTTTTTCTACGTCCGATAAAAAATAAATATTTTTTAAAAATATATTTTTAGGTCTCGAACTCAGAGCCCTACACCGTAACTCGCCTTTGTTTATTGCTTAAATCTTTATATCGGGCGCACATGAATAGTGCGAAAAATTACCGGATTTTTTTCCAAGTCCAATAGAAAATTAACATATTTAATAATTTCGGGGCTCGAACCCATGATCCCACGGCATGACTAACTGATAGATACTACATAAATCTTTATATCAGGTACATATATGTACGTAAATAGACAGAAAATCACATAAAAAGTTCGTTAAAATTGATCTAAAACACGCGTCGGTATTTGAACTGTAGACCATTAATTTCGCTATAAAATTTATACCTTTGCTCCAAAATGCGTCTAACAGCTTGCATTATAGGTTTCATACATCGTGTATTTATGCGAGATTCATTCCAGCATTTTTTTACTAAAGTGTTAGTTAGGTGGTTCTTACTTGTAGACTAGTGGCGGAAGTTGTTAATGTGATCGAAGTCGCCCCATGCCCCAGTTCCTCGTCTGATGCTAGAGGTGAAGGACCACCCTCGCCTCCTTTTCTTAAGCATTCAGTCAAGTAAGTTATTTTACGTTCGGCTATTCCATTACAACATTTCGCAGGGTATTATCGGGCATGCTCTGAACACGCAGACATTTTCCCACGAAAAAAAAAAAAAAGCTCACAATTGGAGTACCTGTTCGGGCCAGCTAGCCTCTTAGAGGAATATATAACCTTTTAATATATATGTTTTATGTATATAACCACGATCGACCTCAGTTTCCGTGCTGCTACTGTGACACATCGTTTGCATTCACCTGATGTGTTCGAAAATACGAAAGGACTGCCAGGAGCAGAATACAGGCCAAGGCTCACGTAAGTGTGAGAAATGTCGCGAGCACTTGCTTCACGAAACGATAATCCGTACGGACATCCGAATACCTCAAGACTACGGGAAATTCATTTGCTAAAATGTAATTCAGCACCATTGACATCACTAACAGGAGATAGAATTCCATCATCACGTGAGTAGCCATTACACACCCAGAATCGTAGAAGGTTCTGGGATGAATAATCATGACAGTCTAGAGGCCAAAATTGCATTTCATCACAGTCTAAAAGGAAGTTGTCATCCATAATGAGCGCAGGTCGTCGAAGAATATTTCCACATTTTTAGCCAGAATGGATAAAAAAAAAGATCGCTGTTGGCTGTCCACATAATCATGCCGCCAAAAACATTTAATTTACGGCTCGAACACAACTTTGCAAAAACCGATGCCATTCAATGAACGGCTGGCAATCGAAACGGAAAATAAAGTCACGTATGAAGACAGAGGTATCGAAAATACTGTGAAATACTGTATAGGAAAAAGACGTTAAAAGAAACACAAAAAGAGAGCAGTTCGGGGAGTAAATACCGAAGAAAAGCCAATCACCGAGTGACCTCCGAATCAACCAGCTTCTCCCCCTCGGAGAACATTTATTTTCATTAAAATTCATATTGGGAAAAATTTCTTGAGTGTGCAGATGCAATATGCAGCTTTCTTTAAAGTCATCTCTGCTGGAATAACCCAAAACGGAGTAAAATTCAACTCCCTGCTACACGGTAGGCCTATGCGATATAGACAATGGGGAATCCGTACATTCCCCAACAAGGCATAGATGCTCGTCATTAATTACTCCCAAGTTTCAAATCAGTACATTTTGAAACGTAGGCAGCAGAAAAAAAATATTTTCATACGATTACCCCAAGTGCAGTGATATCTCTAGCAGCCACTGACCGAATGAAAAGTTTGTTATGCGAGCAAATAATTTACATAAGAGTTTTGTGGGGGGGGGGGGGGGGAATTATATACTGCGAGGAGACAATGGTATGTTACGCCTCAAGTACAAAATCGTAAAAAAAGTTTTTTTTTTGTTACATTCAGCAAACAAAACTACTGTATTTTCATACGTGTGTGTGCGTGTGGCCTCAATTAAGCAATATAATTTAGCTGTAGTAAGTCTCATGCATCCCACCTCCCCTCCAAAGAGGGGCCACGGTGGCTGAATGGTTAGCCTGCCCGCATGTCACCAAGGCGAACCGGGATCAATCCCCGGCCGAGTCACCGGATTTTCGCATGTGGGAAGCGTGCCGGACGATGCCACTGGTCAGAGGGTTTTCTCGGGGCTCTCTCGTTTCCCCACCCTTTCATTCCGGCACTGCTCCATTCTCACCTCAATAATCCTCATCGGCTCTCAAGACCTCGCTATTAAAAGCCATCCAAATCTCTTACCTCACTCACTCATCTACTCAGCCCCGCCACACTGCTACGTGACTTCAGCCATGTGAAATGTGAGAAGTGAACACATGTACGTGCGATCTGTACTATGGCAGCAGGCATCATTAGTTTTCACTCTTTATGGACCATGCAAACGAAAATACAGTTTAATTACCGATTTACAAGTCTCCGGTGTGACTTTACATAATTAAAATACAATACGAATTCCAGTACACAAACGTGCATACAGCACTCGTGTTTTAGTACAATCCAATAAATATACATTTTAAAAAAAGACACGAACTTTCATACTCACAATTTTAACTATTAAATATAGGCCCCTTGAGATACTTGTAAGTCCCCCCCCCCCCCCCCAAACAATGAGATAAAGCCATACCTTGCAAAAGATAATTTTCCTTATTCAGGAAACTTCCCATATTTTCATTCCTGTTTTTAAGAAATGTATAATACATTAGTATTCTCTAGCTTAATTAAACAGTTAAATCCTTCCTGTGGACTACCACTCCACTCTGAATGATAAGTGTACTGATTCTCGGCCAACAAATTCCTAAATCCTACTGCGGCCCGGATATACTGCTTAATTGAGAGCACACACACACAAATACTGTAATTTTGTTTGCTGAATGCAACAGTTTTTTTTTATGGTTTTAAAGTTGTGGTGGTAATAATTTTATAATAGACTCTTCACAGTGTATGAACAATTTCCCCTGCAAAACTTTCTATATGTTAATTATTTGCATGTATGAAGTATTCTATATTCTGTCGGTGGCTAAGAGATGTTGCTGCAGATGAGGTAATCACATGGAAATTATTTTTCTCTGCTGCCTATATTTTTGAATGTACTGAATTTAAACTTAGTAATAAATAAATTTAAAGATGAGAGTCTATGCCTTGTACCGGATTGCATGGGATCACCACTGTGCCTATCACATACTGTGGGAAGGAAAGCGACCTTCACTCCAATTTGGGTTATTCCAACACTGATTACTTTAAAGAAAGTAGCATATTGCATGTATACACTACACACACTATTTTTTACAACTTGAATTAAAAGAAAATGTATGTTTACAAAGGGGAAGTATCTTGATGATTCGAGGGTTACTCGGTGATAGATTTTTGTCGGTATTTACCCCCCGAACCACTCTCATTCCACGTTTTTTTGTCATGATGTATTTTTAGCAACCAATATTTTGCAGGATTTTAGATATCTCTGTCTTCATACACGGTTTTATTTTTCGTCCCGAATACCCGTATTTCACTGAATGGGGTCGATTTCGCAAAGTTGTATTCGAGCTATAAATTAAATTGTATTAGCTGCATGGTTATGTGGAAAGCTAACAGCGATTTTTTTTCTCCATTCAGACTGAAAATGTGTAAATACGTATTCTTAGACGACCCGCTCTCATCGTGGATGACAACTGCCTTTTAGACTGTAATGGAACACAGTTTGGGCCTTCCAAGACTGTTTTCTTTATTTATACCAGATTCCACTATCATTCTGGGGGGCATAATGGCCGCGCACGCGATGACGGAATGTTATCTCGGGTTAGTGCTGTGAATGGTGATGAATCACATTTTAGCAAATGATGAATCCTTAGCACTGAGAAATTCATGTGTTTCTGTAGATTATTGTTTCGTGAAAAAAATGCGCGACATTTCTCACACTTACGTTTCTATAATCTGTATTCTAAGTACGACTTGTTCTTTATGTTTTCGAGCACATCAGGTGAATGAAAACAATGAATCACATGTAGTAGCATGGGTACTGAGGTATCGTCTTTGCAATTGACATCGATGACAGATGTATAAATAAAAAGAAAATTCGAAGTTCGAGTGGAGTTGAGAGATATTGTTGACTAATAACATCGAGTACTTTAGAGCCTAAGGACCTGTTACAAATGGGCTATCCCAACCTGTGTCTTAGGACAAGGACGCGCTGATTGGTGCACGTGACCTTATAACGTCATGGCGCTGTCACAAGTCCCTGTGTCCCACGTTGAAGCATTCGGAAAACTAAACTTTTGTCCGAAGTTGTGTCCTAAGCTGATAGAAAAAGAAGACTTTAAATACTTTAGCGGGCATTCGTGAAACGTTTACGTTAAAAAAAGTAAACAATGGATCTGCAAGGTGTGCTTTCTCAAAACAAATATGATGAAAAGGTAATAAATAATTAGGGATGTATTTTTTCGGTCAGAACAATTTTATTTGAAGGCTGAAACTTTTAAAACGTAAGTTTAAAATTAAACTTGGATGTCAGTTGGCGAACTTGTTAAAAATAAAACCGTAACGCGTTTATTATAAATAAATATTCAAATAAACCATTTCGTTAACATTAATAAACAATAATACTACCAATTTAAATATCACTACACAACAAATAGTATGCCGGATTTAGTGCGATCTAGTGTAATATTTTGACAGCTTACTTCGGACAACGCATTTGTAGACCATATTCGGACCGCGTCAATGTGACGTCACTTGACGCCGAGTTTCGGACACGTCCACAGGAACGGCCGTATGTAGACACAGCCTAAGAGGGTGGGGTGACGTGAGGTGAGTATGGGGCATCACTGGAATGCAAGGGAGGGGGAAATGGGAGATCCCCGAGAAAGCCCACCGAGCAGCGGCATCGTCCGGCACGATTCCCACATGCGAAAATCCGGGAGTGACTCCCCGCCAGGAATCCAACCCAATTCGTTTGGTGGAAGGCAAGTAGTCTAACCATTACAACACCGCGGCCCCGCGAAGTTCCAAGTGCCATACTTTATGGGGCTATACAGAACGAGTGAATGTAGCTTACCCTTGCATGAGCGGAATCCTTACGGCAAATAAATAGGGTAACATACATATGACATCGGACCTAAAGCGATTTCTGAGAGTAGTAGACGTCCTGGAACATTGCGATTAGAAATGCGTTATGCAACGATAAATTAGAAACCACTCGCGATTAAGCAACGAAAATTAGCATACAGGCAAAAGTATACAGGGCAGATTACCACACACAACGGCATTACAGAGAAAACACCTCTTCATACATTAAATAGGGGTTGTCATCCACCAATTGCTTAGAACTTTGTAACCCTGCGAATGAAGCAATTTGACATGACATGTTAACAATCAGCATTAAAACATCTATAAAAAAGGTGGCCTTGGTAGTATTCGAGAATCTCTACCGTTACCTGAGAAAACACATGCTAAGTTGGAAATCAGATTAATGGTTGCCTGGGCAGTACGCAGCCTGTACCACTAGCGTGCATGACGTATTAACTGATACCCTGGCTTATGTCCCTGTCCTAAGGCAACAGGCTTATAATAATGTGGACGACTGAGAAATTTCTTAGAAGTTTGTGACTCGGCGCTTGAAGCAATTTGAGATAACATGTTAGTATCAACATGCAAAAAGCAATAAAATTTCGCCTAGGTAGTATCCGCTAATCCCGACAATTAAAGCAGACATCACATTTTTAGCTGGACGGTAGATTAATGGCTGCTAGAGAGGTAGGCAGCCTGTTTAAGTTACTGTGATCCACGACATACCAGCTGACAACCTGGCGGCCCACTACCTTGTGCACTCACCATTTACCTGTGTGACACTCCCAAGTATGGTTGGCAAGTATATACAGGGTGTAACATATCACCATCCCCTAAGGCCGGTGTCATACTATGCGTTTTTACCACTGCTGCTAAAACGCTCCGGTTTGACAGGATGAGCACAACACATTGATGTAAATGCGAGGTGTTAACACTAGTGAACGCCGCACTAGTATGGCACCTCGCATTTACAACAACATGCTGTGTCCATCCCGTCAAACCGCATCGTATGACACCGGCCTAACTCATCTCAGTGATGCAGTTGGTACCTGGCAGCTAACAGTGACGCGACAGCCGGGATATAAGTGCCACGCAGCCTCCGGGATAGGAGTGACTAGGAAGAGATACGCAGGTACCGGGTTCCGACCTTGTGCGGCGAGAGAGGCCGAGCTATATAAGCCAGCGGAGTAGCTGGCCAGGCACTCTCACTTCGGCGGCCGATACCCCGACTACATCATGAGGACGCTGGTAAGTGCTCATTCTACAGCTACGTTTATATTTACATTATTTCTTATTTCACTAATCGACAGATTGACAAATTCAGTTACACTAAACGCAGAATAACTACGAGCTTGAGCTACGTCACACAATTGGAGAGGAGGGCGGCACACGCGCGGAGAGGCGTAAGAAAAAGAGAAACAGGAATAACACAAAGCCTTCACAGCAGGCAGAGAAAAGTAGAAACCATCGACTACTTACCACTGAGGTACGAAGTACTACGGTAGATCTTCAGTGCCACTCACTGCTCCAGCCAATGAGTCTGACGTGTAAACATCACTGCTGTCACTGTCCGCACTACCTACATTTATATTCACTTCACCATTTTCAATGTCAAATCACACATCCTTGTCATAATAGTCTTTCTCGAGTGTCTAGACGTGATTCCAAAATGGTATCCAGTCTTCTGGCCCCATTCAGTCGAATATGTCCTCGCAGAGTTTTCTCACATGTCAAATTGCAATAGACCTTTCTTGAAACGACTTCTCCTTTAACTTTAGCCCAAATGCTTTCTATCGGATGATAGGGTGGCATACGAAGTACTGTGTGGCCATGATTTGTGAGGTTTGTGTTGCTTTACGAGGTCATACAAAGTTGGTTTTAGTATGTCGCTAGTAAATGAAATATTCTGCTTAACTAACCACTGCTGCATTTCAATCTTAGTCGAGCTGGAAGTAGGTGTTTTGTTTACCTTTACGTTGTGGTAGGGAGCATTATCTATCACAACAATACTGTCAAGTGGCAGATTTGGTATTAATTATTACTCGTTAATCCATTTTTCATAATTTTCTTTATTCATTTTTTTTTTTTTTTTGATAATCCCATGTTGCTTGATACGACTTACGTATTGCAAGAGCGTCTGGGTAAAAACCGTTTTAGCATCCTGCATAAATCATTATTAACCGCTTATCTTTTGCCACAGGTGCTAGTAGACCGTTGGAAGACATCCCACTCCATATTTTACTTTTTACATGCGATGACAAAATGTACGACTCATCCATGTAAATAATTGCACGTTTCTTATTTCTATATCGCCGCATACTCGAGCTATTCTATATGTTTTTGCCGAAGATCTGATTTTTATATAAAAACCAGGCACTGAGATTTTATTGCCACCTAAATCCTAGCTTCTTCAAAGTCGTTCTTAAATCTGAATTACTTCCTTGGTGATTTTTGCCATCCTTTAGCTTAAGTTTTAGAACGAAGAGATCAGGGCGGCTCTTAACAGCGAGGTCTTGAGAGCCGATGAGGGTGATTGAAGTGAATATGAAGAGGCGCCGGAATGAAGGGGCGGGGGAAACAGGAGATCCCCGAGAATACCCACCGACCAACATCATCCGGTTCGCCTTGATGGGAGGCGAGCGTGCTAAACGCTCAGCCACCGTGGGACCCTTAAGTCTTACAGTTTTAACAGACAGTCTGCACACATTTATCATTTAGGTAGGAATTGTAAACAGTACGTCGTACCACAGCTTCGTCGAAGGCATCAAAGTCGCATTTAGGTTTTTTTTTCTGTTTCTTGTTGGGTGATGAGAAAGATGTATCTTCACTAACTTCTTCCCGATTAGTTTCCCTCTTAATTGTTTGCACTGTGGTACGAGACACACCCGTCGCCTTAGATGTTCTCAGCTGCGCTTTCTCAAGTGGAATGGATGGTTCCTTCAATCTCGCTTCGTTTTCCATAAACTGCACAACATTATAACCCATTTCTCGCGCCTGTGAGTGTAGTTTGTTAAATTTCACTTTTGGCAAAATTGGAGGCATTTTAATGTATAATGTTGTATTGTACGTACTCCACTGTGTTGTCTGATACCGACTACAGAAAACTGTCAGCAAAAGTGACGAACTTCACACACACCAACCTCAGATACAATCTGTAAAGGGAAACATGTAAATAATGTGGACGTGCTCGCAATACGTTTGCTTCAGACTCGACCAAGAGACTACATTTTCACTCGGTATAGTAGCTGCAGCCGTGGTGGTCAAGTATGCGTAATCGCTCTGCGGATTCTCCTCCTACTCCATGACATATACTGTTACATCCCGTTTGTAATGGTCGGCCAGGCTCGGAGTCATTTGCGTCTAGTGTATGTATATTAGAGGCTATTTTAAGAGATATCAAAAAAAACTATTTTCATTTACATTTTTTCCAAATATTAAACAATCTTAAAAAGACAAACATTTCCAAGAAGCAACTGACTGAAATATGACAAAGGCAAATGAATATTAATTTTACAGATTAAGATTTAGTTAAAATAACTGCTCTACATGATAACATTCATCTAATGCGAAATACTTCCTACTACAATGCTCGCAGAAATGTTGATGTAGCTAACATGTGTTACTGTCTGTCCTGGGAAGGTTGTATTGTGCTGTGCGGTGGCCTGCGCCGTGGCTAGCCCCGGCATTGGAGCTCCTCTCGCATACTCCACCCTCGGTCCTCTGGGGTACGGGCTGGGCCTGGGATATGCCGGTCACCTGGGCTACTCCGCCATCGCCGCCCCCACCCTGGCCGCCCATGCTCCCATCAGCTACGCCGCCGCTGCTCCCGCCGTAGCCGTGGGTGTCCGAACCCAGTACCATGCCCAGGACGAGCTGGGCCAGGCCGCCTACGGACACGCCGAGCCCTTCCAGACCCACAATGCTGTGCAGGTATGTACCATTTAGAGTGTTGTCCTGCCCTTGCACGACCCCAGCTGTATCCACAACTCACTGTGTGTCTGTGTCGCAGGACGCCTTCGGCAACAAGATCGGCAGCTACAGTTACGTGGCCCCTGACGGCCAGGTGGTGAAGGCCGACTACGTGGCTGACGGTGCCGGCTACCGCGTGGCCAGCAATGCTCTGCCCGTTGGCCCCACTGTCCTGCCTGTGGCTCCTGCTCCCGTCGCCGACACACCTGAGGTGGTGGCAGCCCGTGCCGCCCACCTGGCCGAGCTGGAGGCTGCCAAGCACCGCAGCAGGAGGAGCATCGCTGTGGGACACACCCCCGCCAGCACCGCTCTCGCCGCCCCAGTAGTGGCTCCCGCCACCTCTTCCTACGCCGCCCATGCTGCTCTGCCCTATGGCGCTCATGCTGCTTTGCCCTATGCTGCTGCCCTACCTTATGGCGCTCATGCTGCTCTACCCTATGCTGCCGCTGTCCCCGCCGTGCGTGCAGCTACCCTCACCACTGTGGTAAACAACCCTGGCCATGCCGTCTCCTACAGGGTCGACTGAAGATGATATCCTCTACCTCTGACACGCTTACTCTCCCATCCAAGAGTCATTACACTTCCTAAACTATGTCCACCGACTAGTGTTACCTCTATTTTATTTGTAAATATGTGAAAAGAAGTTGTGAGAGTTCAATATACCAAAAAGTATAAAAAACTAATTTATCTTCTTTTATTTCGAAATACGTTTTTATGAATAAGAGACATGTTAAAGATGCATCAATGGAAATCGAGGATTCCTATAATCTTAGAAACAATGTTTTGAATAATAACAATAATAATTGTAATAATAATCGAATTTCGGTATTCTGTTTAAAGAGAGAGAAAAATGGGAAAATTGTTATAATTACTGCTGCTGGAAAAGTTCTCTTGTGGGTTCATGCAATACTATAAAACGAATTTATCGCTTGACTGAAGTCTATAACAAAATATCAACTGTATTATTTGTAAAAATGTACACTTAACAAGCTAATCAACGAACAGCTACACGAAAGTTTTAATAATTATGTATAGGTCCCTAACCTAAAGTGTTATATCGAGCCAATAGGAAAAGAGAAGGCAAATTACAAAAACATTATGGTAGATGCTACATTGACCAGCTAAAGATTCACTCGTAAACTTGCACCCACTCAAAAACAGCAATAATTAATTGGTTAAATACTGCTGATACTGTTTTATCGTACAAAACACCAATAAAAGATTCCGATTACGAAGAATGAGAATCTATACAAACAAAAGTATCACCCACCTGTCCCATCCTATCTTCTTTCTAGCTGTAATGTAAGTACAGTAACGATGCACAACCACCATATAAATCAAAGACACTTTTTACACTTTAATGCAAATCTCAAAGGAGATTTCAAACACGTGTTATGTATATTTAAACTTGCTCAGCTTCAGTACTGTACGTGAAGGTCTTCTTAAGTACAAACTATAAAAGGGGCTGCTCACCATCCTCTTCTTTAAGGCTGAGTTTTCAGTCTTATAATGGGACAGCATACTCGGCTGATATCAAACTTCTCACTGTTCATTCACAAATTAGGTCTAAACTTTAACCGAAATGCTATTGAAAATAGTTTCAACCGATACACACAGTTTCTCGCAGTGTAATTGCATCTCATTAGTGCCAAGTACCTATGTGTTTTAAATAAATTGATAATTTGTAATTCTCAGTGTGGACACCATTAAAATCAATTCTATATTCTGTAGAAGTACACATCTTTAGCAAAATATAGTTACTATTCTTGACCAAAATACTTCATATCACTGTAAATATATGCAACTAAATAATTATCTACTTAATACAACGACTCTGCATTATAATTCCTAATAAAAGAATATTTGAAAAACTGATCCTTAAACAAATCGATACAGTAGTTCTTAAGCCATTCTTCACACCTGCCACTGCATTAATTTACTTATTTACAGAATGGCCAATACACGGATAATTAATTAACTTATAACTCCAATATTTGTTTTAATATTTCCTTATTAGAATCCATCAATGACTTATGGCTCGCATCACATATAAGTCAGTCGACAATACTGAAGACTAGTGATTCGTAGTATTATTGTTAGTTACGACTAGTTTACAGAAAAGCATACACTTCCAGTGATGAGCATGTGCATTATTTTTAAACATAGTAATACTGAATATTTTGGCGTGCACTTAATCATTTTATAAATCAGTATGCAAAGAATGAGAACATGTACACTTCGTGTAGTTATTAGAGTAAAGATAAAACTTTTACAATTTTTTACTAACTGTTAAAATACACAAGCGCGCGCGCGCGCGCGCGCGCGCACACACACACACACACACACAAATATATATGCGCTATAAAAAGAACAGAAATATGTTGCGCTCAAATTTATTATTTTTAGAATTCTGAAATTTTCCTTATAATATTACAATTACTAAAATCCTATCTGGGGAGAAATGTTATTAACATGCAAAGAAAAACATACCTGGAAAATATACTGCAATTGCAACCCCCCCCCCCCCTTCCCAAAAACTAAACTGGAACACGGAAATTATAATAAAGAAAATTATTTAAATAATATTGCCATTGGAAAAAAAATTTCGTACAATAATATATGTAGTATAGTCAATTTACGGTTACTTCTAGTTTTTCTGAAGCCCTGCTAAAGTTCTATTTCCAGTCTATTCCTCCGCCTCATGCAAACAAAGCTTAACCGAGTCTATAAATTACACCAAAGGGACAATGCACCGCATTCGTGCGCATTCAATGTAATCATATTTTGCATAATAACTATTTATCACTAGGCATTACCAATGCCAGCAGCCTGGGTATTTTGCCCTCCCCCCTTTTTTCCAATTTTTTTTTTGGTAGGTCTGTCTGAAGGGACCCTGGCACTATAGTCTATTCACGGTAAAGTGAGCACTTTTTAAAGCCCTATCATTTGGAGTAAGAGTCAATAAATATATTTTATTTGAGCCTTAGACATTAACTTCCATACAAGGACAAGAAATGGCTGAAAGGAAAAAGTAACTAGGGCCTCAAAAGTGCTCACTTTACCGTGAACAGCCTATAATCTTTTTATTATGTTATAGTTATTATATTTGGACATGTACGAGCTAGAATATTTCGGGTCGTGTATGGAAATCTTGGCGTGGCTTTCAAAGTTTACTGTCATCTTATTATAAAAAATAAAAAATATAAAAAAAATTGTGTATACAAAAATGCGTCCACGCACTCGGTCACAGCGGCCACAAACTTGTAGTTGTCGATGTACCCAAATGTAGTAAAAACAATGAATGTTTAATATCCATAAACTTTAATACTGTACAAAAAATAAGTTTCAATATTTTAAAACATTTATATGTGTAAACATTTTGAAAGTCTCCATATTCCAAGAGTTAAGACATAAATGCTGTGGCGTGGGTAGAGACCCGAGCTTCCCATGCCAACGCAGACCGAGCTGGATCTCGACGGCTCCGATTTTATCTTACCATCGCTACGCTAACATGCGTTAAAACCAAATTAATTACTTATTCACATCGATTTAAAGAAGAACAAAAATATAATTTCAATCGTCTGCATTAATTACAGAGCATGGGTAATCATAAAAACAAATATAAAACAAGGATGACTAAAAACCTGATATATCCTACTACTGCTTCTATACCTCCATTTTAGAAATCAAATATTGAAAATATTAACAATTACGTAACAAATTACGGTGATGTATTTAAATACTTGTTCACACGAAGGTAGCGGTATTACACTGCATGGGCTATTCACGATAAAGTGATCACTTTTTAAGACCCTTACAACAGGCATTAACCACTAATAAAAATAAATGATTGCAACTTTAGACGTTAACTTTTGAGAGTGGTGAACTATATATACTTTGTTTATTCGTAACATAGCAATGTTTACATTAAAAATTGGCGCAAAGATAGAAATTGGCTAAAAGAAGAAATTTAGCAGGGCCTTAAAAAGTGCTCACTTTACCGTGAATATCCTACACCCGGGTTCGATTCCCGGTCCAGCCAAACTGATTCAAGTTTACTCGAGTTTTCCGGAATCACTCCAGGCGCATGCTGGGATGATTCCGGGTATATTTGTGAGTGAGGAAAAAATCGATGAAACGCTACGGCTGACGCCGACCTACAACGGTATCGCCTCTACGCACAAGGCGTCCAACTAGAGGCTGTTCACGTTAAAGTGAGCACTTTTGAAATCAACCTCACAAAAAAAGTCACTGCTCCTACCAGCATATATTTTAACGGGGGCACTAGATGACATGCGCACACTGTAAAGTTGGTAACGACTGATGGAAAGTAGTTCTACATCTTAACATCGAATAAAAAGTGTTAGGTATAGGCTGTTCACGGTAAAATGAGCACTTTTGGAAGCCCTGCTTAAGATTTACTTGTATGCCCATTATGTATTATTCCGCCTTATGTAAAATCAACATTGCCATAGGCCTCATCACTTTAATCGTGCGTCGATCAGGTGAAACTGTGAAAATATTAGAAAAATAAATATTTGACAAATGTAAATTTTACACTCCGGTGCATTAAAAACAGAAAGCGAAAAATAAATTATTTAAGTTTTCACAAATTGACACCTAACAATTTTCATTCGGCGTTAAGATATGGAACTACTTTCCATCCATTGTTACCAACTTTACTGGGCGAACGTCACTCAGTGCACCCATTGAAATATATGCACACAGGAGTAGTGACATTTTTTATAAAGTTGATTTCAAAAGTGCTCACTTCATTGTAAACAACCTTTAACCATTTGTGATTACTTATATTATTTATTTCGCTTAATGTTTTTTAATTCGGCAAAGTGTGGAAATAAGCAAATTTGTAAAATATTTACTTCTCAATAATTTCACAGTTTCACTTGACCAAAGCATGAATAAAGGTATGAGGCCCATGGCAATGTGAATTTTACATAAGGCGGAAGAATACACAACATGCATACATGTAGATCTTAAGCACGACTTTTAAAAGTACTTATTTTACCGTGAACAGCATATAGCATGCAGGCTTTCCACCGCCGGCTCACCTAAATGTGACATTAAGGCCCGGTGCACACGTACGGACATAGACCTCGGCGCCGCAGGTACGTATGCACTGATTCATATAAGCCAAGCCTTCATGGAATATATTTGCGAGGCCGCAGCGGCGCCACGCGGACATTGTCCTCACGTGTGCATCCGGCCTAAATGGTGATAATTCTTGTGAAGAACACATGTTCAAATGCTGAATCTAATGGGTGCTTTGAATAAATAAATAAAATAAACGGTGGCCAAACTTATTGGGGGTATGTTTAATAGTTTCACCAAAACAAAAAAAAAGCTTTTTTTCCAAATGAGCTGCAGCGTGTCAGGTAAGCGAGCGACCGACTTAAGGGGACTGGTGCACGCAAACCGTATATTTATATAATTTTTGTCATAACTTGTTTTACAGAGGATTTTTCAAAAAATGTTGGCTCGACAAAACATAAATCTCAATTTTGAGCACCTTCTTACATTGTTACATATTCACAGTGTTCGTTGTTCTCGGAGCATTGATTGAAGATAAGAAAACAAAATTCTTTCTTTTCTTCCATCAGTGCTCCGATAATAATGACGGCAGTAAGTATCCAACAACGTAAAAAGGCGTTGAAAATTATTATTTGCGTCTTGTCCAGACAAAAATTTCGACAAATCCTTTGGAAAACGACTTATATATCGAAAATCGGGTAAATATACTGCTTTCATACACTATTCCCCTTAACACGGGCACGGGAACTTTGTTACGCGTTCACGGCAGAGAAGCAAGGGAGCTAGCTATACGGGCGACACTAACGCGCACGCCCAGCGGCTCATCCTTCCTATGCGCAAGGCGTGCAGTGTTTTCGTCGGTGTACTGTAGCTTACTATGCATATCACATTAGTAATAATGGGAATATATTAGACGCGATGAAAACTTGTAGACATTATCTGTAACTACTTTTTTTTAGGATCACATGATTTTTTTAAAATTGCTTGTCTGAGTCTAAATGTGACCGTTTTTGTAATCTACTAATAAAATAAACCAAACTATTCACACAAAATTTAACGAGAACTGAAAGGTCTTGTCCTAGTTCATTTTAAGGTATATTAAGTAAAAGTTTTTTTGCAAAAATTCAGAGCCAGACAGAAATCATAAATACACAAACTTTTCATTGTTTTAGGCAATTTTTAATTGCAATAACATTTACTTGCACGATTTTATAGACGTCTTGAAGTAGCTACTGGCAAAGAGTATAATTTTTTTCGTGGCCAAAGCTGTAGATGTTGACTCCTCGCTGGGTAAATGTGGCCTCCTGCGCCGGGCTTTGTGCCAGAACCGGCGTACGTGAGGCCACGCCCAGGCGAGGGGGCCACTTATAGAGACGCCTCGAGGGCGCGGGCAGTGGGCTGACCGCGGTGCTGCGGCCGACAAACGCGAGCAAGTTCAAGGTCGGCCGCCACGGTGAAAGTGAACCGCTTACACAGGGCAGGGAGGCGGGCGCCATAGCAGGTTGCTATGGGGGTGCCGCCAACCGGACTTCTTTTATACACGAGGCGATAAAAAAAAACTGGGCGGCCTGCCTTTCACATGTGTCACGCCAAAACATTGGTGCACATATGACAGGATTAGTCCCGCCTACGATCCCTACGTCAGGCGAGGTGAACTTCAGTTGTGCGGGATGAAAATGTGACTAGCACATGCGCTGTCAAATCACCATTAATCAACCAATAATACACAAACACAATTTTATCTTGACAACAGAGCTTGGCACAATGGCGTCTGGCACGAAGTGTCGGAGCTGTTCGTGCTCTGTCATTCCGGTCGGTCGGCGGCCATACTATCTGATGTTGGATGTCGGTGACCTAGACCTTAAACTTTTACCCGGTGGTCTTTGACCTTGAAAACCCCCAAAAATTCCAAAAATTAAAAAAATTCGAAACAATTATTTAAAAAAATCAATAAAAAAATTATTATATTGTAAAATTTAAACATACAAAATTTAAACTTTGAATGTTTGTACATAGATGGAACGGGGAACCACAGTTAACCAGTCACTCTGTTATGATGTCACCCGAGCACCATATTAGATCCAAGTGACCTTGACTCGGTACCCATGACTTTGAATGAGTTTAAAACGCAAATATTGGAAAATTATCCAGAAAATTAAAATTATAGATAACATTTGTTACAAATAACTATAATAGGTTTATAAAAAACTTATTAAGAATTGATAAGAAACTTTTTTAAAAATCAAAATTTTGAATGTTTGGGCTTAGAGGAGACGGAAGATTGGAACCGACCAGCCACAGTGTTATCTCCTCTCCAACCAACATATTGGATCCAGGTGACCTTGAACATAACCTTTCACTATGACCCCATACCCTTGACCTTAAATCCAAAAAATTTCAAAATTCTCCTAAAACATCTGAAATTTTTTTAAAACTCCCAAACATTTCATAAATAATTTATAAAAATTCATAAATAAGTTTAATTTAAAAAACTTATGGTTATGAAGGTCCTATCAGCACCATGTCCAACAGACAACGGACCCCCCCTCCAGTAAATCACATTGTTTAAACGTTCCCTTTCCTTCCCCTCGCCATTGCTCATTCTGTCTAATTCACTCCACCCGTCATATTGTTTACTTTTTGTTTGTCATTTGTTTACATTTTCATCACCTAGGTGGTGCTACTGTAAAAATTACGGATTTACCCCCCAGCTAGTGCTAATTTCTTGATTTAGCCAACAGGCGATCTGTTCTCTCTCACCTATGCTTGGCAGACCATCTTGGATTCCACTTTTGGTTAGTCACCTTTCCTTCATGCTCACTCTTTCCATGTCAACCATCTTGGATTTTACCCATGCTTTGTTATTCCATGTCAGTCATCTTAGATTTAATTCCTACCATCATAAAATCGTTACCTTGTTTCTCAGTTACTTATGCTCTATCATTCCATGTTAGCCATCTGGGACTTCACTTTTCCAAGCCTCGAGGTGGTAGCCATATTGGTTTATGTTTTAAACATGTAGGTGGTGCTGTCGGTGTCCTCTATGTTGGATTCTATTTTCAATACCTAGGTGGAACTAATTTCTCTATTGTGTCACTTGGTATCAGCCTGTACTGAAAGACGACTAGGATCATATGTAAAATGACATATTTAATTTATGTTTTATTTTCAACATAAGTATACTAATTATTAATATATATATATTTATAAAAGCAGGTGGTTTTTATTATCAATGTGTAAAAATAAAATAAATCATAGCCCTCCTGCACAAGTTCAAAAGAATTTCATCTTAAACAAACTCGTGCAATTGATTGTTCACACCGCTCAATTAGTAATTTCAGGGAAGCAGAAGGGACTATATAAGACAATAAACACAAATGACTATGAATACATAAATTAAATTAATTTACTTATTATATACATTCTATCATTCCAATTATTTTGTACATTCGATTTTTACATTTCTCAGATGTTTGCAGATCATGGATAGTAGCTAACAGTCTTATCTGATATAATCCTGATCCTTGAGTTTTTTCAGGTAAATCTGAGTGTATCGACAAGTCCATCAGGTTTTTCGGGGAAATATTTAAAGAGCATTCTTGATTTCTTCTGCCTTCTTCACCCCACTTGTCGAAGGAAACTCGTTGGTGAAATGTGTGGTAACGTTGAGAGAATCATCATACTTCTCATTAGATACTTCACCAACAGTGTCGTCATAGTCATCATTAATGCTATCTTCATTATCATCTTCACCAACTGTTTCATCCTCAATACCAAGTTTGCTCTTCTTTGTAGGAGTCACATGGACATAATCAGTATTTAGAGCCGACAACCATTTATTTTGAAGTTCGTCAACTTCACACGAACATATTGCAAGTATCATTCCACACATACCGACTATCATGCCTCTAGGTCTCTCATTCTGTCATTATCATTGACTGTCTCATCATAATTGTCTGTGGTAACAGTATCCATCTACGCAGCAGAGGGTATAGGCGACATCACTTGCTGGCTCTCAAAATACAAATCCTTGCAGTTCTCAATGTATTACTTCAGCATATTACCTTGCATAAACTGAGGGTGGCCATTGTTATAATACTTCATCATGCGAGTTCCATCATCGTCTGCAAACATTTAAGGTAGTGTATTAACAGAAGGTAACAAAGTAATCACATGCTGTTTCTCAGTGGAAGTAAAAACACTACATTTAATGGCCTTAATGTGTTTATGTAAGTTATGTCAAGTGAACTGTCTGGAACATTTATAGCAGCTAAGAAAGCATGAGATGGGTTTTTTTAAACAGTCACTCTTCTCATGTCACTGCGCATTGCAACTTTTACCGAAGGATTTGGCACAGTAACAGCATTATTTTCCATATAAATTTTGGGCAGTTGTTGAAGGTATGCATGTAGTAGTACATGGCATACTTGATTTCGCATCATTAGTGACTTGCATTGTCTTCAAGCAAACATGAATTCATACACTTTATTCCTGCCGACAGACTCCTGCCAAGATTATACTGGTTTGCTGGTTTAATAAAGAATAACAACTAATGAAATATAACGACTAATAATGACTAATGAATTTATTCATTTACATATGCAGATAATTCATCGTGTTCATTGAATATCGTGTAGAGTATCAGCCACTTGTCACATGGCACATGACAGATGATGATTTACAAACTACTCGAACTGATGACACCCTCACCAACATATTTGATGCCCAAAAGCAAATCACCCCTTTGCGAAGCATTTCACAAAACTTTTTACGAGCTATTAATCCACTTTACGAACTTACACTCTCGAATCACTTCATTTAATAAAAAATTATATGTATAATTTTTTATTAAATTTACCCAAAAATTACATAAAAAACAATGCTGTTTCTGTGCCAAGTCCTTCAGTAAAAGTTGCAATTTGCGGTGACATGAGAAGGGCAGCTGCTTAAAAAAAACCATAAGCTTTTCTTAGGTGCTATAAATGTTCCAGACAGTTCAATCGGCATGATAACTTAAATAAACACATCAAGGCCAATAAATGTAATGTTTTTTCGCCCACTGAGAACAGCATGTGATGACTTTGTTACCTCCTGTTAATACGCTTCCTAAAATGTCCACAGACAATGACGGGACACGTATGATGAAGTATTACGACATTTGATTGACCTGCAAAAACGCAATGATCTCTCACGCATTATTGAGACAGCTTCAATCATCGATGAACTGAAGGATCAGAGTTATATCAGATGAGACAGTTAGCTACTATCCATGATCTGCAAACATCTGAGAAATGTAAAAATTGAATGTACAAAATAAATAGAATGATAAAATGTAAATAAAAAGCAAATTAATTAAATTTATGTATACATAGCCATTTGTGTTTATTGTCTTATATAGTCCCTTCTGCTTCACTGAAAGATTTATTGATTGAGAGGTGTGAACAATCAATTGCAAGAGTTTAACATAAAATTCTTTTGAACTTGTGCAGGAAGAGGGCTATGATTTATTTTATTTTAACATAATGATAATAAAAACTACCTGCTTATATATATATATATATATATATATATATATATAAATATATATATATATATATATATATATATATAAAAAACTATACTTTCGTTGAAAAAAAAAATTAACGTCAATTTACATATGGTCCTAGTCGTCTTTCAGTACAGGCTGATACCAAGTGACATAATAGAGAAATTAGTGCCACCTAGGTATTGAAAATAGAATCCAATGTAGAGGACACCGACAACACCACCTACATGTTTAAAACATAAACCCATATGGCTGCCACCTCGTGGCTTGGAAAAGTGAAGTCCAATATGGCTAACATGGAATGATAGAGCATAAGTAACTGAGAAACAAGGTAATAATTTTATGATGGTAGGAATTAAATCTAAGATGACTGACATGGAATAACAAAGCATGGGTAAAATCCAAGATGGTTGACATGGAAAGAGTGAGCATGAAGGACAGGTGACTATGCAAAAGTGGAATTCAAGATGGTCTGCCAAGCATAGGTGAGAGAGAACAACAGCTGGTGGCGAGCTGGGGGATAAATCTGTAATTTTTCCAGTAGCACCACCTAGGTGATGAAAATATAAACAAACGACAAACGAAAAGTAAACAATATGACAGGCGGAGTGAATTCGACAGAATGAGCAATGATGAGTGGAAGCGGAAGGGGATGTTAAAACAATGTGATTTACTGGAGGGGGGTCAGTCGTCTGTTGGATATCGTCGCTGATGGGACCTCCGTAAATGTAAGTTTTTTAAATTAAACTTATTTATGAATTTTTCATATATTTTTTAAACAAATGTTTGGAAGTTTTAAAATTTCTGTGGGTTTTTTTAAAGAATTTTGTGATTTTTTGGGTTTAATGTCAAGGGTATGGGGTCATGGTCAAAGGTTATGTTCAAGGTCACCTGGACCCAATATGTTGCTTGGAGAGGAGATAACATTGTGGCTGGTCGGTTCCAATCCCCCTTCTCCTCTGAGCCCAAACATTCTACATTTTGATTTTTGAAAAAGTTTTTAATACGTTTTTAATAAATTTTATATATATTTTTGTAATTTTTTTGACAATTTTGACAGACTGAGGTTATGTCAGACTAAAATGAAAACCACTTAACCGATTTCGGTCAAACAAAATTGATTGGCATATATGCATTATACGTAAGCTGTACATGAACTAATACATGCATATCTCCAGTAGTAATAACCAATTTTATGAAACATCGTATCTCATCCCTTAATTCAAACATACATTTTTTATGAGAATACAAAATAGGGGCCTGAATAAACGAAATTACAGCAGTCTAATTAATAACACCTTCATGAACTGCAAAAGTCTTCCAACATAATATATCTCGAACACCAATTTGAGTTATATAAGCATAAGAAGAGGTTGGTGTACTATGGGCCCTACAAAAAAAAATACCTTTCCAAAATACCGCTATCAGAATTAGCTGCTATACCCTGCAAAGTGAATCTATACAATAGAGAAACCAATACATAACTTTCTTGTCACTAAGTAACTTGCTTAACAAACATATCATTACTTTTAGAAACATCAGTACTGAATCCACAAATATTCTAAAATATCTTCCTTGGCCAATATCTTCTTCTGTAGTGTCTTCATGGCATGTTGAAAATTTCTCTAAAGAAGCTCACTCACAATCGTTAAATTTCTTTTAATGACACAGAGAGAAGTGACATGTGACACTCTTGCACTCAAAATATGTAATTCAAAGTCATGGTCACTTGGATCCAATACGGTGGTCGGGTGGCATCTTAACATGGTGGCTGGCCGGCTATGGCTCCCCGTCCCCTCTGAGTGCAAACATTAAAAATTTTAATTTTATAATTCTTAAAAATAAAATTTTTTTTGTAAATTTGTATAATTTTTTGGGGTTTTCATGGTCGCGGTTACTAGTCAAGGTCAAATATTAACGACATACAACATGGAGGACAAGATGATCGCCAGCCGACCGGAATGACAGATCATGAACAACTCCGATGCTACCCACCAGACACCATTGCACCAAACTCCCCTTTTTCATTCTACTCATGTTATTTGGGTGCTAAAACTTTCCTTTATAATCTTACAATGAAATTCACAAAATTTCATATAAAATTAAACTATTTTATTATCTAAAACCCATTAGTTTTCTTTTGGAACCTGAAATCAGACGTCTATAACTATACGTGAAATTTGTACTTTCTAAACACACCTTAATCAACACTGGGCAAAATTAGATTTTTCATTTACATTTTAAAATAATCATTATTAGAACAGTGTATTTTCTTAGCTCAATGTCTATTAAGATCCATCTACAATTGGCAGTAACCGAAAAAAGTAGACATGTCCCCATCTCAATATCATTGATACAGTCTAAACATGGTATACAATAATTGCTATGCCTGAAACTGAACTTTCTCAAACTATCACTTGAACACAGTAAACCTAAATACAGGAAACTTAAATGTGTTTCTTTATTGTACCTATTTTGTAGAAAAATACTAATTTTTAAAAATATAATTCATATTTTTATAAACTGTGTTTTTCAGTATACTGTACAATGTCAATAATGTTTTGGCCTGACGTAATTAAATTTTTGTGATACTGTTAATAAAAATTTTTATGTAATTTACCCACTATTACTATTGTATGCACTGAATTAAATGATTCCTTTTTATCTTCATTTATTGATATCAGTTTATACTATTTATCTCTTTAACATTTTCTTTTCTTTGTGCAAAAACAGTTGGCTACTAAAGTTCTTCTTAGGACACAGCTAGAAACCATGACTCAAACTCTTAAATATTCTGTCTTGGAACACATGTTGACTTAGGAAATAGGAGATTCGGACTGTCCCAGGACACAAGAGTGTACTTATGCCAACTAGCATATTCCTGTATAAGATACAGGTTGGATAACACAATTGTAAACAAGCCTTTACCAGTACACTTATCTGCAGTTTTTGACCCTGGTATATAACTGAATGAAATGTCTGAGGAATTGCAAAAAGAACCATAATGGCAAGTACAAGGTGAAAATTATTCTGGTCAACATCTATATCCAAACTATAGGCCATTCATGGTTACTTCACACTTTTCTGAAGCCTTGCTTAAGTTCTACTTTTGGTTACCGATTATGTATCTGTCTGCTACATGTAAACACAAACACTACCATGTAAGTATGTTTTATAGGCTATTCACGGTAAAGTGAGCACTTTTTAAGGCCCTTCCAAAATATTTCCTTGTTGCCAATTTTTCTCTTCCCGCCAATTTTTAATATCAACATTGCTAGGTGACCGACAAATATGGTGTATACTTTCACCACTCTCAAAAGGTAATATCTGAGTCTGCAATGAAACATACTTATTAGTGGCAAAGGGTTGGTGGGAGGGCCTTAAAAAGTGCTCACTTTACCGTGAACAGCCTATAACTGTCAAATGCTTTGTTTGCAGTTTTTAGCTGTTCAAAGAATTTTGTCATATTTCAAAAACCATTTCGTACAAATGTTCAAAATTTAGGCCTATAACTATATTTAGGCCAGCTGTATGAATTTTTAACAATGTCTATATTGACAATAGTGCCTATGGTTATTATTTTGCACTGTTAACATATTTGTTACACACTGCATAACATATTACCCGTACACATTAATATTTTGCTGCGACTGTGTTAAATCCTATTAAAACTGCAGGACAAATAACTGTAGTATTTAACTTCTTGTTATTGACATGTGTTGGGTTATTTTGTTATAAGGACGGCCTCAGTTGGAATAAAAATTAAAGCGAAGGAACAAACGATCCAACCAAATGACATGGTAAATTCAAACATGCAACTCAGTGAACATGCACACAAATAGGCCTACCATAACTTTTATTCCGCTCATATTTCTATGCATCAGTACTTACAGTTTTCTAGGTTTATTTATATTTCTCTGGCAGCTCTTAGTATTTTGTTGATGTTTTGGTAAACATTCAAATCACAGAAAATGTAAGCACGTTACACAATTGTGTTTTAAACACTAAGGTTAAGGTTACAACTTTGTAATAAATAGATGTGACTTTTAAACTATTAATTTAATTATAAAAACAGTTAACGGTTAAAAGTCTAAATTTCACATGACCGATAGTTGCCATTGACGCCAGCTAACAGCCAGCCGTGTTAAGATCACGACTGCGTTCACCACTCACATGACACGTGGGCATGCACATGCGCAGGGAGGCTGTAACCTGAACTTTCCATAACGGAATATTTCTTTGAAGTGTAAAATTATGTCTCTTGTTTATTTCCAGGTTTTTCAAGTGTTTAAACGTTTACGATGTATGTTTGATAATATTGCAAAATGTTTGGTTATGAAATCAAAATGTGCGCTGCGTGAAGATTAAGAACATTATTATTCCAGCGTGAATGCCATCATAAAAGACATTTAAAGAATACAGAAAATTCACAATTTAAATCTCAAATGTAAATCATTATTTAAATTATTTTTGTGCCATTTATTTAAGAATATAAAAGTTTTACTCTGCATGCATAACACTTCCACTTGTGTGAACCCCGTAGGCAACCATGGTAGGTCCGCACAACCCCCCCCCCCCCCCCCCCCTCTGGGCAGTACGTCGATGAGAGCTGGCGAGGTAGACGCTGTCACGTACGTACCTCAAACTTTTTGCACTGATGTAGATTACCATAGTTTCACTTTAGTATACCGGTAAACCTTTGCTTTGCGTACATTTTGCCAGACATTCCCCAGCATTATGCTTCCACTTAAGCTAATAATTTGTGCCCTTATGGCTTTTTGAATGTAAACAAGGAGAAAGAGGAGAAAGATGTCGGAGAGGCTACGCGGCCTGTGAAACTTTGAATCAGGCACCATCCGCCAATGTTAAAAGCGTTTCAGTGTAATTTCTGTATAATTGCTGCGTGCAAATTTCATGTTTGATTGTTTTACGGCCACATCATTTGCAACCACGTGGTTAACCGCTGCCAAGTTAATGTCAGCGCCATCCATGCGCTTTCAGGATATATTTGTGTAATATCATGTGCGTCATAATTTATTTCAAGGTTCTAGGTATTATTAATTCAGGGTTCCGTGTAATTTTCACGTAATTGATGCTTTGTATGTATGACCATACGGTCTTGTTAAAGATTGACTTTCCTGCTATCAGGCGTGCTAAAAGCCTATATCTGTTTAAATCGTCCAGCAGAATATTTTTCCCAACATCAATAATAATTTCGCTAAGAAGAATTTGCCATTTTTACGGAGAAACCTTGCAATTTCACCTGCGCCACGTGATCCGCTATGAACTTCAGCAGCATCCGCGCCATATAATTGTGTTTTCATGCACCTACGTGTTTATTGTGACCTTTCATCTCATGCCCCATGCTGTTTCATATGTATTTGTGTAATTTGTACGGTGATATTATTTCCGTCTTAGCCGGCTATGTGTAAAGACAGTCACCACACTCACCATGTGCTGGGAGGTGAATGTCCAGACGAGTCCGCGTTAGTGATGCCAAATAATCACACAAGTTCATGTTCAGATTAATTTTGTAATTCTCCATGCCCTGTCTTCAGGAAAAACCTACAGTCCACCCTAGCAGCTGTAGACCCCTTTCCTTGAGAAGGCTGTGTTATCTAACACCATGGTAGAAGTCATCCATCTAGGAGAGCGCTAGACAAATTACGGGCTGGGGGAGCGCCCAACAGATTTTGCTAGACACGTCTGAGTTTCAGCACATAAAATTCATCCTAGCAATTTTTGTATAACTGGTAAAATAAACACCATATTATCAGTGCATACAGTCTTTCCTTGTCTTGACAGCAACCTCGCCTTATTTTCAGTGTAAAATGTTTAGTAAAGATGTTTAGTATGGACCAGTGTTTTGTAAATATGCTTGAGTGAGACGGAAACACAGAACCCACAGCATCCCTGAGAACCCTGAGTCTCAACAGTGCGGTGACTGGGAAACTTCGCTGGCTCCCATCTGCCGTAAGTTTATTGTCACCGTTCATCTCACGTCTCACCCGATGGCATCACCATCATACACACACTGGTCCATTGTAACATAATGGAGACAATACTCTTTCACACATAGCGGTGACAACGCACGTTGGAGTATTTTTATTCCTGCCATAGAAAAACAGATTCATCACAACATTGTAACATGCCTAGGTAGATTTAGCAAACACAACATTACAATATTGATGCTTCATTGTGAAAAACACCATGTCATGTTGGCATGTTGCCAGTCGCCACTTTTGCCAACTTCGGATTTGTAATCATCCTGCCATCACATATAAATATATTATAAGTATTCAACAATAAAATCATGTTTTAGTTGTAAATTACAAATTCTAAAATCATTATTTTCAGAGAGAGAGAGAGAGAGAGAGAGAGAGGAGAGAGAGAGAGAGAGAGAGAGAGAGAGAGAGAGAGAGAGAGAGAGAGAGAGAGAGAGAGAGAGAGAGAGAGAGAGAGAGAGAGAGAGAGAGAGAGAGAGAGAGAGAGGAGAGAGAGAGAGAGAGAGAGAGGAGAGAGAGGGAGAGAGAGGGAGAGAGAGGGAGAGAGAGGGGAGGAGAGGAGGAGGAGAGGGAGAGGGAGAGAGAGGGAGGGAGAGGGAGAGGGAGAGGGAGAGGGAGAGGGAGAGGGAGAGGGAGAGGGAGAGGGAGAGGGAGAGGGAGAGGGAGAGGGGAGAGGGAGAGGGAGAGGGAGAGGGAGAGGGAGAGGGAGAGGGAGAGGGAGAGGGGAGAGGGAGAGGGAGAGGGAGAGGGAGAGGGAGAGGAGGGGAGAGGGGAGGAGAGGGAGAGGGAGGAGGGGAGAGGGAGAGAGGGGGAGAGGGGAGAGAGAGGGAGAGGGAGGAGAGGGAGAGGGAGAGGGAGAAGGGGAGAGGGAGAGAGGGAGAGGGAGAGGGAGAGGGAGAAGGAGAGAGGAGAGGAGAGGGAGAGGGAGAGGGAGAGGGAGAGGGAGAGGGAGAGGGGAGAGGGAGGAGGGAGAGGAGAGGGAGAGGGAGAGGGAGAGGGGGAGAGGGAGAGGGAGGGAGAGGGAGAGGGAGAGGGGAGAGGGAGAGGGAGAGGGAGAGGGAGAGGGAGAGGGAGAGGGAGAGGGAGAGGGAGAGGGAGAGAGGGAGAGGGAGAGGGAGAGGGAGAGGAGGAGGAGAGGGAGAGGGAGAGGGAGAGGAGAGAGGGAGAGGGAGAGGGAGAGGGAGAGGGAGAGGGAGAGAGAGGAGAGAGAGGAGAGGGAGGGAGAGGAGAGGAGAGAGAGAGGGAGGGAGAGAGGGGAGAGGGAGGGAGAGGGAGGGAGAGAGAGGGAGGGAGAGAGAGAGAGAGAGGAGAGGGAGAGAGAGAGAGAGAGAGAGAGAGGAGAGAGAGAGAGAGAGAGGAGAGAGAGAGAGAGAGGAGAGAGAGAGAGAGAGGAGAGAGAGGAGGAGAGGAGAGGAGAGAGAGAGAGGAGAGAGAGGGAGAGAGGGAGAGAGAGAGAGAGAGAGAGAGAGAGAGAGAGAGAGAGAGAGAGAGGAGAGAGAGGAGAGAGAGGAGAGAGGAGAGAGGAGGAGAGGAGAGAGAGAGGAGAGAGAGAGGGAGAGAGCGCGCACGCTCTGCTCCAAACGTATGCACAGTAATTTGCACTGATATTTTTTATTGAACAATGAAATATGTTTCCTTCAGTGCTACCTAAAAAGTTTAATGTATCAATAGGCAACGTTTTATTTACAAATAGCAAACCACAAAACTAGGTTAAAACAATATTTTAATTGTGAACTATTTCTTACTAGCCATTGCCAACACATTGCTGCTCTTAATGTTTTTAATTTGTATTTAATATGAAATAAATATTACAATTTATAGAAGATACTACATTAAAATTTCATTTATTCAAGAATACAATATGTTGTACTTTAAAGTTAATCACAGAGTTATATATTTGTGGTATTACAAGTTATTGAAAAAAACATGTTGACATGTTACTCCTAGGGTGATTTTTCAAAAGTTTGTTCTAAAACATCGAAAGACACCGTGAATGGGCTATAGAATGAAATGTTTATGATGTATCTCTTATCTGTACTATCCAAACAACTATAATAAACCAGCACAATGTTTACCTACAAAATAAACTTCAAGACACATCCTCGAATCACCCCACAATTGGCTGATTATTTTGTCTAACCATTTATTGGCTCCAAGTTTGTGCAGCCATGCTATCTACAGCATACATAATGATGTAGGCTGTTCATGATAAAGTGAGCACTTTTGAAAGCCCTCTCATTTGGAATAATAGTCAACAAATATAATTTATTTTAACCTTAGATGTTAACTTCAGAGTGCAGTGGAATATACACACTGTGTTTATTACTTACGTGGCAATATTTATTTTAAAAGGTAGTTACGGGATAAAATATGGATAAAAGAAAAAAGTAACTAGGGCCTCAAAAGTGCTCACTTTACTGAGAACAGCCTATACACTGTGTTGGGGCATAACTGAAAAAACAATTCTGGCATTATTTTGAGATAAAAACAGGTAGTTAAAACATGGAGAGATTGTTTTAGAATCCACAAAATCAATAAACTAAAAATATTAAAATAACGACAGCAAGACACATACAATATTGCCACATAAGATGTCAAGTACATTGTGAATAAGATATATGTTTATAACGTTTTTTACACAAAAATGGCACAAGAAATCTGCTACTCTCAATATAACATGTCGTGATAAATAATGCCGCAATAAATTGATCAAGCCACTTATCTGTAACAATGAATAAGATTATACATGTGGCTTTATGAGACACCTGAAAAGCTATGTAAACCACACACACCCAGCTCAAAAATAAACTGAGATGCTGCAGCACCTCATGTCTAGTCTGTTCACACCAGATCACACAAAGTGTTTATGAAACTACAGCCTATAATCTCAATTACAAAATGTTTGGTGATGGCCACCTTTTCTCATGTCTAACCTTTCTATCACACTGTGCTAAGTGATGCAAGTAAAGGATGTTTACAGTATAAAGAAGGGGGTAGATAGCTCTCTTTTAGGGTACTGGTTACATATAAGGGTTAATCTCAAGGATGGTTGCCAGATAAAGTAATATTCTGCCATGCTAATTTTCCTGTTAGTGATACTGTAAAATACTGTTTGGCAGCTGGAGAACAATTTGGGCTAGGAAAGCAAACAGTAATTAATTATTTTATTACCTATTATTATTTTTATCCCTTGTGCATATCTGCAGTTGGATATAAAGAGTTTTACAATGCCTTTGAGGATTACTGAGAAAGGCTTGATAGTAAATTCTGTGTTTTTTGGAAGGATGTTTGATATTAATTAAATGTTTGTATTTATTTGCATTCTTTTTGTTCTAGTATATGTTTTTTCTTTCACTTAGTCAAAGAAAATGTTATATTCAATAGAACAAAAAACATGTTGCCGTAGTTTACTAGGAACAGGGGTATCATTGTTTTAGCTTCAACACAGTACTGAATACAAGTTAGTAAAATCTATTTATTTTACTAATTAGATAACAGTTTCCAGTAGAGTATGAAATTTTGTTTTCTATTATGTTTAGTTGGCAATTTTTGGCCAGCTGTCATGCAGGGTTTGGCACGTGTAAAAGTTTCTGGCAACCCTGATTTCAAGGTTCTTCAGGCATTTTTCCAATTAAAAAATTTGTATAGTTGCCATTTTCATGGAAGCATGTTTTTCAATTGCAATTATGGCCAATGAATACTAAGGCTTCAAATTTGCATTTTGTCGATGAAAGAGGTACTCCACCCCTCAACAGTACAAATAATGCTACAAGAGTAATTTTTCTTTAGAAATTAGCAACTTTCAGCAGCTTCCCAATAGATATCACTATCGCATAATTAGGTCTATTTACCTGGTGAAGGTGACTAGTCACGTGATTTAAACTTCCACACTTGTAATCACAACCATCACCTATTAAGACATCACCACCATGTATAGGAAGTGGAATGGTAATGATATTTTCAAATTGTGGAATAATCTTTGAAATAATAAGAAACTGACGAAAAGCACCACTGGCATCCTAAACCACCATTTTTATCAATGAAAATATCCTCGATGTTCAACTGAGTTTCTTAAAACTACATTGACACCACTGAACGTGCACCAGTTCTGTTTAAGAAAGAAAGTAGATAAAGGATTAAAGAATGCTCCTAATATTAAATTTTGTTGTAATATTAATGGGTAATTGTATAAAAACTACTTTAAAAAGGTAGTTTTATACAATTTTAGAGTGTCTTTTCTGACAAACACAATGCAGTGTCTCAAAAGAGTAGTAGAATGGTTGTTAACAAGAAACTCTCTCACTTTGCCCCCCATTGCCATCACGGGAAGTTTCGAGTAATTTGAAAATACAAAGATACTGCACATATTTCTTGGGTCGTGTCAACGCACACAGAGCAGCCCTGCGTGTGCAAGGGTGTGAGACTGCAGCAGAAGAAAAGGAGGGAAGGAGATGATGAATAGGCTGCATTATCCCTGTCATGACCTTGGCTGGCGGGAGGAAAACACGGAGCAAAAGCCAAGATGCGTAATGCCTAGTGCAGGTAGATATTGAATATCTTTCCTGTCACTTCAAGCTGTACACTCTGTTTTGCAATCGCCATGTTGCACAACCACCAAAAGTCAAGCAAAACAAAATAGTTTTTGTATGTGCCCAGAAATGACAATGAGCACCAATACGGCTTAATAAGGGAAGCAAAATTTAAGTAATATGAAAATATACCAACAGCAATTACTAATTTCAAAATTAAAACAATTAACCTTATACATGTAGTAAGTGTTAACTGTTCAATTCTCAAAAATATTTTCCAGACAGGAAACTCCTTTGATATCGCTTGCCGACTTGGGGTTTCCCTAAATATTACATATCTTTTAACATTTGCAGGAAAAATATTAACTATCGTGTCTACACCTAGCGACTGTAGCAGTTTGTACATGGTAAAAATGCTCTACATATCTGGGGAAAGGACAGATATCAGTAACTACCTTCTGTTGTTTGAAAGACTAATTTATACAAAGTGTGTGTCAGCATTTGTCTGGCAAATGCATGGTATAGCTCATGTGCCATAGCTAGTTATTACAGCACTTGTATATTCCACTAGTAGTAAATAGATATAAAGTCAAATCAGGTGATTAATTTATAAAAAAAAAATAACAAATGAAAATAACACTGAATATCAAAATGAAATGATAAATTTCAACCTTAAAAATATTATGTAATAAGATTATTACATTCAACAATTTCAACATGTAATATTAAAACTTTTTAGCAAACAGCGTATTCCGTAAAATATATTTTCTGCAGATAAAATACAAATACATCTGGTTCTAATGATATTGTTACTAAATTTCAAAAACAAGTTTGTAGTGTAGACCTACGGAGAAAATTTTGCAGGGTGTCATAAATATTCATACTGTGTATATACTGTAGGCGATTATGGACACTTGCCCGGATAGCAATGATGATAATTTGAACAAAGTGAGTTTTTTTGAACTAGTTTATGTGACAATCGGGAAAAATTTATTACTGTTCACCAATGTTCTCCGGTGCAGGTTAGTTCAAAAAGCTTGTATCCGCCATGATGGCTGCTTTGCTGTTAAATATGTTGTCAATTTTCGGAACTTAAAACATCCTAAAGTTACTCATTTGAAGCTAATACATGAATTTATTTGTTTAACTTATATACATAAAATATTTTACATAAAAATATTTTTTAAATAATGTAAAAAGGAAAATTATCTTTAACATCCCTTAATAAAAATTAGTATAACATTGCATTTGGTAAAATATTAGTTTTTTTTTTTTTTTTTTTGGAATATTTTACTAATCAATCATAATTTCCAGGGTTTTTTTAATTTTTATTTTATTTATCAACACAACACATGCTCCTAAGAAACACTATTCATTATGCCACATGCTGATAATTCTACACTAAAACTGTTAGAAATATTATCTCACCATCTTAGTTTGTTTCGGAAGTTTCAATTTGCAAGGTATTTCATGTTAACTGTATGATTATATTAATGTATCATTACAATTTCGCAGTCAGTGGGCTTAGCCAAGTTTTTAAGGGAAAGGGCAGGTCTTAATTAAATAAAATAGTTAATAATAATTTCCTGATTCATTAGAATACTACAAAGAAAATACTCTCCACTTAATCTCTCAGAATAAATCGCTATAATTTGGTATTTTTACAACTAATATGTACATAGTCGTCCATCACCTCACCGAAATTAATGAAATAAAATAACTAATATCAGTTACAATAAACAGTGTATCAACTATCTATATATTATATATCCATATTTAACTGTTCCAAAATTTACGATAAAGTCTGTACCACACATTCATACAGTCCCACTTTAATTTGATCCAGATTCCACCAGTCCGGAATGCTCTATAGCACTTCGACGCCCCAAGCACACAAACACACTACTTGTTGAGTACAACACCCTCTCATCCGTCCACACCACACAAACACTCGTCTGCCATCATCTCTGCTGATGTTCCATACTGCACCACACTTAGCCTGATAACCACAATTCAGCCAGATCGCTACCACAAAGACTGCCTGTGGGTATTTATAGTGTCATCTGTGATCCAGAATATTTTCTACATGTCAGGTTGCACAGAGGATGGAGATTACTAGAATATTCCTGCTCATTCTCTTAAGCCGTCGACTCCTCCAGCAGGAGGAAGGAGGGGCTGTGATGCCAGCCAGTTCAGTTATCAATAATTTCCCCGGCCAACGGGCAGCAGTGAGCAGGTCTGCCTGTGGGGGGTGGGAGGATTGATGTGGGATGCCATAGCACTGGCACCATGCATAAACAGGTAACATGGACCCTGCGTCAAGTGCAGAAGTCAGTGCGTAACACTATACTCTTTTGCAAAATGGAATATGTAACTGCACATGGCCAGATACTAGATTATATAACTATTAGGTAGTACACTATACAGTATACAATATACATTTTGTATGAAAATGATATCATGGTAATGTTTTCTTATACTCATTATATGATTTGAAATGCTTATAACATGTGTCACTAGTATGCTTCTTTCTGTAAACTTTATTTAAAGCAACACAACACACTCAACTTTGTATTTCAAACATTACATTATAATACGGTGCCGCCGGTCTCCTACCATGTCGACGAATTTTATTCCAGGTGGGGTTGCTCCCAATTTTAGTACATAGGAAATGGGGTGGATGTTCATGTTAACTGGTGGTTTTTCTCGGGTTACTCTCGTTCCCCGAGTAATTTTCAATGAAAACCATAGAATAGAGAATTGATATAATGACTTTTGTATAGAAATATTTGAAAGTTAAAATAAATATGTAAGTATTAGCACAGATAAACACGTTAAAAGTATTTTCGATAGTGTGCTTCTTATACTTTGCTAAATTTAGGCTTTATACAAACTACACACATTTTTTTCCTTATTCTTAGTTAACATGTTGGTATTTATGCATTTGTGCATGAATGTGTTCCAAACATACATTCATATTTTACATTCTGAAAAGTATAGGAATAACAACCACTGTTCCACTAATGTTGTCATTTATTTTTCTGAAACTTTTTAACAGGGTTTCACTGTAGTTTGGTTATTTAGTTAACATAAATTTTATAAATATAGTTAGTTGGCCAATAGCAACCAAACTTGGGCAGTTATGTTCACTTATCTAGGCATCCAGCTATGCAGCCTATGAGTGACAGTTTTCCTTCTTGTCAATACACACACCTGCAACCTTTGTAATGCACTGCTACAATCAACACCCTCAGATACTATAGCTAATTGTCAGCTCCCGCCTCTGTGGGACTCTGGAAAACAGACCCTGGAAAGGCATATCTCACTGATGCATGAAATCTTTTCAAAAATGGAATAAATGACTTCAGTCCATTAGTCAGCAAGCCTTGTGCCTGATATAAACTCAGTTTTTATTGTTGACCCCCAATGAGATGTTATGAACACGTACTGTTTACTCTGGCAGCAAGAATGGACGTTCCAGTTGGAAATTGTATTTTTCACCGGCCCACTGAGACTATGCAACAAGACACCAAGTTCCACTGCATGCTACTATATGGCTAAACCAGTATACTTCACCTCATCCCCAAACTCCAAGCCGGCCTGTGACGTCACGCCTTGAACAAGCTATGCTATTGCCACCTCCCCTCCAGTAAACACTCCTATCCAGCTTAATGAAGGGGAATTACCCGAAAGAGTATAAAAGCGGGTTGCAGCCGTTAATGCCAGTTGTTCATCGGTTCATCTACGAACCACACCGACCAGTCTTCGTTTCTCCACCGTACTTGCTGTTTGAAAACTTACCAGCCTGCTTGGGCCCTTACAGTCCAGTACAGCTACCTTGCACGCTTCATTCCCAGCTATACCTTCAGATCTTCACCGCATTACATGCCAAAGAATACATGCCACACGTCATTTACATCCTGAGACACTGCGGACCTTCTGGGCACTACATGTGTAAGGAGTAAAATTAGTTTAAGTTATTTTCATAGCGCCCATCTACCCCACTATTGTTAGCTCAACACCAAGTCACCTCTACCTAGATAACATAGGTTTAGGCATCCCTAAGCTCTTGCCCAAGTTAGGAGGTAGTGCGACACAACTTGTTTATTTCCTGTCAAATGGAATAAACAATAGTTTTTTTGACTCAAGGGTATCTTTTCTTGTAGACTTAGCACCTTTCCTAGTGTACCTGACACCAAGCAAGGGATTGAAGGTGACCCCGGGGAAATTATTCATTCGAGCCAATACTCATGTCAGAAACCCACACACACACCAGTGCTGGCCAACCTTTCTAACAAACCACAGTAGGCAGAATGGCAGAGCCAACACCTAGGTACTCTGCCTCTCAAGGCCAGTTTGTCGGCTCGGTGCTCACCCTCTCCACTGTGTTTAGGTGTCGGAGGGGTCGTCCCCTGAGTTGGGAAGACTGTGCGCTTCTGAGCATCTCACCCACATGCCAGAACTGTCAACGACGAGGCCTGACTCCCACTGTTCACCGTGTTTAGGCACAGAGCACTGTGACAAGGTGTCCGTTGAGTTGGCAGACGTTCCAAGTGGTTCTACACCAAGTAGGGATACACGTCACCTGCGACCACGGATGTGTGTGTGTTCTTATCCAGATGCCTTTCTCCCACAGAAGTGAATTTCATGAGAAGGTAAAACAGATGCTAACTGCCTCCGGGAGATTGAAACTGCTTACCCCCTCCCTCGTCGTTGCAATCAACCAGCTCTCGCTGAAGGATCAAGCCCAGGCATTGTGCCACCTCCTTATACCCATCACACCAGAGATCCTCCAGGAGCTTTTCGAGGTAAGTATGCGCCTGAATGGGAAGACACACCCCTGGATCGCTGAATATTTCAGCCAGCCCAACAAACCCTTAGAAGTCCCAACCTCAGGCTTCAGACTAACTTCAGCCACTCCAACTCTAACAGCTCATGCCAGCTTATAGTACAGGACAGCTAACACACCTGTTGCCACCGTATGCCTGTCAGAGACGAATCAGGTCATGCCGTCGTCCAAGGTTATGCGTCGCCCAGGTTTCCCGCCAAAAGTTAACAATCTGAAGCGTAAGATTACGTTAGCCGAACCAGACTTTGTGTCATACCGCAAAGCTACCAGACCATTCCTCTACACTGGATGTGCCCTTTTCCTACAAATTACATCCTGTTTTCTGTTTGAGTGTAAGGAAATTAATTAGCAATAAATTACACCACTAATTTTTTTCAATTTTACATAAAAAATGAATGAAACTAAGGGGTGGCATATATAACCTGCACTCACCTATCTTCAGCCATAGCTTCTTGCGGAGTTCAGTATCATTCTGAGGCATGTTGGCCGTCTGCTTGGCCAGGTCGATGCTAACAGTGAGTGCCAGATCTACAGCAGACTCCCACAGCCCCAGCAATGCTGATAGCTGTACACAAGCTTTCGCCAATCCACGCTCACGGCACAGCCGTAGGGCATAATGGACATCATAGTGAATCATAGAGGCATCTTGACCTGCAAATATCAAAATGCCCACACATTACTCTATATCACATACCACTTATACTGAAATGGAATGTTACTTGTTTCCTCTGGATGGATAGTATGAGGATGGTATTAATTACAGCTGGCTACCCTGAGAGAGAAAACTCTTGTTATCAGCCAGCTTAAAAAATGTCTGACAAGAGCAGGTGGGGCTGGAATAAAAATGGAATGAAAAAAAGTTATAGAGATGGAAGCAGAGTCAAAAAATTCCTAAATGTACATTATAAACATGAGAATAACTTTTAAAGTACCAATGATTACACTTTGGGTTAACCCAAGTATTAACATTAACGTAACTTCACTAAACCTTCAGAGTATAAAGAAATTTAAGCTGAGAAGATTTTCCATTTTCAGCTTGGAAAATTAATTCAACCAAAAATTAATTCAACCAAAATCCCTATTTGCTCAAATTAATGACAAGCTTGAAAATTGACCACTAACAACAACAACAAATCATCATCAAGATTATATTGCCCCAGTCCACTGCTGTATTGCCATTACTGGGGTAACGACGATATGCTAAGAGCACTATACCATATTTGGGGTTTTTGGTATTACCAATACCAAATCCCCTTGTGATGCATCATTCCATTGAGTAGATTTTAATGGCCACTGTCTTGCATCATACCGGCTTATTATGCGTCCTGCATGGCAGTTAGGGCATAATGGCCAGTACATGTTAACACGCCATTACTTTATATTAGTAACCCACTCGTCTTTCGACGATTGGGGCATTGCTGATTGCGAAAAATTTATTCATCCACAAATTATATGGATATGAAATTTAGCAGGATTTTTTAACTTGACACTTAGATTTAAAGTTTGGCATAGCCAAATTGTTTGCAGTAAGTCCTGCTGCAATGATGCCTTGATCAAATTTTTTTACTTAAAGTTTGTTTGTTATTTGTATCTATGTTTTGCACACTGTTCATTGTCTGGCACTCGTGGCCCATTATTAGATCATGGATATGGTATCTTTGCATAAATATGTGGAAAAACAGTTTCACAACATGGTCAGCGCAAGTAGTTTAACCAAGGATGTCTACCAAATTTAGGAAACATAATTCCTTGATTTTTCCACGTTTTTCAGAACTATAAATTTATTTTGCCATTTTTTTTATTTACATTTACGGAATTACATCAGACTGTAAAAAGATATATATTATATAGATTAAAATTAAAATTAGCAATAATGATTTAGCGTTTATCCATAAATTGACAAATAATTTTCAACATAATTATACAGTTAATACACAAATATTTATGAGCAAACTATATTAACAATTAAAAGTGGTTAGGCAATTTCGACGTTGGTCATCAAAGTGGACACATTAACAGTAATGTTTTGAAATAATACACCATTATCACATACTTTAAACTAAAACTATACAAATTTTGAGATTAGAATACTGAAAAATGTATTTCTGCTTGATGCGTGCTGCTCAACCTACTAAATAACAATGATTACGACTTATCGCTAAATGTTCTTACTACTTCCATCACTGCAGCAGACAGAGAATTTTACACATAAATCCTCGGTCACCTAATTTACCACGCAACAGGAACTTATGAATGGATTCACTTCACCTGAAGGTTACGCAGCCCGGCAGGCACGCCGCTCTCCCTACCCCGCGCTGAGAGCCAACAAGCCGTCCATCACCAGGCAAGGCCGAGCACCGCCGATAAGGCTTGAAGCAGAAATGCTGACCAGCCAGGATGCTCACCCTCCCTACAGCCCACGCCAGCAGCCTATAAGCTTCACCTATATAAGACCGGATGCTGCCGGGCTCGGGCATCTCACTCTTTGCAAACTCTCTCGCAACATCCCAGAGCAATAATTCAGTGCTGGGGCCTCCGAGAACTTCTGCAGCTTCGAGTACGTCCCCAGTGGCTACTCACCACGTGTCGATATCCATTGAACACGTACACATACTTAACTTCATGTTGTCTCCTCCAGACACCCTTTTCTTAGCAAGTTTAATTTTAAGCACTTTTGCATTCATCTAGAACCAGTTACTCCCCATTTTTACTAGAACCAGGTCGCGTACACCTTGAACCGCAGTTACTTTCAACTCTCCACAGCCTGATAGGAGGTAGCACAAGTCACGTGTTTATTACATCTCAAATAAACACCCATTGTTCACTACCCTTCTGCTTTTCATTTACAGGGTACTTGTATGTGTGACGGTCAGGAACAGAATACGACGTGCACTGCCAACAGGAACCCAGAGTACTGAGATCCACATTAGACAGCTACCGGTTTCTTCCCAAATCCCAAGCACTAAGTCAGTGCTGGAGAGGAGAAACCGCAACACCCCAACCACTAGAAACACCTTCATGCTGGGAGGGGCTACAAGCTCAGGTTATCTCTCACTATGAGCACTAAATTACTGCTAAAGTGACCTTAGCCTAGGGGTTGCCGCCCGTTCCGGTGCGCACACACACCCAGCAGAGGCTTGGTGGCCCACACGGCTCCACGTCCCTGATCAGTCCGCATGCTTGGGGGATCAGTGGAGACTCTTATCGAGCTTGTGCCGGCAAGTCTCTATTGGGATACACTTGAATTACCATTCCTGTTTAAGTGTACTGCGTAGGCTGTCAGACTGGTGTGCCCTATGCCTTACAAGGTGAGGAGTGGCAAGAGGCGTAGAGAGCAATACCTGGCTCACGCTGCTATCAAACTGTGGATAGTATTACCTCATCCTACGCATGACAGGTAGGCGGAACGGGAGCGTGCCGTCCAGCTTAGATAAGCAGTAGGTGCTTCAGTAACAGTAATATTCTTCCCATCATGCATTAGCATTCACCCTTCGTGCCACCCGGTGGTAAGAGGATTGCTAAACCAAACAAGAGGCCCAATACGGTTAGGCAAAACCCAACTTCTGGAGCAGTGAAACCTCCAGCTGGAATCGCCGCTTCGGAGTAGATTAAGCTCATAGCCACTGGGTGAAATCCTCTTCACCCGCAACATAATAAGGAACAATATACAACACCCCTCGCCTCGTACTGTAGAACCAGTATAAACCATCCCACTTTTAATCTAGCGATAAAATCCTCGACATACGTGTCAGTCCACCTTAACCGGCATGGGCCAAAAGATTTTCTGGCGCCCAACGTGGGGCATCATACAAATAGCTGTGCGCAGTGAACTGCATGGACTAGACCAGCCATACCCTAAGAGCTAAGGGTCAAAACCAAACAATCAAGAAGACTTCGGGAGTCCACAAATTCCCAGTAGCGCCCTTAAACCCGAAAATGTCAGACACTGAAGTTAATGCAGTTTCCGGCGAGAACCACGACAGTGAACCCGATACCCAATGTAGCCAGGCCGACTGTACCGGCAGTGGCACGCTGAAAATAGAATGCGCATACTGTGCTAAGTGGTTTCAGTATGCCTGCATAGGTTGGCCTGAAGAGGAACGAGTTACCGACGGGCTAGAATAATGCTGTGCCAAGTGTCGTCAACAACCTACAAGATTCTGCAATGAAGTTACGTGTCCCGGTCAAGGCCTGTATTGCATCAGGTGCACAACAAGCACCGAACCCCATCATCATTTATGTATAGGGTGGCCACATGAGTGCGTCTCTATGCCAGGATTGGCCTACCAATGCGAGAGATGCCGAAGAAAACACATCTCCCACTTCCGCAGAACCAAGCCTTCCAGAATCTATATACAACCAGGAACGGACCCTAGCCGTCTGGCAATTGGATGGGAAGACGACATTCAAATTACCGATTTCGCAGGTCGACCCCATGATGACCCGGTAACATCCACGCAAGAATGTGAGAAAGAATTCAGAGAGACATACCTGCCACCGAAAAAATGGGTTGACAGAGCTCAACTACATCTGAAGGGCCTCACCCTTACCTGGTGGGAAAGATATGGGGAATTTCTAACAACTGGAAGCAGTTCAGTAGCAGGCTAGCGATGGAATTCATGGGCGAGGAAGTTTGGCTAGGTTGGCAACTCATTTTTATAGTCAGACCCAGGTGCCCGATGATGAAACAGAAATCTTCATACGGAGGAAGGAACAGATGTTCAGACGTGTTTTCCCCAGTGTTGACGAAGGAACCGCCGTTCGCACCATCAGTCGAATGCTTCTACCCTGCCTTAAGGAATGTCCTTCTTGCCACTAGACCAACCACCTTGGACAAACTGGTTAACCAAGCCCGAGAGGCAGAACAATATTTTGCTGCGCAGGCTGGTCTCAAATAGCCTGTGTCACCCAAGACCCTGGAAGTTCAAGCTCCACCAGTGGCACCTCTTAAGAGTGCCCCAGCTCCAACTCCCCACCTGGCCTTCATGACCTAATGCTGGTTCTACCCAGAGAACCACTGGAACAAAGACTGCCCTCAAAAACAATAGGGAGCTGCCCTTCCATCCAACCGAGTTGACAAAACGCCATCAACAATTCCAGCCAAACAGACTGGAAAACCAACTCCCAGTAGTAAGCTGGGAAACGCCGATTCTGGGGTACGAAGCAGGCCACCAACCCCGGTACAAAAGGGCCCACCATCCAGGGACTAAAAGAAGAAGTACAGATTCCCATAACCCCACAATTAGAAGTGGAGGTAAACAATGACAGGATGCTCGTCTTGCTGGACTGAGCGGTCATACGCAATTTTCTCTGGAGTAGTTTGTTAACACCAAGCCAACTTGCCCAAACAAGACCACAAACCATGATTGTGCGAATGGCGTAACCCAACTCCACCCTAGTCGTAACCAGATGAATCACCTTGACAGTGGAAATACAAAGTACTGCTACACAGACAGAATTTATTGTGTCACCAACCCTGTCCAAATCTATAATACTAGGGTGTCTATGGCTGATCCGTAAGGCCACCTGTTTTCGCAAAAAGATTTACACAGAGGCTAGACTTCAATATCCTATGCACACTTACTGCCTTCCTTTGGCTATTGGCTGCTTGTCTCTGTGCGAAGAGAGCCTTTTAAAGGTGTGAGCCAATCAGAATTAAGTTTCTCCGACACTGACCGTCCGTGATTCACGGGCAGACAGATAAAACACGTATCAATTCAAATGCTCCAATTATGAATATGGTTCTGAACTAAAGTGTTTTGGAACACAACTTATCCCGAAATCTTTTTGCGAAAAACAAGTGCCCCTACTTATCCACAATCAATGTACTCTAGATCATGGACACCAGAGAGCCTATCTGGGAGAAACCAACCGGATCACACTTAACTGGGATCAAAATCCAGATGACCGTCCACAGATTCCCATCGACCCAATGTGCATTAACCACGAACTTGAAGAACCATAATTCTACCAATTAAAAACCGTACTAGACGAGCACGCCAGAGTATTTCGTCAAGGAGGGCTGTTACGACAAACATGTTTTATTCAGCATGAAATATGGCCGACCACCGATGTACCGGTTTACAACCAACCATACTGAGTGTCAGCCCACAGTCATGATCTCATTATGGATAAGGTCAACGAAATGAAGGACCAGAGAATCGTTGAGCTACCGAATTCCCCATAAAACTCAAACATGGTCCTCATGCCAAAGAAAGACGGGAAATTGCGATTCTGTGTAAATTACAAATCGCTAAATGAAGTCACCCACTCAATCGCTCCCCCAGCTATAGACTTGTCTCATACCCTATGATACATTGGCAAGGCCAAAATATTCACTACTCTCGAGATGAAGTCGGGGAATTGGCAGATTGCAGTTCACCCATACAGTCACAAATATACGGCCTTTACAATGCTGGAAGGCGAAACCCTGCTATTTCGAGTCATGCCATTCTGCTCGAAAAACGCCCCAACAATGTTCCAATGACTGATATCTGTGGAAGTGTTAACAGGATACATCGGCGAGTTCTGCTTTGCCTACCTCGATGATGTAATAATATATTCCAATAGTTGGGAGGAGCACCCAGGCCTTCTGCAAAGAGTGTTGGAAAGACTTGAGTTACACAGAATGACTTGCAAACTGCCGAAAAGCTTTTCCGGCAAGTCCTCAATACATTATCTGGGACACATCATCTCACCGGAAGAATCTATGAATAAGCGGAAATTTTGACGGTACCTGGGTCTGTGTAATTGGTTACGAGACTTTGTTCCAAATATAGCAAAATACATGGCACCACTTCACCCTCTCCTCAAGAAAGAGACACGGTGGCGATGGGACCCGGAACGACAAGCGTTTTCCGACTTGAAGAGCAGCTTCACGAATATCCAGCAACTCCACCAACCACAAGGAGACAAGCCATTAATACTGCAAACGGACGCATGTCAGAATGGTCTGGGTGCAGTACTGTACCAGCAAGATGTAGGACGACATCCACACGTGCTAGTGTATGCGTCAACCGCGCAGTGCTGCCACATCAATGAGCAGGAGTGTCTGGCCGTTATTTGGGCCATGAAGAAATACAAGTATTGTCTCGAAGGGCAACACTTCATTCTCTGGACCGACTCAAAAGCCCTCCATTGGCTACATGAGTCCCGGACTTCGAAGGCCAAGCTCGGCCGGTGGGACATGTTCCTTACTGAGTTCAACTTCAAAGTCCAACATTGCCCCGGCAAACTGAATGACTTACTGGACGCCTTGTCTCTACTCCCGACACAGGAAGGAAAAGCTGAAGAGGAAGACAAGATGTTTCTCCCACCGCAAGTCAAAAGAAGTCCGAAGGAGCAAATCCGGCTTCTCCAACTACAAATAACCCGCCAGCAAATAGCCTTAAGTGAGCAGGATGACCCCGACGTTCGACGCCTACTACAAGAAAAGGCCCCAACGATTCAAAATACGGGATGATATCATGTGGACGCGTAGCGGATACCCCGATGCACCTTGGAAGATCTGGGTTCCATAGCAACTACGCGCCGATATATGCCGGTACCATCACGACTATCCCCAAGCTGGTCACCCAGGCACTAGGGAAACCTTGCTCAACATTAAAACATGTTATAATTGGGACGGAATAATCAGCGATGTCCAGCAGTATGTTAGCAACTGCTTCACGTGCTGCCATGGCAAAGCATACCTGGTCCCCTCCCCCCTCAACAAAACCATGGAGAACCAAGACGGCCTGAAAAAACATCGCCGCCAATTTGATGGACCCGTATCCACATAGCACAAAAAGAAATTGCTACCTGTTCGTGGTAACAGATCGATTCTCAAGATGGGTACAGGCATTTCCTCTACCCAGCCAAGAAACCACTTCAATCATACGGAAAATGGAGATGGAGGTTTTTGCACGATGGAGTTATCCGAAGGCCATATTGGCAGATAATGGCACCCAGTTTACAAGCCGTCAATGGCAAACCACCTGTCATGGATGGGGAGTGGAAAACTGGACTACCCCCACCCCTTTTCCATCCCAAAGCCAATCCCACTGAATGGAGGAACCAGGAGACCAAAAAGTGCCTCCGGATCAGTGTGGAAAACGATCACAAGCATTGGGATAAACACATCCCTACCACACTGTTTGCCCTCCGACACCAAACGAACGAAGCCATCGATACCGGTCCAAGCGTCCTGCTCCTAGGGAAAACATTATGCCGACCAGGCAACTGGCAGTGGGAGAGCGAGCCCACCGACATGCCTCAACCCAAGGACATTCAGCTAGCAGCCTTGGCCCGCACCATGCATGCCCAAAAAGCCCAGGAAACGTATATTCTCGAGAAATACAGACAACCAAGAACTGGGGTGAGAGAATTCAACCTGGGGGAAGCCGTCCTTCTGCAAAGTCATCCTCTCAGCAAATCCAGCAACCAATTCAGCACTGGTCCTGCTGACAAGTGGGATGGACCCTACCGCATAGTAGGCAAACAAGAAAACATCTACTGGGCTAAAGATATATGCTGGCAGATCCGCAAAGCCACCTGAGGCCAGATCCGACCCTACCCAGGGGACATGCCGACATAGGATAACAACCATGCCGAAGAAGAAACCCCGGTCAATCCGAAGACGAGGACGAACCTCCTACCGAACAGATAGTACCAGATATTGAACCGAGACCCGCGACGAGACCAGAACCACCACCTCTCATTATCGACCAGGCCCCTAGTTACATTGCGCCATGGAAGCCCAATGTAGAACCACGCCAAGGTGCATTCTCCATAAGATCAATTCCCTTGATGCCATGCAGCTATGCTGAGAAAATCGCAGCCACACGTGATCCAACAAGGACCAGCTGCTCCGAATTGTCGTGTGGCGGAGTCCACGTGATAGAGAACCCTGTCAGACACCTCGCCGCTCAAGCCGCATTAGCAAACAGTCGGAAACACTTTCAATGAGAAGGGTAGGAATCACATCAACACCTACCTCTCCCCCCAGTACAACTCCAAAGCCGGCAGTCAAAGACATTCCTCCTTCCACGAAGCCGACTGAGGGCTCCGATAAGGAAGAACATGGTGCCACTAGACCACCGGACACTGGGCTCAGCGCGAGCACAGATAAGGGGGAGGAGGAAGAAGCGCAAGGGGCAGTGGCCAAGGACATGCCAGCATCTACGACGTGGACCACTGCAACCACCAATGCAAAACACCCGCCACCCAGGACGTCGAGCTCCGACGAGAGTGCTCCGCCCCAAGACCTGCTATGCAGGAACCCCCAAAACTCAGGACATCAAGCTGCCCTGACAGAAGTGCTCCGCCTCCAGATCTTGCATTGCAAGACTCCCCACCACCCAGGACGTCGAGTCCCAATGAGAGTGCTCCGTACCTGCAACCTACCACGCAGGAAACTCTACCCACCCGGACATCAAGCTGTCAAGATGAAAGTGCTCCTATGCGAGACCTCCCGCCTCCCAGGACGTTGAGGTGCCGATGTGGAAGTGCTCCGCCCCGTCATCTTACTACACAAAACACTGCAGTCATCGAGACAGTCGATGATGCTAACTACCCCTCATCTGGTACATCACCCGCAGTGGAGGTCAAGGTGATCCTCCCTCCCACTGTCTTGCCCAAGGACCTGGCCACCAAGACCATCTATGCCACCCATGACCTGGTCCCACGACGAGCTGTGCTGCCCGCAGCCGAGGTTGAGGTCTTTCTCCTTTGCACTGCCCTGTCAGAGAAACATCCTGCCCTATGGGTAGGAACCCCTGCAGTCGGGGTGGAGGGCTTGTCACTCCTCCGCACAGCCTTAACGTCCCTTGAACACATGTCCTCCCAATCTGCTGCGGAAGAAGCAGGGGCCATGACGCCACGAGCTGCTCCACGATGCCTGATGCTTCGGCGTACCGCCAAGGCCGGTCATCCTGGCCGGTACCGGGAATCGCCATGGAGACCAACAGCAAGGTACATGTGGCCGTACCATCTACACGCTACCCTTCGTCTGAGGGGGAGACCCGCAAGAAGTATAGAAGATCATCCCCAGTAAGTGCGCAGTTGTTGCAGACAGTGCAGTAGCCGTTAACTGCTAATTAGTGAGCGTGACCAAGGACTCGTTATAGACGTGTCACGTACGCTACCTTTACTTTAGCTGCAAATAAAGGACAGTGACGTAAGGAGAACTATAACATTTATGCTAAATTAAATTCAAAATATCCCGTAAAAGTGCCTCTCCAGACTGCTACCAAGGAGGGGGGAAATAAGTGTAAAAAACGAAAGCGGTAAATGCAACAGTAATTAGTCACTCGACTATGTGCGAATTAACTTTTTAATTACAGCCGTTAACCACTGTACGTCAAACAGAAACTTTTCATCACACTGCAATATAGACATTTGACATCTCAAGGTTCCTTAATTGTCAGTGACAGACAGCCCACAAAAGTAGGTAGAATTGCAAAAAGATGCTCACCACAGTGACAGTAATGGCAACTATTAGTGCATCACGTAAAGACACTCACTAACTCACCATAGTGCCAGTGATAAGTTGAAGATAGAGACTTTGACATAACAATGACATTTTTAGCTCTTTCTATCTTTATAATTGTTTATCACTTGAATCTGACTTGATGTGTAGGTAAACCTCTAAATGTTACTATATGTTTTTAAAGTGTACTTGTGAAGGTAACCTACATGAAGAATGCTGTAGTGTAGGAGTGTATTTTTCGCACCTGTTAACGTCGACATTTCTTGGGAACTTACCTGAACATTTTCAACGAAGATACACAGTGAACACAATAGCTGTTAGACCTATATGATAAAATTGACTCCCACAAGTGATAGCTAGGCTAGCTGTTTTTTCTCTAATTATTTAAATTTGACTTGATGTGTAGGTACACAACTAACTATCACTAAATATTTTAAAAAGGGTCCTATGTGAAGAAAATTTACCAAGAAGAATTCTTTTAAATGTACTTATATATTCAAATCTTAAATTACTCATGTGTTTTTAAAGCGTATATGTTTGCAATATCTTGCGCACCAATTAAGTAACAAACCAAAGACTCTAGGCCTTAGAGCTCTCAAAACCAGTTTTTAACTTCCACTTTTTAATCCAGTGTTTAGGTATGTATTAAGTGACCAATGTGCGCACAATTTGCCGCATTATTCATGCATGTAGTGTACTCGCTTTTTATTCATTTAGCTGGTCAACCCAGGTGTTGAAGGGCCTGTGATTGTACACCTAGTAACCTGTCACACAAACTATTTAGCTTGCTGACAGACACAAAAGTTCAATGGAAAAATTTTTCCTTTTCTTTCTTAAATCACCGCAGCCAGGATAGTAGTGACGTTTACCCGCCTTCCACGAGTAAGGCTTGTACATAATCAATTATTATTATTTTTAGTCCCCTCATTTTGTTGTACGATTGTTTAACATAATTTTTCTATCAGGTTTTTATGTATGATTCCCTTGTAGTATCCAATAGTGATATGCTGGATTTTGTCAATGGCATGCGTAAAAATGTAGTGCGGTGGGACACCTGACACACGTGACTTCCTAACACAGTAATCCTTGCTACACAGGGGGAATACAGTTTCGTCGCATCAGCGAAGCCACATCACCACAGCAAGGGGCAGAGAAGGACGCCCACTAGAGAGAGAGAGAACCAAGGTCAACGGCCGGCTGCCATCACCTTACGTCTCACACGTTTCGCTTCGCCGGCAGAACGACCGAAGTTCACAGAACACGCACCGCTACAGCAGTCAAGCCACCCAAGCTTAAGGGTTCCGCCTACCTGACTGAAATTTTTTTTTCCCGTGCTATCTGCCTCACCACATCTACCAAAATCCACCAAGACCTTCTAGACCTTACGCCTTTCTCCACAACCTGTTCCATGATGAGTCTTCATTGTAACGGGGGGGGGGGGGGGGAGGAATTGATGTGTGCCGCACAACATACCAAATAACGATTATGACTCATCGCTAAATGCTCCTACTTCCATCACTGCAGGAGACAGAGAATTTTCGGCTGCCTACTCTACTAGGCAACAGAAACTGATGAGCACATTCTCTTCACCTAAAGGTTACGCAACCCAGCAGGCATGTAGCACTCCCCTACCACGCGCTGAGAGCCTACAAGCCGCCCGCCACTGGGCAAAGCCGAGCACTGCTGACGAGGCATGAAGCACAAACGCTGACCAGCCAGGATGCTCACCCTCCCCGCAGCCCGCGCCGGCAGCCTACAAGCTTCACCTATATAAGACCGTACGCTGCCGGGCTCGGGCATCTCACTCTTTGCATCTCTCTTGTAACATCCACAAGGGCATTATATTCAGTTGCCCTGGGGCCTCCAAGAAACTTCTGCAAGCTTTCCGAGTTATGCCCCCCAGTGGCCCTAACTTACCACGCAGTCAATATCCATTGGGACCACTGTTAACACTTTACCTTAACTTTCCACGTTGTCTCTCCACACACAAACAACCTTTTCTTAGGCCAGTTTAATTTTAAGCCAACTTTTGGCATTCGTCCTAGAAACCAGTTAGTCCGCCATTTACTAGAACCAAGTCGCCTACACCTGGACTGCAGTTACCTTCAGCCAAAAGGATCCAGAGTCGACATCCACATTAGGACAGCTACCTGTTCCTCTAACCGACGCACTAAGTCATGCTTGGTGGGAGAAACAGCATCTCCCAACACTAGAAATCCACCTTCGTGCAGGGAGGGGCTACATGCTAGGTTTCTTCCACTATGAGCACAGTAGTCCCTGAGTGACCTTACCTGGTGGTTGCTGCACCACATGGCTCCACATCTGATCAGCTCGCATGGGCGGGGGATCAGTGGACCCTATCGAGCTCATGCGGCAAGTCTCTATTGGACTACCTTTAATTACGTCCTGTTTAAGTGCACGCATGGTTGCACCCGTGTGCTTATGCCTTACAAGGTGAGGAGTGCCAAGAGGCATAGAGAGCAATACCTGCCATGCTGCTATCACGTGGATAGTAGTACTTCATCTACGAACAGGAGGCGAACGGGACTGCACCGCCCAACTTAAGCGACAAGCAGCAGCGCCTGCTTCGGTAAGAGTAATCTTCTTCCCATCATGCATTCGCGTTCACCCTTCGTGCCACCCGGTGGTAAGAGGGTTGCTAAACCAAACAGAGACCCGATACGGTTGGGCAAACCCCAACTTCTGAAGCAGTGAAGCCTACGACTGGAATCGCTACTTCGGAATAGACCAAGCTCACCGCCATTGGGTGAAACCCTTTTCACCCGCAAAACCCAAAACGACGGAATAAAGAAGCAATAGTCAACACCCCTCGCCTTGTACCATAGAACCAGTAGTGTATACCACCTCGCTTTTGGTCTAGCGGAAAAATCCTCGAAATAATGTGTCAGTCAGACTTAACCGACATATGTCATGCTTACGAAAAAACATTTCATGACTATAATGAAACCCCTGGTGGGAGTCTGTTAAAGGGGCACCTTCCATTTTTTTCTCCAAGAGCAGGGAAGCAGGGACCCTCGTTAAGGGGTTCATTCTTGTGGTGCTTCAATATCTGTCTGAAATGGCCCCCTTCTGTAGTGGTATGGAAGCTTGCTGGGCCGAAGCTCCAGACCGGTGGTTTCCCTGGCTAAGGCAAAAGCCTTCCTAACCGTCTTCCATTGCCCATCCCTATGGCGCTGTATACAGAAGAAAAGGTTAGAGCAGAGGTAGTGGGTGTTCAGTAGGCATTGACATGGCTGATACAAGCAATGGAGACAAAACCTGAAGAGGGCAGAGGGGAATGCCTGAAAGGCCTCCCGGAAGGCAGTAACCTCCTGGAAGGCAGTGACCTCCCTCACTGTGTATTACCCTAGCAACTCATGTCTCCATCCCAGGTTATCAAGTAGGGTGGGACTATCACTGGCACAAGTTCCTAAGGAAAGGTACACTAGTTGTGCCCTTATGGTCCACCACTGCAGTTTTTCACAGTACCAAGGTAGAGCAGGATTATTGCCAGCACACCAAGTATTCTGCTGAAAGGGTTCAACAGCACTCAGGTATTCTTCTTCCGGTGGTGATCAACACGGCAAGATTATCCCCATACCCTAATTCCCAGCATGACAAAGGACACTCCTTTCTAAAGGCTTGAATGGCATCAGGAGTTGGTAGCTAGTGCCAACTCTTGGAAGTGTAGGTCAGGTTGTTAGGTCAAAAGAGGAAAACAATTGCATCACGTTGAAGAAAGTATAGAGAGCTGGTGGAGAAAAGCTAACCAAGTTGGAGTGTGAATGTTTTATTGGCAAACCAACAAAGCAACTTCAGGCCTTTCCAAGGCCTGAAGAGTCAGATCTAAGTTGTCAACAATGTCTAGCTGGGGTGTGTGCAGTCAAAATGGCTATGCGATGAGGTGAGGATGACCACAGAGTATGGTGGTACTAAGATTAAGTGACAGATTTAGCACAGTGGCTAGTCGAAGACGACTGAACAGCTGGCAACTGTATGGTTGACAAACAGTATGAAAATTTAGCTGGTCAGTGGCAGCAGAAATGCTGGAGAGCGAATGATGTGTGGTTACGGTGTGCTATTGGGCAGTGTGACGTTCTAGCGACTACTGACCAAAGGTAGCCTATAGCTGGAGTTTGAGGGCAGTGTGGGTGTGCACTCCCAGCATGTCAACTACTGAACCAAGGCAGCCAGCCTAGAGTTGAAGTTTGACAGCAAAGTCTCGCACACTCAGGCAGAGTAAAGGCATGTCAAATGCTAAAAGAAGATAATCTGTAAGTGCAGTCCATGACCGATATTTATATAATTAACAAAGGGTGAGTGAGGGCCGAGAGGTGTTGCAGAGAGACAGAGAGAGAGCAGAGATGCTGGTGGCCAGCATGCATAGGAGGTAACCCTTCCAAGGCCAGCAGCCAAAGGGGAAGTAGACAGACACTCGCCAAAGTGCCAAACGGTAGTGTGATGCTGGCAGCTAGCATACAGGCAGCAGTAGCAGGGATGCGTGTCGCTACTCTCACATCATGGCCTAAGGGTGCTTGAGCAGTTGAGTGAGTGAGCTGTTGAGTTGAGTAAGCGAGTGGTTGAGTTGAGTGAGTGAGCAGTTGAGTTGAGTGGTGAGTGGTTGAGTTGAGTGAGTGAGTGGTGAGCGGTTGAGTTGAGTGAGTGGTGAGTGGTTGAGTTGAGTGAGCTGTGAGCAGCAAGTGAGTGAGTGAGTGGTTGAGTGCATGAGTGGTTGAGTGCATGAGTGGTTGAGTGCATGAATGAGTGAATATGTGAGTGAATAAACGAGTAAGAATAAGTAAGTGAGTGAGTGAGTGTGGGGTTGAGTGTGTGTGTGTGAATGAGTGTGTGTGAGTGAGTGAAGAAATTTGGGTGGCTCTTAATAGCGATGTCTTGAGAGCAGATGAGGGTGAAGTGAGGTGAGAATGGAGCAGCGCCAGAATGTAAAGGTGGCAGAAATGGGAGATCCCTGAGAAAATCTGCTGACAAGAGGAATCATCTGGCATAATTCCCACATGCGAAATTCCAGGAGTGACCCCGCCCTGGAATTGAACCTGGTTCGACTAGGTGGGAGGTGAGTAGTATAACAAATACACCACTGTGGCCCCTGGGGGGAAGAGAGAGATATGCTGGAGATTAGAAGGTTGTAAAACATCATGTTTGTTTTTAAACATTGCATTCCTTTAAATACAGTTTTCAATTTTTTGGTTCATAACATTATGATGTGGTGTTAAGAATGCCAAAATGTTACTGCAAACAGCATCCAAATTTAAACCTACCCATCACTAAACATATTAGAAAAATAATGAATTTATCAATTAGACACAGCCTCACATCTGCAAGGCCTAAATTTATACAAGCGTTCAACACATAGTGACTATACTGAATGTTGCAAAATTACATGAAAATACTTCAGGGAAATATTCCTCACATCTGGAGGATGAAATATTTTATATGAACTGCGCAGCTTGAGTCTGCGCTCGACCTGATATTGTTAAGTGTGCTAGTGAAATTAACGCCCAAACTGTGACTTTCTTGCTTCTAGTGCCTTGGCTAACTTCACCTTCCTTTTTCCTTTGCTTCTCCTTGTAATTCCCACCTTCCACACATGTGTGCTGGAGCTGTTCTCCTATTGGTTTTGTGGTAATGTTCATGTGGATGGCCTTTGCATCAGCGCTGGGCTCGCTCACTTCTACTTCAGCCTTCAGTAAGAAATCACCCTTCTGGTGTTGCTCATTGAGGTCCCTCACGGGGTCTGTGTTGTACCAGTCAGCATGTCAGCCAACGACATAATTATTCTGCACTGATGGGTCAAGGTGGGTTTGGTGTGGAGACATCAGAGTTTGAGAAGTGAATTTCCGTAAGTGACTAGGCGCTTTAAAGTAACATTCAAAATTCTTGTTTGGCTGTGGGTGTGATTCAAATTCTGGTTTGGTTTTAACTTGTTTTCTGTGAAGCCCTATTATGATGTGTGAAATTTTTCATTGCAGTTTGATAGTAAAGTAAATGTTACTGGAGGGCATCTGCCTGAAAAGTTGATGGTTGGTTAAAATGGGCCTGCATCAGATCACGTTTCTGGATAGTGTATGTACTTTACCCACCCTGGAATATTGCCACTTTTAATTCATTGTGTTTGGTACAATTTTCTCAACAGTATTAATATTGTCAAGCAGAATATTTGTAAATCTTGTGTCGTCCAGGTTTTTAGCGGAGTTGGGTTTGGAAGCTCCATAAATGAACAGGACGCCCCAACTCACTGCACTGAATTTAATTATTTATTGTAGAATAAAATACCATTGATTTTATTCTGATTCTCTTTTATCTAGTTTCCCTGCCAAGAGGATTTTGTAAATGTGTAAAGAAATAAGGAATTTGGAGTTAAAGTGGCTGGTTTAATAAATTTAAAATAACATTATGTTTATGGAGAATCATTTCTGAGTATTACACTTCAATGTTTTATCAGTGTCCATCTTTCTTGGTCCCTTTTGGACGCACGGAACACTATTTTAAATAGTATGAATTTTAATTGTTTGTTATTAAGTGGTTGAATGTTATTGCTGCAGCAGAGATACCCAAATAAAACAATTGTTGAACCTGAATCTGGTTTAAAAATTAATCTTTAGGCTTCTAAGCACGCTACAAAATTAAAAACTGCTGCGGCTCTGCTTATACACTCATTGCTAGTTTGTATATTATTTTTGTGTTTTTCATGATCCTGAATATAGCCGGCGAGGGAGGTAACGTCATTTTTATATCTGCTAAACAAGGCCTTACAGAATGGTTAGAAGATCATGGGGTGGAATTTCCAGAAGTTGCAAACATGCAACAACTTTGTGCTATTGCTGCTAATTACTGGAAGGGGCGTCAACAGGCGGTGGGCGGCATCACCGCGGAGGCAGTTTTGGTAAGTCAAGCGAGTTGGCACTCTTTCTATTCCAGTAAACTTTTCAGTCAGGCTTTACAGTTCATTCCCCAGGTGACACTTGATGAGTAACCTGCCATCCTATAGTTTTTTATTGCCACGGCAAAAGTGGTCTATCTGCGCATCTGTGATGACATCACCTTGCTGCAGGCCTTGGCCTTGAAATGCCAAGGTCATTTGCTCCAGCTGATCACAGAGGAAATAAACTCACCCACCTGTAGTTTTACAAATTTTCGTGAAAAGTTGTTAGCGCAGATTTTCCCTGCTCATGTTAGACATGTATGAGAATGTGACTGTGTATATCGTTATCAAAGCCCGGGTGAATCTTTAAATGAATTTACTGACTCTATTTTAAACCACTTAAGAGATTTAAGTTTAAAAATTCCTCAGAAAGCAGTGGTTAAATTAATCTTGGAAAACATCACTCCCCAGGTCAGCGCTGCATGCTCTCTAACACCAGTGCCTAGTAATATGAGCGAATTTCTCTCATGGGCGGTGGAAATACAAAGTTGTTTGGTGGCAGAGAGAGAATTTAATTCCGCTTACTCTGCAAAAAAACATGTCTATTACACCCCGGGTAGTTAGTAGTCTAGCCGGTGTACGACCTATTCAAAGAAGAAATAATACGGGATAGTGAAGCCTCCAATTATCATTTGGATTCGCCAAATGTAACATCTAGTGTGCGTACAAATTTACGTCGTTTTAACTGTGCGAAGAGTGGGCATGTAGGACATGAGTGTTTGGAGCCACGTTTCGCCTGGCAGGCTAGGAAGTGTTTCCGATGTTGAGCCTTAGGACACGCGTGTGCATCTTGTAAAGTGCCGGGAAACTAATGATCGATACTGGTGCGACCCACTGCGTTGTCAGTTGGGTATTTGTAAAAAAGTTGATACAGGCTAGAGTTATTTCTAAGGTGCATGTGCTCCCCACTGGAGATTTAAGTATGTGTATTGCAACAGGAAGTAGTAACCGCGTCGAATGAAGTTGAACTACATTCCAAGATAAATACATTTTCTTGGAATTTCCGGTTTTGGATATTACCAGTTTAAGCCATGAGCTTATATTAGGCTAGGAATTTCTTGGACACACAAGGGCCTTAATTGATTTTCACAATTTTACATTATCTTTTGGGTTTGTGCCTAATATTAAAGTGTGAATGCAGGCCCTAAATTTGAACTCTTTATTAAAGTGTCTTGAACTTAATAATGTCTCAAGTGTAAAGGAAAAAGTTAGTGAGGCGGATAATGCGTTAAAACAGCTGTGTGAGGAGTTTGATGACATGATTACTCCGAAAATAGGGAAATGTGACATGCTCCCATTGACTGACAACGTGCCTATGCGGGACCATCACTTTCGGTGTCCGCCTCCGAAACTAAAAGCTTTCCGTAAAATCATAGAAAAATTATTGGAGGCGGGCATCGTCATTCCGTCAACTTCGGATTATTGTACTCAGGTTTTTTTTTTTAGTTAGACAAAGAGATAGTGATAAATATAGGCTTGTGGTAATTCACACATTAGTAAATTATATAATTTACAAAGACAGAAACAAGGGGGAAGCGAAAAAGGAGAAAGAGCGCATGAACAGAGACAGAGAGAGACTCGTCGAGCGGCAGACAGAAACCAGACATCTCCTCGCCAGGTGGGTGGAGATAGCAACTCACTACACTGCACTCTGAACCCTCTCGCACATAGAATATATACATCTACAGAAGCGAAGCCACATATAGTCCCATGGGCCTGACCCAAATCGAGCAACTGGAAATCAACTTCCAAAACCTCAAAGATGGGTCTTCGTCGGAACAGAGGGGGTGGGTGATTGACGCGTGATGCATCCCTGTGATACTGACGAGCTCACACTACCAGACGACTTAGCCCCATCTTGAATCATATTATTACTTATGGTCAAGTAAAACATCAACTAAAACAGTAATGGAAGCAAGACATATGCTATACAGACATTTAGACACGTGATCTCAGCTTTTACTGTTCACCACATCTCGCCTAGAAGTCATCCCATCAACAACCCTTTCTGGAGATATTACTGTCTACAAACTCACGGCTCCCTTCAGGACGGTTGCATTATCTCAACATCATGCTGTTGGAGGGCAGCATGCTTCCTAATGAGGTTTCACAGCCTCCACGAGCGCACTCAGGTTTGAATGTGTCATCACATTCGCACCCAGCGCAGCTCAAATAAGGATCCAGACACCCATGCGTGATGTCGGAGCTACCAACCCCCTAGAAGCGGGGATGATCCCCCTTTACCACACTGAGAGCCACTAAGCTGGATAAATTAGTACAAATAGGAGTTCCAGCACAGGCCTCAGGGTAGTCTGCAACATCTCTCAGCGCCGTGAAAGCCAAGGGTGTTAGCTAAAGGCCGAGTACCTACCCCACGCCGGTGACCGCAGAAGTACCAGTGGCAGTTGACGACTCCAGCAGCTCTAGAGGACCGCTGCCTACCAGAGGGTTTCCACTTCTTCAGCCTCCGCCAGCAGCTCCGGAGGACCTCCACATACCAGAGGCCTTCCACTTCTTCAGGCCTCCGCCAGCAGCTCCAGAGGGCCGTCAACGCCTACCAGAGGGTCCTGCCGACATCGTCCTTACCATTCCTCAACCTCTTCCTTCTGGTAAACCAACCCAGGTATACTCAGATCATGACAATGTCCCCTTCTGGACATCCCTTAATGCCCTAACCAAGCCATCCTTCTTTACCCATCTGGTAAAAAAAACCGTTGTTGACAACCAGCTTAATCAAATAGGGTTGATTATTTTTGCTATTTCAAATCAATTATCCTTCAACTGAATTTATATGTTTCAACGTTTTATTGTTTACCAGGTTGCCTTCGCCTGAGGCTTAATGTAAAGTCAACTTCTGTATATATTTTCTAAAATCTATTTTAATATTTTAATTATTTAATTCAGGAGAGTGTGGATTCTCGCATTCTTTTCCTTTTTGCGTTCAATAAAACATCAATTATTTATGTGAAATTTAATTGGTTAGTGATACTTCTTATTTTAGCTTTGATAAAACCTGTTAATTAGGCCTTTAAGATTTGATTCCTGTGTGCTAACTTTTGCATTAGGGTAAAGCCTGTTGCTGTATGCTAAAAAGCCACTAAGGCAGATACACCACAACTTAAGAGGCAAACCGAATCTGTCGGCAAAAATTGTGCATTTTGCTGGTAAATCTTTGGCAGTGCCCAAAGCACTAGGAACACTTTCTACCTGTGGAATCAAGTGTTTTGCATAGTCTCTTACTCCGCCGCCACTGGAGAACAGCCAAGTTCGAGAACAGCCAAGTTGGAGAGAGGACTGTTTTTGCCACTTGATCCATGCTAAAGCTCACCTAGATCATACTGGAGTAAACAACGTGTAAAATCCAAACCTCTGTTTCATCGCTGGTGTTGCCCTATAGTTCCATCTACCACCGTTCTTCAGCCGGACGTGGAACACCAGGGTGTGATTTCACGCTGTAAATGCAGATTGTTTAGAAGTTACACATCTAGGGTGTATTACAATCACCGGCTTCACCTTAGTTAGTTTCTTTTTTAGCCTTCATACATTATTCAAGAAAAGGAAGACTAACACATAAACTCAACCTAATTCTCAAGCGACTGGAGCACAAAATCCTAAACTTACCGACTCCCCTTATAGAGGAGGAAAACCCCTTGTTCTTGCCGCCTACAAGGCCCGCAACCCGTCCAGGTCTAGAACATTTGTTAATTTTACATTTTGACCATACTATCGTTAGTCTGCACCCTACTCTATTTCATGAGTCACATACAGAGATCCTTCCCCACCTACCTCAAAAACATCTCGACAATGCCAGCGCAACTTCTCCGCAGCCAATGTCGGCCACTGTTCTGCCGCCGACCCCTCTCAACCAGCCAGCTGGAGAGAAGGGGAGCACCGTTGCTAAGCAATCAACACATAAAGCATCGAAGGGTGGTGACCCCCATTACACCTGATTTTGTCCCTACTAGGAAACCTACCCGACTTACACTGTACTCCAGCATCCTACTCAAAATGTCATAAATTCTAGAGTATGCTCCTCATGAACACTGGCCTTACGAATATTGAAGGCTATCTCTCAGACTAAATCCAAGTCAACGTACTGTAAAACCGTGAAAGTGAAACTGGTTGTAGGGGTTTCATTTCCCAGTCTTCCGGTAGGAAAGAACAACCACTAATTCCATAACCAATAATTCTCCTGACGTGGGGAACCCACCTCAGCTGGCATTTTAAGAGGTTTTGTGTTCAACCTCCAGCGACACCAGTGTGCTAGTTACGACCCGTTCCTGTTCGAGGTTGATTAAGGATAACGATGTTTCATTCCTCATCCTTATCAGGTTTAGTTGACTATTTAGAGAAGGTCAAACTCTTCATTGTGATGCCACCATAGGGCATAACCGCCTCACGGATGTCATGCACCTTATTTAGTATGAGAGTTAAAATTATACCCCCAAAACCAGCCTCAGTAAATACGTAAATAAATATGTTCTTTATATAATAATCCACCATTAGACACATCTAAACCAAAGACCTCTCAACAGCAAATCTTACACAGCATTTTTGGTTGCAATAGCGAAACTCACACTAAACAACAGTTTTAGGCTCCAAAGCAATCACTACCTCCAAATTAAAGGCACTGCCATAGGTATCCACGTGGCGCCCTCTTGTACCAATCTGTTCATGTGTAACAGGACCCAAATTTCCTGAGTTATCAGACAATTCCCTCACACTGCTGGACGCGTTTTATAGACAACATATTCATGATCTGATATTCAACTGAGGATCAACATGATTCACTTCCTCAATAATCTACTCTAAATCACACACCACATTTCTGAACGTGGAACTAGTTCTTCATAATGGAAAAATTGAAACAGCTGATCACTTAAACGCATCAACCACCTTCAGTACCTACATTTCAACCGGTACTATCCATTCTATGCCAAGAAATCTCTGCCATACAATCTTTCCACTAGATATAAATGCATTTGCTCCACTCAAACTGACTTAAACAAGCAGTATAATGTAATAGCCGAAGCCTTTTTCGATAGAGGCTACCCCAAATCCCTTGTTTACAAACAGATTCTGTGTGCCACTTCAACCACACATCCATCAAACAAAGGTCAGAAACTCAGATATCCCTCTGGTTGTCCCTTACCATTAGGGCATGGACAAACTTAGAACTATAGCTGGGCGGAATCTCGACTTTTCGGGAAAATTATTTCATAAAAGGTCAGCCGGGAAATAATTTTCCCGTCAAATTTTCAGGATAAAATTATTTAAGCTATTTTGTTGTAATTTCTGTGTTCTACAACACACATGTAAGAATGGACATTCATGGATTTGAGTATTAATGGTTTCATATAAATATAATGCATACGAAGTTTGCCACCGGCCATCGTATGTAAACAAACTTCAGTGTGCCATCCTAATGTAAATAACTGCTTATTCCACATAATAAATGGTACTTCCATTTTGCGAATTGTGTTTTTCTGCCGTCCACTGCTTTATAAGTAAAACACTTGCTATATAAATGTGAAGTAGGCCCTATATATATTTTAACTAAAGTAGTTTTTATCGATATAATGGCATTCAGTTGTGCGTGAATAAACACCTTCCTATACACATATTTTAGCAGCTGAATTAATGGACACTGCTCACAAGCATTAGGAATATAGGTCTAACGTTTGGAATTTTAAGCCCGTATTGTTTATGAATCGAGATGGTTATGAAATAAGTCTTTTACTTTTTACGCCTCATAACTTTGTTTAATTTCGCGAACTTCTTATAAATGCTACCAAATAATTCCATTGTAGACTGAAAGGCATATCAAATGCTTACATGCAAAACCACATTTAAATTGGTGTGAATGCAATTGCATTTCCACATACTAAACTCATAAAAATTGGAAAGATTGTGGATTTTTATGAGCACATGCTTCTTGTTAGGTTATATGGCAGAACAGTTGCCAAGCGCAATACATCTTCATCTAAGGTGGTACATTATTGGCCAGAACATCATGTGATTTAGAATAACGCCCAATGATAGTTGTAAGAACAGTATTGATCGTGTGTTCATTTTGCTAATCACCCGTACGTGTGATTAAATTATGTAACACAAATTTTTCATTCAGAGATTTTGTTTATCAATAAACTTGTAATTATGAATGAAAGTTTTAATATTGTTTGATTGGTAATGTGGTAGCTTATACCTATGACACGTTAATTTGGTATAAAATATTATACCTTTTTTTTAATGTATTATTTAGTCACTCTACAGTTTGTTTACATAGTTCATTAGAAGCAATATGGATGTAATAAATATTGGTGAGAATTTCAAAGCAGCTGTTTGGCATTTTTATGAAAAAAATACAAGACACTGTGTCAGCAAAATGCAAGGTTAGCTCTAAAGTATTGAAAACACATTTTGGTAGTACATTAATCTTAAGTTTTTATGTGTACATTTTGATAATTTTATAGTGTACCAACAAATTCCCCAACCCGTCCTGTTTCCCGCAGGAAATTATTTTTCCCACCCGAAATTTTCCCGAGCCCAAATGATCTATCCCGCTTAGTTCTACTTAGAACCATTATCAACTACAGACACAAAATTTTTCCCAATCATCACTCACTCAAAACTTGTACTTCAAACACCACCCTAACCTTTGAAACAAACTGGTGCACTCCAAACTGTCACCCAATACCACAGTCAGTAATATCACCACCCCACCCGGGGTCTCATCGTGGCAATAGCCCATATTGTAGCTCCGGTGCTATGCACCAATCTTCCACCTCACTCAACAGCAGGCTCAGCGACCTCACTTATCCTACCAAGGGCAGCTACAACTGTGTGACCGAAAAATCTCTACTGTGCATTCACTGCAATGTAGAGTACATTGGCTTTACTACCAACACTTTCAGGGAAAAGAATGAATAGCCACAGAGCAGACATCAAACAAGCCATAGCTGGGGTGAATGTAAATTTACTGGAGAAGACAGTTGCAGCACAAGCAGTATCTCACAATCTCACAACCAGAACTTTGACTCCTGTTACACAACCAGAGTGGTGAGGGCACTACCACGTTATAATAGTGCAGAACTGTAATGCTGGAATCTGGTAGACGAATACACCCCCAAATCCTGACAGACCCCTGCTTAAATATAAGATAGCTCATCAGCCACATTTCAAATTTCCTATTGCCGCCTAAAGCTGGCCTGGCCAGCGAAATGCTGCAACCGTTTATCCGCATGGAAAATGTACTTGTCCGAATTTTGTGTGTGTGTATCCATGAGTACCACCCTGTAAGTACTTGTGTTTTATATCTCTTTTTAAAATGCAATCAACTTAAAATATAGTGTAGGTCAAAATGGGCTCTGGTCCCCCATTAAGGTCGAAACCCCCCAAGCCCCTAAAACAGAGTAATGTAAATTCTACACTGTCCAATGGATACGTGCCAAATTTGGCACAGACGTCATTCATTACATTAACCAACTTAAAAACTTTGACAGCCAAAATGAGTTCCAACACCTCATTGGGTCCAAAAACCCCACAACCCCAAAATTGTATAGTGAATCTCATTCCTATACCGGTTCAAAAATCTGGACTAATTTTTGGAGGGATGAACTTCAGTACCCGATTTTAAATACTTTGTAGGCTAAAATGGGCTTTAAACCACCCCCCCCCCCCCACTTACAAATTAGGTCAGAAAAACAACCACTGAAAGAAAAAAAAAAAAAAAAGGATCTCAATTCAATTGAAATTCCTAAAACTGGGCCGGGCAACACCTGATAATCCTACTGGTTGAAAGAATAAACCACAGCCTGTGCCCACTATTCCAGTACGCCTGAAGGCGGGAGTAACCTAACTGCCAAGTAAGTCTATGACATGTGCAGGAATGGCAGTGTGAGGGCGACTCCCTAACAGCAAAGCTCTAGGTGTCTGGTGCAGATTTTCCTTACACTGCAGTACGGACTACCTATCCTTAGGCTGGGAAGAACGCCTAGAGACAGATGGACTAGTGCACAGAGTACGGTACACAGTCTTGTAGGCATCCCTTGCAGAAAGATACTCGGTGACTGGGCAGCATGGTGAGCAGGTAGATCTGCTACGCAGGTGAAAATGAACTGCTCTGAGGGGTCTGTGCTAACCGTATCCATACCTCTCTACTTGAGAGTGAGAGCAATGGAAGAGAGAGAATTTTTCCCCCTTGGAATATTGAGATGCAAGTTCCATACCCTTGGCTGGAAGGCTGTCCAAGGGGCAGATAGCAACCAGGCTGCTAATTCACGCACACACAAAGTGGGGGTTGCCTCTATCCAGGTGGCAGTGAATCTCACGGGCCCATTCAGAAGTGGTGATGCTGACACTGAAATTGTGGGAGTCGGCTTAGCATGGTGCACAGGCGAGGGGGGAGGGGGCATGCATAGCACAACTGAGGTGGAGGCTAGAAAGGAATCAATGACGTAGCCTGTGGCGCGTCAAAGATGAATATCTATATTTTAGAAGTAAGAACTGGAATAAAATATCATATTATACTGCATTTAGGTTGGTACACTCCCTTTTCGCTAGCCGCTGCTGCTGCTGCTGCCAAGCTGCTTGCTGACTGCTGCGGCTTGTTCTATACCTTCTCACTCTGAGGTTGGATAAGGCAGATACAAGTTCTGATTTCCCTCCGGGGTATGATTATTTAGCCCTTCGGTGGTAGAAGAGTTTCTCAAGGGGTTTTCGCCTGGCAGGTCGAGGATTTGCCCATGTTGGGGAACCTAATGGGATACAGATTGGTAGGAGGAGAATCAAACCCCAGGATGAGCTTGAACGCAAATGTCTCCCTCCCACAAAGCTTGACATAGGTCACTGTAAAGGTCATCAAAATACGGGACGCCAGCTGTCATCAAGGAAAAGAAATTAAAATGAGATGAATTACGTAAAACAGAAATGAAAAAGATATGGAAATGGGGATGTATGAGATACTGTCCCGGTTAGCACCCTACTCGGCCTCTTGCTTGCTTCTAGGATGGGGCTACATGGGGCAGGCCTCGTGGGCTTACGAGTGGGTACGGAATCAAGGGTAGGGATGATATTCTGCATTTACGCAATGGTTTGGGATTAATGACGATGTTATCCACTTTCTCGGCAGCAGTACTGATTCTACACATGGTAGGGGGTGGAGTGCTACTAGGTTGGGCGGTGAGGGTGGTTTTACTACAGGTTCAGGTGCTGGAGGGTTTTAATAACTTACGTATTGGTAACTTGACCACCTTGTAGCCACGGGAATAATTGTCTGCCACTTTTGACTTGCCCCAAACGCTCTCAGCACTTGCTGATGGGGCAAAGTTGTGCTAGTGCAGCGAGGCATGCATCAATCGCACACCCATTGAAGCAATGTTGACGCATCTCAAGCTACATCTCTTCTGCTTCAGGTGTAGAGGACTACTCTCTCAGTCATTCTGGTAGTGATATACAATGGTTGCAGTTCTGGACTCGCACCTCTTCTGTGGCATGCATTGCCAGTTGTGTTTGCAGCAGCCCGTTATCTGGCCAGGCGGCAGCTGTTCAGTGTCACTGGGTTAATGGCCTCCCTCTCTTCTCTTTCCGTTGGCTGCAATCTTGGGGTGGCAGCGCGGCATTTCATCCCAGCAGCCTTTTCATTCTTCGCTTCAACAGCGGGGAGGAGAATTTTGAGGAAGGGATTTTTACGGGAGCAGCTCGTGTTGGTTTCGAAGCCTAGTCTTCCTAGCTCGAGTGCCAGCTCACACAATATAAAAACCGAGTTAATCTGAATACAGTTGCATGATACAATATCATGTTTTTAGTGATTTAAATGCATTACAATATTTACCTCTGACCTCCAGATAAAAGTGTAGCTAAAAGAGAGTCCCACTCGCAAGGACTAGCAAAGGGATGTTTACCGTGGCCCCTGTGGGATGATTTTAACTGGTCTACTTCGAACCAGTGCTGTCACACTGTAAACAATTTGTGTGTGAAAACAGTGCGAGTTCTTTACTCTTTAATCGTATTACGCCCTAAACAAGACACCGATATCCCCATACAAATAAAAGACACAGAGCAAGGAAGACATGAATACACTTGTGATTATCACACATAAGACATGGTTCACTTGCAATGCTTAACATGCAAGACGCTTGTATTTACAATACACATCAACACTTGGCTTAGGTTAAATACCTTTTGTACGGACGCGTGCCACTCAACCTACTAATTAACCACGATTACGACTCATCGCTTAATGTTTCTACTTCCACTGCTAGAGAAGTAGAGAGAGAATTTTTCACATGAACTCTTAAGTCACCTACTCTACCAGACAACAGGAACTTATGAGCGAATTCACTTTACCTGAAGGTTACGCAACCTGGTAGGCACGCCATCCCCCCTGCCCCGCGCAGAGAGCTTACAAGCTGTCCTCCCTTCCCTGCGCTGGGAGCCTACAAGCCGCCTGCCACTGGGCAAGGCAGAGTGCCGCCGAAGAGGCACGAAGCAGAATCGCTGACTACTGCTGACTCGAGTTTTTCAACTCCCATGCCAACAAGGGCAGGAGAGACGCCTTCCCGCAGCCCATGCTGGCAGTACACAAACTTCACCCATGTAAGTCCGGATGCTGCCAGCCTCGGGCAGTTCATTCTTTGCAAACTCTCTTGTGACATCCCAAATCATTAATTCAGTGCTGGGACCTCCGAGAACTTCGGCAGCTTTGATTACGCCCCCATTGGCTACTCACCACGCGTCGATATCCATCGAACACGTACACACATACTAATTTCACATTGTCTCTCCCAGACACCCTTTCCTTAGCCAGTTTAACTTTAAATACTTTTGCATTCGTCTAGAACCAGTTACTCCCCATTTTTACTAGAACCAGGTCGCCTACACCAGGAATCACAGTTACCTTTAACTCTCCATGGCCTGGTAAGAGGTAGCACAAGGTCACGTGTTTATTGCATTTCCAATAAACATCCATTGTTCACTACCCTTCTGCTTTTCATTTACAGGGTACTTGTATGTGTGACGGTCAGGAACAGAATACGACGTGCACCACCAACAGGAACCCAGAGTACGGACATCCACATTAGACGGCTACCTGTTTCTTCCCAACCCCCGAGCACTAAATCAGTACTGGTGGGGAGAAACAGCAACGCCCCAACCACTAGAAACACCTTCATGCAGGGAGGGGCTACAAGCTCAGGTTATCTCTCACTATGAACACTAAGTTACTGCTAAAGTGACCTTAGCCTGGGGGTTGCCGCCCATCCCGGAGCAAACACACAACCAGTAGAGGCTTGGTGGCCCACACAGCTCCACGTCCCTGATCAGCCCGCATGCATGGGGAATCAGTGAGGACTCCTATGAAGCTCGTGCCGGCAAATCACAATTGGGCTAAACTTGAATTACCGTTCCTGTTTAAGTGCACTGCGTAGGCTGTCAGACCGTTGTGCCCTATGCACAACACCCCTCGCCATGCACCGCCTAACCAGAGATAACCACACCATTTTTGGTCTAGCGGAAAAATCCTCGACATACGTGTCAGTCAGACTTAACCGGGCACGCGTCAGTATTAAGGTTACTAATGTTTTAGGTAGCCATTTATCTGGCGTGATCTTTTATCACTATGCTCCACACATTTTCTTTTTGCGAGTTTCATTAACATATTCCCTAGGTTGAACTATTGCCTAGTTTTAGTGTGTGACATCTGACTACGCACGTTTTTATATACTACCATACCCAACTCTTATACAGATCTTGCATTACATAAGTACAGGTTAGGCTACTGCCTGGTTTTAATTTCATGATACAGGAAATTACGTAATTTTAATTGGGAAACTACGTAAGCTTTATAAATGTGTTTTTCCTATAGTTTGTCAAATTCTTATCCTACATATCACGTATTATTTTACGTGTTTTTAACTAATTGTCTAGGCGAAGCTATTTTACACATTTTCTTATCAGTCCCCCCCCCCCCCCTTTTTTTTTTATTTACTTTACACTTACGGCTCTCAGGCCTTAGCTCCCATTGCATTTTACTAGAATTAAGCACAAAAGAAATTCCCTCATTCTGCAATTTACTTGTGGCACAGTTTCTGTCAGTTCACTTCTATTTACAAACCACTTCTTTCCTTTTAAAGCTCACTGGGGAACATCTTATTTTTTGGAGTCTTTCTAGGTTTACTAGACTCTATCCGAGGTCTAGTTTGCTATGCCCTACTACTAGCGGGATACATAAAACTTACATACAGTGTGATTTCCTTCACTTACAACACATCAACATAAGATTACCTGGGGAACACTTCTCATTCTGACTCTACAAGGCATAATTTTACAGGAAACTCCAAGCTTTTTTCTAATTCCTAACTTATTTCTGGGAGCATAGTTACATATGTTTTATCTACTGCCCTAACTTAAGTTTCTCTCAACTTATTTATTACACTTATGTACACTTTGGTTTTACACAGTTGTCCCTCTTACGTTGTCACATTACCTTGGCAATTGGTATAATTTGCGTTCTTAGTAAGGCTGGGAATTTTCTGGGCAGTTGTTACGGCATGCTAACAGTGAATTTTTGCCTCAAGTTCTTACTGTAAATTCACATAGGATACTAATGCAATGTCGCCCAGTGACACATTGTTAGGAATGCCGAGGATTAGGTTACATGTGTTCACGGGCGTGCTGATAGGCTTCGTTTATGCGCATCTTACTTCCTAACGGTGCTCACGGAGTTTCGTGCCTTTATGTTAAACGTGCCGTACTGATACATTTCACCACAAAACCATCTTACATCAATTATTATTTTGTACTTTACCTGAGCTCTCTTGAGGGGTAGGGTCAATCAAGCATGAACTCTTCAGCTTGTTAGGGATTGTTGCTACAGTAATTTCCTCCGAATTGTTACTGGCAAGCAACAGACCAACTTATTTTTTACAAAAGCAAGACATTAAAAAATCTTTACATCTACTTTAGAAGGTGCCCATTGTCAGGAGGAAAGTCTACATTTTAATACAGGCATTTATTAGTGCAGGACCTCTGTTCTTGTTAATGCATTCCGAATTCCTACACTTAAAAATTCTTACTCTAACAAGTACACGTTTATACAACTCTGCAGGTTAAAACTTTTCTATCTTCTGGGGCTAAATATCGATCTTGGCACACAGCCGAGCTATCCAGGTTAGGATTTTTATTGTAGGATATCTTCCGTCACCTAACCTTTCCTACTAAACTAGCTAGTACGAGTTTTTTTGCACTCCTGTACTCAGCGTTCTCTCTGCACTATCACTCCCTACTATGTTGCACTCTATCTAAGTGTTCTAGTAGGGGGTAATATTTAAAGGTGGCCTCAGCCAAGTACTCACTCAGGTGTCACTGGTGTTTTACGATGGCGGTTGCCGAGACGTTGCTTTGGTGGTCGTCCTCTCTTTCATTGTGGAGATGCTGCGGTTGAAGACCATCTGAATGCCGTGGATGTTATCACGTTTCCTTGTAACGCCCCGGGATGTAGATTGTGCACCTGGCACGTAGTGGGGTAGCTCGGTGTGGTAAGACAGCTGAAGGTGGCGGCCCTGGGACGGTGGCCTGGCTGATGTTGTTACATGGTGTGGTGACTCTGTGGGTCATCAGCGCAGGTGGACTCGTTCTCTCTCGTGCTTCTCTGGCAACTGGGACGCGGCACTCGCGGGTACCTTCCAATCTAGATATTGGAGGGGCTGTAACGACAGCACCAACGCTCTCGCGCGTCCGGGAGTCCATTTTAACATACTTTGTGATTCGCATTACCCATTTTGTTGCCTCTCCAGCTACTGTTTCTCTATCTGCATCGGTTGCCTGGTTGACCAATGCCTTAGTTGTTCCCATGGCGTACTGCGGGCTCCTTCCAGTTGCTTGTTCTTTTTTCCATTGCTGTTCATGTTGGGATCAGGTGTCCAATGTACTTGCCACCTGGGGTGTGAGCTGAGCTACCTCGCCTTGGCTATCAATTGTCCCCCCCTCTCATGGCCCTGGGCAGCGGCATGCCAAGGTGGACCTTGGGATAGTGAGGAGAGAGTGTGCGAACGCACTTCCTCTACCCTTTTGTCTGTATCATGGGTCGCGAGAGCCACTGATGGGACGTGGTTGTCCAGAGGGCTTCCTGTCACGACCTCAGAGTTAATCACCTTCTCTCCAATGATGGACTGACTTCAGAAGGGCTGACGTCATGGTCAGCTCTGTGGCAGGTGTCAAGATCAATGGCCAGGTGGACATGCCTCTACAAAAATCTGGCCTGCTGCTATCCTAGCTCTGGGTGGGGGGTTGATCCCTGGATATAATGCCAGACATAGGTTAGAGTTCCCGTGGGCTAGGTGGCTTGAATCTCAGGGCAGGTTGTATAGGAGGTGAGGGGTTCCTCTTACGCTGTAGGGCCCAAAGGCCTGAGTTGGAGATTTATTTTTTGGGGTGTGCGGGGAAACTTAAGGTGTCGAGCTGCAGTCGTAACAAGCGGACTGGGGCAGGGGAAGGAGTAACCTTGATTAGATTGCCTTCCCAGTCGATGACCATTTTCTTGTTTAGAATGGTGCATCATTGCCCCCAGTTTATCATGCATTGTTGCGCTTGCAACCAGGGCCGCCCTAGAATCATGGGTTCTTCCAGGTAAGGGGCCACTAAAAAGGGGACCTTTGTGTTACGACCGTGTATCCCTAAGTTGAGGGTAATTTCCTCGGACAAACGAAAATGGGAATTGTCCTGGCCTATTTTAACAGTTTGGCTTGTACGGGTAAGTGAGCTTTTTGGTGCCGCATGAGCAACTCGCAGCTGATGAAATTGTGGGCAGTGGCTGTGTCGAGCATCGCCACAACAATAGCATCATTGAGTTGAAAATGCAAGCGGGGTTCGTCCGGGGAAAAACATTCGGTATTCCACACCTGTATCTTGGCCGCGGCTTTGTTAGGCCGGCCCTGTGTTTGAAATTGGGGGGGGGGGGGGGGACCCAGTGATGAGCTCCGCGCCCGTGTGTCTGCCTTTCTCTCCCTTCTATCCTGCGGGGCAAGTTCCATAGGAGTGCCAACCTTGGTAGTCTCGGCAAGAAGGGGGAGAGGTGAAGGGAGAAGCCAGGTCACGACCTACTGGTGCCTGGAGGGGAGGGGGTGTTCTCCTTTTCGGAGCTCGCTAGGTCGGGCAGTCCCTATGGTAATGCCTACCTTCGCAGTGCCACCAGCATGTTAAGGGGGCGGCGGGTAGCAGAGAGTTTGGGTAGCACCCTGCGGGCTATCTGGGGAAAGGGGCCGGGCTTGCATCCTTGACAGCACGCGCCCGCATGTTCTTCCCAGACAGGGGATGGTTATTCTGCTCTATTTCTCTCGCCCTGCCTGCTAACTGCTCGACGGTCTGTGGCCACTGGATTAGCAGAAGGTTTCTGAATGAGGGCCAAAGGATGCGGGCGATGCTCCTAACCCTTTGTCCTTCGCTTTTATCAGGATGAATTCTCTTATGAATCTGCTCCTTTTTTGTAGATAAATATCTCCACTTCCTCGTTGAGTGTTTGGTTTCGCGAGTGGAAGTCCTTGATCAAACCCAACAGGACCTCATCTCCTGTGAAATGCGTGGAGAGTTGGGTTTGGAACTGGAGCCATCCCTTGATAAATACCCTATGTTTATCCCACGATTTCCAGGTTTGTCCGCCAAGTTGATGGCGTGCTCTACCTACCCACTGTTTTAGGAGTATGAGGTATTCCCTCATCTCCTTTTCACATTCAAGTAAGAAGACATCAGGGACTTCATATGGCCTACCGTTAAATTCGGGTAATATCATTTCTGTAGGTATATCGGAGGTCACGGGACTAGCTCATGGTACTGGATTCGAGGGTCTGCGGGTGTGCTCCCTTCGGCACACTTCATACTGATATACCTGTCCCGGGTTAATCGTCCTCTTGTCCGGCCACCCGATACATTTACGGTGGTATTCCCTGTTGTATAAAATACAGTGTACCTAACCATATGGTACCCTTGGCCGTAACACTCTGGCCACTGGCAAATATATTCTACCTTGTGCCTGCCTACATGTCAGGCACTGGAATTCGAGGCTGTCTGTGAACCTAGGGGCATCATCCCACCCTAGACAGACAAAGTGATACCATCTCCAGCAGTATGTACATGGAATTATGTTAACCCCTGCTCCGGTACATCCTGGTACATGACATCAGATGTTTTGGTCTCCCTCGTAGTTAGCCTGAGCTAATGCTACCTGACGTTCATTCATGTAAATTCTCTTCGGAGCTGTCCATGATTGCAGATGGTGCTGAGCACCACAAGGTGTTTAACATGACTCCCTGAAGTTAAACTAACTGCAAGGAGGCTTGGGAAAGAAAAAAAAAGGGGGGGGGGGAGGCTGACTTGGTCCAAGCCACCAAGGCACAACTACTCTGTGGCTTATGCCCCATGTCGGGCGCCAATGTACACACTCCCTTTATGCTAGCCGCTGCTGCTGCTGCTGCCAAGCTGTTTACTGGCTGCTGCGGCTTGCTCCCTACCTACTCACTCTAACATTGGGTAAGGCAGAGACAAGTGCTGATTTCACTCTGGGATATGATTATTTGGCCCTTCAGTGGTAGAAGAGTTTCTCAAGGGGTTTTCGCCTGGTGGGTCGAGATTTGCCCACATTGGGAAACCTAATGGGATACCAGCTTGATCGTAAATGTCTCCCTCCCAGGGAGCTTGAGACTTTGCTCAATGTAAAGGAAGTCAAAATATGGGATGCTAGCTGTCAGCAAGGGAAAGAAATGAAAATTAGATGAATTACGTAAAGTGGACATGAAAATGATAACGAAATGGCAATGTATGAGATACTGTCCTGGTTAGCACCCAACTCGGCCTCTTGCTCGCTTCCAGGACACCTATATGGGGCAGGCCTCGTGGGCTTATGAGTGGGTACTAAATCAAGGGATGGGGAAGCTATACTGCGTTTATGCACTGGTTTGGGATGAATGACGATGTTAAGCACTTTCTAAGCAGTGGTACTTCTTCCAGAGATAGCCACGAGTACTAGAATTCTGAACAATATTTATTCAAATCGTGGGGGTGCTTTTTTCACGCATAAATCTGGGTGGGCAAAGGGGATTGTAATTACGCACGTAATTTACAATGGTGTAATCTGCTATCTAGGCATGTGGTCTTTAGTAGCGCGATACATATTTCCAGATTGCCATTTATATATTCTGCCCCTGAGTGCACATGGCTCGTAGATGAGGCAAAGTCGTCCATAACGCACGCATTCTTACTGCGCAGCATGCTGGCATGCATCAAGGCAAACCTGATTATTAACTTCCAACTCCAAGAAATGACTAATTCCAAATTCCTACATTTTGCAATTTGCAGTGAAGTATTGAAGGGTGGTTTATGTCCAGAAGGGAAGTTATGGCCTGCTACCACAGGAGTCAAGGAATGACTTGGGTAAGGGGGTGCAGGGGTGAGGAAGACATGTTACATTCGGATTTTCCTTCAGGGGTTTTCTCCACGGTCTGCAGGGTAGGTGCTGGAGCTGCTGGAAGAGCCGTTCGCCGGCAGCTAGAGCTGGAGGTTGAGAGCCTTTGCAAGATGTACAGGATGGTGACCTTCTTCAGACCCAGGAAAACCCTCCAACCTCTGCGGTTGGTGGGCCGGTGTACTCTGCCAAGACTGTTTTTGGTGCTTCTTATATATCCAAGATCTGAGCTTCGTGGCTGTCACAGGGGTGTGGGAGCTGCAAGCCTTCCACCGCAGGGTTAGATTATTTCAGGGCAGTGGGCTGCACCACACATTTCTTATAGCCTGGATGAAGGCTGATTACATATTTACCACCTCCTCTCGAGGCTCAGCGGCGATGACATCACTGGTCGCAGGGGTGCTGCTCTCCTGTAGACTTTGTTAACTTTCTTATCTGCTCTAGCATGTCTGTGGCTCAGCCGGTAAAGCAATCTTCAGTCTTGGGGGTGGAGACCACATGCCAAATTCTGGGCGGGCGGTACAATTTAAATAATTAAACGCGTTAATTGTTCATGTGTCTGTAGTTGTCCAACGTGTGGAATCAACTCTGTTGCCACGTGATTAATTGACTGTTGCTTTTGACTTGCCCCAAATGCTCTCAGCACTTGTTGATGGGGCGAAGTCGTCCAGTAGAGAGCGCAGGCATGCTGTGCAGCAGGGTGGCATACATCAGGATAAATATTATGTGTATCATAAAGGAAAACAAATTTTTTACACAAATTTACCAGCCCACATACTTGACAATTCTGGAAATAATATGGTTTGTAGGAAAATTATATGGAAAGTCTGAAAAGCACAGCTCACAGCATTAATCTAAATTGCTTGTTTTTACCAGTATGTATAAATAAACAAAATATTTATTATCAAAAGATTATTTACACCCATACTGACACATCAATAACCCAACATCTTGCCACTATGTTATATATCTGCAGCAATGTTTATTTACAGGGTAGCGATATGAAGACATACCATATTTACCCAAAAGGAATAAAAGGTTTTTTTTTACAGAAAAACAATAGAAAAAATAAGGGGTTGTCTGCTATTAAGAGTATTCTTCAATTCAAAACCTAGGCACAAATACCATAAATGTGTGACACTGCTAAAACAGTTTTATATATTTTTGTAGTGCTGAGACTGTACTTGTCAACTTTGATAAGTGTGCCCTTATATTATGTGGCCTGGCCCTAAAGAGGAAGTTGCGGGGAAGCACTTTTCTGGGAAGCAAAATGGCTTAAGTCATGATTATATTATAACACCCACAAAAGTTTTACAGTGTAAGAAAGATGCTGCTACCATACAGCCATGTTAGACACACCTATTTCATTGTAATTACTTTTCTTTAAAATTAAATAAAAATTATCATATTATTCATATAATAGTATTTCTTCTTGAAGGGTTTGTCATAAATTCATGCAAAAATACTTTTAACCTAAATAGTTTTTTGAGCACTTCACAGGCATAGTCTTGAATCCAGGTTTAAATTTTTTTAGGAAGGGGTTGTCTTAGATTCAGGGTCGTCTTCCTTTAGGGTAAATACAGTAATTATTATGATCACAGAACAACATGTATAATGTAAAATACCATTATATTTACTAATTACAACCAACCAGAAATGGATCTGATCACCAAAAGTTGCATAAAAGAAGTTCATGCATTTAGTCACTATCTTAATCTAGAGCAAAAGTAAATAAGAAGAAGAAAAAAAGGAAGTGTTTTTTATACATAGCATTGCTGTGTGCAGAAAGGCTGAAAGTATCGCACGAGAATTTTCTAAATGTGGTGGGTGCCAAACAACTTGATACAGATATGAAGGTTGCAAATTATAATTTACTAATCACACTTAAAATGGGTTTGAACAACGCTAATATACCTTCTAACTAGACAGTCATAATGCCCTAGTGTTATAGACCACAAAGGAACTAAAAGACAAGAGACACTCACTAAGGAATGTACTAATGTCTACTTGGTATAGGGATAGAAACCCATTTAAGAAAAAATTCCCATGTACAATGCTAGGATTGAACCTATGACCACTAAAATCATGTAATCAAACATACATACATGATAGAGCCTCCAAGCACATGCAGTATTATTACAGCTGCTTGCAAGGAGAATACTGCAAGCGTGACCTTACCTTGCACTGCCAGGTAGTGCATCAGCTTATCCGGCTTGTGGTAGGCGTACAAGGAGAGCAAGAAGTTGTGGATAGCTTGTTGCTGGCAGTTCAAAGAGTGGATGGCAAACTCCAGGTAGTGTATGGCCTCTCCTGCCTGCACACACAACGTGTCAATGAGTCTTCAGGTCTTCACACAGACTGTATACACACATTTGTAAAACAATCTTAGAAATAAGTTGGCCGCCACATTTGTATTCTGGTCCGAGATAAAAATTAATTTCCTCGCAAATTATTTGGACACACATATTTTACTACAGTTGTTATTATGGCACACATTACGCTTTTCTGCATCTTTGATGATGCACACTCTTAATTAAACTTTGCCCCATTTTGGACGCAATGTTCAACCCTTTGGGCAAGTCATTATTACTCATTAACAGTACTGAAGAGGATAAACACATGCCTACAGGATACACAGGTGCAATTTTGAGAAAGTGATTACAGACACGTGTCAGCTTGTACTGTTTGCCAAGAATCTCCCAGAAAAGTCACGTCAACACCCCCGAACTAAGATTGTACTGCTTGACTAAGCCACCGCTCCTTCCAACCAAGACCATGAAGTTCCATGGTGAGCCGAGGGAGGGCAGCACCCATTCTACCAGCAACCTGCGGCAGAGATAAGGGATGACAGCGCCGCATCAGCACTCTACATTTCCAAACTCCTGCGGCCGAGGCTATCACCCTCCTGCACCCCTGTCCACCGAAGAACCTGTATGAGATTAGTATAAAAGGGCAGGCAAGTCCAGCAAAATACAGTCTCTGCTCCTCCACCACTCTCGTACAGTGCCGGACGAAGTCATTGGCAGCACGAGCTTGCTGTGATATGACCGTAGATTCCACCACTCTCTTGGGCCGCAATCTGACTACCAGTGAAGACATGCCACCCGGAAGCCACTTCTCCACCCGTTTTAGACCCCAAGAGCTTCTGGGAGACTGGACCATTCAGTGGCTCTTGAAGACTACCCCTTGTTGATATCACACCTGGGTATTCCTTTCAAACAGCTCTAACACCACCTACTGCTCTATCCACTGTTCCTCAAGGGGTTGGGCGAAAGGAGCAAAAGGTACTGTTACTGCCTGGGAGACTGCGAATTACTCAGAAGTACACTTTAGGAAACTGCGGCACCGGCTCTACTTTCGTGAGGTCGTAGCTGTAACCTTAATTCCCCATTCCATACACCCGGAAGGGATGCACACAGAGAAAGTTAAGAAGGGCAGCTTGCACCCCGAAACTAGCTTGCACAACCCTAAGCCCACAGTTGCACTTTGCACTTCCACGGAGTGGGGTAGACTTCATACCGTCAGGCCAACTGAGAGGCTTCACCCCTCAGAACTGACAAATCTTTTATTTTCGCCCTTAATCAAACTCAAAGGCACCTCTCACACCGTGGTTGAGTGTTGTTCCTTAGAGGCTAAGAACCTCCACTAGGAATCACAAACTTTTGGTTTTGCGGTCACCTACATCAACATCCTGAAGTCAGCAGAAACCACAGAGCCAGAATACTTCATCTACAAGCATCCAAGGTGACCACCATCTCTCACCATGCCACGGAAAGAATCTCCAGCCAAGGCCACACCAGCAGCAGACCCCAGCATACTACCAGGTAAAAGTGTGATCCCGGGTCAGCCTGCTTGCAGTAGGGCCATGACAGCGGTTATAAACTTTGTGCCCATCCGACAGGTCCCCAGAACTATCACGTACACTGTTCGTGCACTTGTAAAACACTAAGACACCCAATGTACATCGTGATCTGGCATCACAAATTAAAACAGTGAACGTTAATGCCTGATGCATTCTCCATCCTTAATGCGTACTCTACAAACCAACATCACCCCATCTTGACCACAATACTCAATCCAAAATCACCAAGAAGCAGTCACTTCAACACCCCGACGAAGATTTAATTGTCCACTGAGCCGCTGCTCCCTCCAACCAGGCCAAGCAAGTTTCAGAGCATGGCGAGGGAGGCAGCACTCAGTGGACTCCACAGCACCACCATCGTGCAGGGATGATAGCGCTGCATTAGCAGCTTTGAAATTTCAACCCCTTAAAGTTCAGTCTCAGCTTCTCCACTGCCCTCCTTGGGGCCGGAGGAAGCCACCACTATGACTTGCTCGCCTACAGCCTCTGCTCCTCCACCACTCTTGTGTAGGGCTGGAGGCAGCCATCAGGGTGTGCGACAACAGGTATGTCTGCAGATTTCACCGCTCGAAAGGGCAAGAATCTCTATCAGTAGAAGACATTGCCCACCAGAAGCCAACACCGCTGAAGCCACCACAGATCCCATTGGTTCTGGGCGTCTAGGAGACTGGACTCTCTATGCTCCTGAAGACATTGCTCTGCCTCCTTACCACCGTCTGGTGTTGAACCCAGACCCCGTTTCGGTAACCGGTGACAATCAAATCCCTTCAGGACTTCCTCCTGCCCACCGGATGGTGTTGGCAACATTGACACAACCCTTCTGGTAGTAGTCACTCCAGCTTGTTCCTTCAGAACATCCACCAGTTAGTCAGGAAATAGTAGGTGAATACTCTCTAACACCAATTATTGTCTTTCCCCAGGATGCCTTCACCTGGATTGCCTAGGTAACTTCCGTAAAAAGTAATCTAGCATAGGAGGTAGAACACTGCCACGTAATACAATAAGTTTGCTTCGGCACAATGTAATAAAATACGTGAAACTTACCTATTCTCTGAATACTAAATTTATTTGTGTAAAACGTCGTAGTTTCCATACATAGTTCAGACCTCTAAAGTGACGCCAACTACACAACCAGGCAACAAGCCAGATAACCACATAGTAAGAGGCTACCCAAGTTCTGCCAAACTGGTACAATTTGGTGGTGCCCAAAGCACTAGAAACACCTCAGTCAGTCGAATCAGTGACGCAGGGTGTTCCATACTCCGTCACTGCTCTCCCACAGGACCGGAAAGGAGCTGGAACTACCGCTAATAAACTGATCTCCTGGGGATACCACACCTGCATATTCCGGTGAGGAAGTAAATTGAGCTATCAACATTCTGTCCACTGCTCTCCTGCAGGGCCAGACGAAATGAAAACACGGTGCCGTCTCTCATTACACAACTGGTTACTAAAAGTACCCAAGTATACGACAGGGAATCAGAAGCACCGGCTCTACTTTTGTGAAGTCTTAGTTTTACCCTCAATTTCCCATGCCTTACACCCAGAAGAGAAGTAGACAGAGGATGAAGCAGGCAACAGCTGCCCTTGAAACTAGACTGCTTTGTGACCACCAAAGAGCCTTACTCCTCATTACTGCAGACACAGTTACTTCCACCTTTGATTAAGCTTGAAGGCCCTCCTCATACCATACTAAAACCTTTCTTAAGGGGTCAAGAACCTCTCATTGGTATCACCAACCCATGGTGGTGCTATCCCAGTAATCAATAAACAGTTGCCTGCAGTACATCACAGAACCAGATTACTTCACCCTCCGTGAGTCTCCAAGGTGACCACCAGCCTACACCATGACCAGGTAATAAGAGTCTCGAGCCAGCAGCACCTCTACCTCAACGGAGCAACCAGCCTCTAGGTAAATATATTAACAAGAGTCAGCTGACTCGTAGGGTCATGATGGTGGCTTTGGATTTTGTACCCCTGAGACAGGCCACCCGACATGTCCTTTACACTGGCCATCTGCCAGTCCACCATTAAGGAGACTAAGAACTCAACTGTCTCTTTTAAACGTTGTGTGAAGAAGGCCAATATAACTTTTAACCCCAAAGATCTTAGATCACTCTTTGATGTTGCTAGCCCTCTAAATAATTGTTGGTCCAATTATCCTCCCCCCTGGGCATGCATCAAAGGGACTAAAGACGTCATCTTCCTATCTTAAATGTTACGTGACTAAAGTTACCGTAACTTTCAACCCTAAATTCTAAAGTCATTCCATGATGTGACTAGCCCCAATAAATATTTGTTGTTTTAATTTCCACCCTCTGGGCATGCGTCACACTTCAATAAATGTTTAATAACCACTGGTAAAAAGGACAAAAATCAAATAAAAATTTGTACTTTCAGTTGATGAATGCCCCCCTACTGCGCAGCGCGCCTGCGCTCTCTGCTGAACAACTTCGCCCCATTATTAGGCGCTGATAGTGATTCGGGGCAAGTCGAACACGACAGACAATTAATCCCATGGTTACAGGGTTGAGTCCATGCGTTGGACAACTACACACACATGAATAATTGACACAATTAATTAGCCATGTGGTCACGACCTCCACACCGAAGATTGTTTCACCCACTGAGCCACGGACATGCTAGAGCAGATAAGAAAGTTCACGGAGTCACCGCAGGAGAGCAGCACCCCTTCACCGGTGACATCATAGTCACAGATCCTCAGTGGTGGTAAATATGTCATCAGCCTCTATCCAGAGCGATAAGAAATGCATGGTGTAGCCCAATGCCTTGAAATAATCTACCCCTGTGATGGAAGGCTAGCAACCCACGTAACCCTGTGACAGCCACGAAGCGAAATTTTTTATATATAGAGAAGTGAAAACGATCTCGCCAGTCTAGGTCAACCTGTCCAACCTGCATAAGGTCGGAGGGCTCTCCTGGGTCTGAAGAAGGCCAGCCTTCCTCTATAAGCTTGCAAAGGCTCTCATCATCCAACTCCAGCTCCAGCAGCCGGCAGACAGCTCCTCCAGCAGCTTCAGCACCTACCCTGCAGCCCACGGAGAAAGCCCCCTTGGTGAAGATCCAAAGGTAACCCGACGTCCTCACCCCTGCACTCCCTTTTATCCAAGTCACTCCTCCACTTTCGCGGTAGCAGGCCGTCGACGTCCCTTCTGGACATAAACCATCCCTCGTTAACTCACTGTAAATTGCGAATGAGCTGTTTGGGGGTTTATTTTTAAGTTTGAAATTAATAATAAGGTTCACCTTCACGTGACTTACCGTAAAATAATTTAAAATAATGGTTTTAGTTTTGGATTATACAGAACTGTATATCCCCAATGTCTTCCAAAGTGGTAATAAATATGCTGCATAAAATTTAATCATTGGCGGGGTAGTTATTTTATTATGCCACCTATTCATTTAAATTTAAACCATTTTAATTTAAGAGTAATCATTGGAAATGGGCGACTTGAAACACTAACTAAGCAACCCATGCAGAATACATGTGTGTGGTCCGAACCCCTTAGGTTTCCTGTAGCTTGCATAAGGTTGCAGCCCGCATAAGACCAGACTACTAAGGTGGGTATGGTGCGCCCGAGCATACCTGTGGAAACACTCCGACATTAGCTAATCTTATCTAATGCTCATCGCCTCGGAATGACTGTACAAGGCACTCCCCAGGAGGGTTGAGCCCCGACTGCTAGGACACAGGCAAGCCAGTCTAATCAGTTAGTATATGGGAAGAGCCCCCATTTGAGAGGAAGTTAATAAGTCGTCTAATTTTTTTTTATATTTCATTAGTAAAGAGTTTAGATACGTAAGAAAGGAGGTGGTCACAAAAGTCTTATTCGATGCCTAGCCTGACGGGCCCTACAGCGAGAACTATAACAGTCAGGTGGTATACATTTCCATCGACCAGGTTAGTGAGCCTGCACCACTTCCACCCCAGCCCGAGGTAAGATCAGTCAAACAACGTAGGGAAGTCCCATCAATCAACGAAAATCACAACACTTACCTGGACCCATTATTACGGATTTGTTGGCCATGGCCAAATTACGATTGCATAAGCTATTTAATCCTTCCAACACCTGAACCTGTAGTAAAACCTCCCCACAATCACAACCAAGTAGCACTACACCCCCTACCACGTGTAGAATCCGTACAGCTGCCGGGAAAGTGCTCAACATAGTCATTAACCCCAAACCAGTGCGTAAACCAAAGACAATAGCCACTACCCTCAACTTCATACCCACTCGTAAACCCACGAGGGCAGCCCCATTTAGATGTCCCGGAAGCGAGTGAGAGGCCAAGTAGGGTACTATCCAGGGCAGTACTCCATACACCCCCATTTCATTATCATTTCCATTTCCATTTTATGTAATTCATAAAAATTCATTCTTTCATTGGTGACAGCTGGCATCCCGTATTTTGACGGCCTTTGCGGTGAGCAAGGTCAAGCTCCCTGGGAGGGAGATGTTTATGATCAAGCTCACTCTGGGGTTGAGTCCTCTCCAACTGGTCACAGCCCTTCTACCAGGCGGTATCACATTAGGATCCCTAACGTGGGCAAATCCTCGACCCGCCAGACAAAAACCCCATCAGAAACTCTTCCAACGCTGAACGGCCAAATAGTCACACCCTGGAGGGAAATCAGCACTCATATCTGCTTTGGCCAACCTTAGAGAAGGTAGAGACGATAGCAGGGTAGGGAAATAAGCGAGGTCCCGAGCAGTACCCGCAGCAGGGGAAGCAAGTGCGTCACAGTTAAGCAAAATATGGGACTGAACAATACACTGTAATGACCTGAGCACTTAGCTCCTGAAACAAAACTTGAGGCAAAGTACTTTTAGAAAACATGGGCAGTAGAAACAGAAAATACACGCCGTTGGTAGTATCCCACATGTATCTTGCAATCTATTCTAATCAATGGAAGTCACTGACAAATTCATGCTCGAGTTCTATATATTTCTGATTAAATAGCAAATGAAAAAGAATTTTCTCAAGTCAACTGTTTTGTATTGATGCATTACATACCACTAGAAAATAATGAAGAGTATTTACTGCTACTCGAGTAAACAGACACTCAAATTCTTTAGTAAAAAAAAATGTGCATGGCTTTGGCCAATTTATAAGTCTTAGGTTTATAAGATGTGGAAAATGTTCATTATATGTACAATAACACACATGGAACAGATTAGTACTTCATATCTATGAGCAAGTCTTGCATAATTTTCACATTTTACTAAAATTAGTATTTGATGAATTTATGATATTGAATTGTTATGGCCAAGTTGACTTGTGCAAAGTGTAACAAAAAATTGATGAAAATTTTTTAACTGTAATTATATTTTGTGGCACTACTGTGTAAGTGTATACTAGTGAATTCCCACTCATCCTGTATCTATGGATGTACTTCCCTTCCAGAGGGACAAAACGTAGACATAGGCTCTGACCTGGTTCTCATCGCAGGTGACCAGAGCAGGCAGCAACTTGGCAGGATTCAGGTTTCGCCCCTGGCCAATCAGCACTTGCACTGTCTGCTTAGGGTTGGCCTGCATCAGCGCAGGTGCAAACTGGTAGAACAGTTCCTTCCTAGTCTGGCTCTTCAGAACATCCAGAGCTGCAAACACAATAATTGCATCCATCAGGTGTCATTGTCGATCTTTATTCTCACAGTCTACTGTCTAATAAAAATCACCTCTCAAAAGTAACTGTTATTACTGCATGTACAAACATGGATTGTCAAAAAATTAGTGTAACATGATTGAACTGGAAAATATGTAGCGACGGAAAAAATCCTTACGGATAGCATTGGAGGAACAGACTCCCAGGAGACAAAGTACCCCGTAAAGGATAAGGGACCAGTGAAAAGTATGAAGGATTACAAAAATTGATGCCATGGACTGCTCACAGTTCAGTGATCACTTTAGAAAGCTCTACTAAGATCTAAGTTTTCTTCTCAATTTGTATCTTTTTTGCCATAAGTAAAATTTACAATGCCATGGGAGTAATGACTTTAATCATGCCTCAATCGAGTGAATATGTGAAATTGTTTGGAGCCTAATGTTACTGCACGCCAGAAAAAAATACCAAATTGATTTGCTATAAATTTAAATATCGTACCTGCCACAAAACATCAATATTGATGTGTATAACACTTCCTACACATTAAAATTGTCATCTATGCATCATCACATGCGCAACATGTGCCCCCAAGGGAGTCAAACCCAGACTGTCCACCTCCAAGGCCAGCACCCACATAATGATAGGAAGTCACATCATCTGCCCTGCTACTTGTAAACCTGTTAAGAAGCAGCCACCGACATGCAAGAGTTTGCCCCTAAGCGAGCGGCGGATACTGCCTGCACCCACCCCAAACCTTCCTGTCGCCACACTACCAAGAGATGGCAGCACCAGCACCACCCAGCCGGAACCCAAAGAGTTGGCGGCTGAAGATTACCGGAGCACTTGAGGTATGAAGGAACCCCCAGCTGGTATAAATATAACGCCATGCACCCGGCAGAAACGCCAGTTGTACACGTAGCTCGCCTTAGCACCTGTTTTGCTAAGGCCCTCTACCACACAGCCACAGTCTTCCTGAGGACTCTCCAAGACCTTCCAGTCTTCTACTACTAGCTCTTCAGCCACCCACACCTTCTCTACCAATGCAGCCAAAGAGTCATCACTACCCCCTGATACTTGCCATCAAAAGTTACCACACCCAACATGTACTCCATACATGGGGCCCTGAGTCCCTTCAGGATCACAAGCCACAATTAGGGTTCAGTTGTTTTCACAACTACTTAATTGTCAGTTCTCATTCACTCTTCAAACAAGGCTCCTTATGGGTACCTGTCTTATTTTAATACAAAGTCCGTTGAACACCTGAAGTGTGTAGAGGTAGGAGATAGTACGGCTCAACATGTTCTATCCTCAAGAGATCGTAACACTTATTCTAGCTAACTTCTGTCTTTCCTTGTTTTTTAGTGAAGGTGTGCATTTTCCCTAACCTGATAAGTCACCCTCGAAGGAAGTGGCAGAGGATCGCAAATTGGGAATAGTTTCCGATGTAAAGTAGGACTGTGGGCAGCTTCTAACCAGGAGTACACATACATTGCGTACACAACAAAGTCGATGGCATCCCAAACTGTGGACCAGGTATGTTGTTTAAGCCAAGCTTTAAAATTTGGAAGCATTACAGATTACAAAAAATTTGAAATTATTACACATTACAAATTTGTAAACAAATTTTTTAATAGGGAAATTCTTACTTTTAAGTAAATTACCTTTAAATATAATTTGCCTCTGGTGTCTGTTGTTAGCTCAATCTAGTCTCACCACATCTGTGGCTTCCTCCCAAGAAGAGTGTTATGTCATACAGACTACAGGCGCCACCTTTCTGTTGTGATGCCAGGGATTGCTGGCAGGCTGGGTACTGCCACCTGCTAGTCGGCAACCTGCATCACACCTTGGAGCATGCTTACCCCTCTGACTGGTGGCCATGGAGGGTAACACAGCCCAGTCTTTGGCTGCCATCAGCCAACTCTGCCGTTACCTTGTCGTTTCTCTCTTTCTCCACAACCCCACGCACCCTGCGCTGGCCCTATGTTTCGGGTATAAATAGGACCCGCAGTCATCAGTTCGAGGCTGACTCTCACAGCGTAGTTGCAGAACGACACTCTGCCCGACTGTGGACCGAAGCCTGCTAATGTCTACCTGCCTAGCGCAACACTGGTTACAGAACATTACTCTACCCGACCGCTTACTGAATCCTTCAATGCATCACAGCTACATAGCTCTAGACATGCTCTACTGCCTACGAGTCAGAGTACCAGCCATCTTGGGTTCTCCTCCCCCCCCCCCCCCATACTACTACATCTCCCGAGACTAGACAAAGCCTCCGTTGGCAACCTAGGTTTGGCCCTTTAGGCCTTAGTCATGGTACAGGCTGGATATATGTTTAATTGTAGGGATGGGCTGATACCACATTTTATCAATACCAACACCAGTTTTGATGAGCAGAATCATAATTCCCAATACACCAAACATGTATTAGAAATACTTTTTTATTACTTAAATTTAAGTGTCCAGTTTCATGAATTTTTTAAGCACTTTGTATTAGGTGTCTACAGCATAGAAATTAAATGCAACACTAATTTTAATAATAAATATGCTAGACAGTTTATCTGGGCAAATAAGTGACTTAACAGTCCAGCAAAAACTGTTACCAGACAATATAGTATTAATTACAAACTGAGTACATTAAAGACAACCTTCAAAACTTCAGGCAATCTGATGCAGGCTTGGATTTTAGATCTGAGAAATGCCATACATAACCTCAAAATGCATGTTTGTTTAAACTAACAACCTAAAGATGTCATTAGAAAGAACTTATTGAGATCAATTTAATAATAAATATTCACTTTAATTTGAGCTACATTTTTTTTTAAATTAATATTCTCATTTCATATTCCTTCGTCGGCCAAGCCATTCTCAATCCCTTGGTTAAAATGACAAGTGATTTATTTGCGACAATTTTTGCCAATTATTACTTGCAGAGTCTTATTCAGACCTTTAACATTCTAAATAAACCGCAACCGACAATTTCCAATAAGAACTAAGCCCATTAAAATCTAGTGTATTTGCTTTCACTTTCCATTTACAATAACAACACCACATATTGTTAAATACAAAGTCATAGAGTGTGTGATTCATTTTCATTGTCGCCAAGCTAAGAGTGCAGCAAACGCATAAGAAGAATAAGTATACAGGTTGCTTTCTCATTGTCTTCCTTATGAACATAGCAAAAATATAAGAAGAAAATAGAACACAAAAAACTCTTGCAAGAGGTAATCAATATTATCAATAGCACCAGTTGTCGATCATCCACGTTGTTTTACATTCACAGTGTCCAAAAACGAATGATACACACAATCTTTGGCAGATGTACCAACAAGAAATGCGGTAAATTGTAAACAACCGGAACATATTATCAAAAAACAATTGTTCCGAATATATTTTGGGTTTCGGACAGAACATCTGATTGACGGATGCAGTAAATTAATGTTTTACGAGATGCAGCATGCCACTTTATTTAACAATGTGATAAGTAAACTAGTGCTACTTATTGCTGAATAATAATAGGTAAATAATGTTCACATGCCGCTGATGCAGATGGTTGTGGTATCGGCCCGTTAATCAATATTGGCATCTGCCCATCCCTATTTAATTGTTCCAGCAATAAACATACATATTCAGAATTGGCTGCCTTATCTCTAACAGCATCTATTCTTCATACCCTGCCTCCTTTTTCCTGCTTCGTCCTAGTGGTCCGTCTACACACATCCGGGAGCAAGCACGTGCCGCCACCCCATATCCCTTCCTCGCATTCAGGGATCCCCAACTCTGCATGTTACTTGGATCCTATGGTGATATACCACCTTGCTGAGTAACACAGGAGCAGCGTTTCACCTTGCTATTGTGTCCTTCTGTAATATGCTTGGGTCTGCTGGCAATGTCCTGCCTAGCCAACGTACTTGCCAGAGACCAATAGTAGGCACCTATCCACCACCCACCAACCTACCCGGATATCTTCATCCAATCAGGTTGTGCTTGACCATAAGGAACACCCACTGTCACCCTCCCTAAGCTAATTCCAACTGCATGCTTCGCCACACGATTGGGCAGGATAAAATAGGCACTAGCACTGGTTGGGAGCCTGGTGGGACCCTTAGTTAACAACCGACCCTTGGCTATAGGGAAGGTGTTGAGAAGCCTGGAACCCCAACCCAGCTGCGCTCCAGCCAGAGTTCAGACAAGGCTAACCCCGAGCAGTGCTCCTACCCTACCATTATTGATTTGCCTACTAAGGCTCCAAACCCTGCAACCAATAAAAACCATGTCAAGTTGACGATGCCTTCTTCCCAACCACCTAGGAGGAGAGGGAGGGGGAGGGAGAGGGGGAAGGATGCTAATGACTCCATTAACTCTCAAACCACCAGATAGGTGAGGGATCAAATATAATCTTACACACAATTAGGTTCCAAAAGATGTAACTCACCTTAGCTGTAACTCACCTTCCAAATGGTTATTCTTGTTAATGTGATGACAGATAACCTTCTCAAAGTCCTTGTTTATGATTGTGAGCTTGACAAGATTCCGCTTGTCCCCATGGCTGGCCATCAGGTCGTACATGGTGGAACGATTGTTCTTCACACATTCCTGCCATAAAAATATGTAACACTGATGAATCCATAATTATTAATGTGGTACAAAGAACTTCTATTACTGTATAGACATCTCATGTAAAAACAGCCCTAATCTATGCACTACTAACACAAACACTGAAGTGGAAAGAATAATTCAAAACACAGATTTCTGAACATGCTGAAAATGACTGCCTTAACAATCTTCGACAACTGTATGCATGGTTCAACATGTCCAAGTAGGCCTTTGCATACTAAAATTTGGATAAACTTATATGAAAAATGGCACTGTGTATGCTTTCCATTTTGTGTGGGTAGTCAGCCTGTTTACCAAACGGAACCTTTGAGTCTGTGTGCATGGATGCCTCCATAATGACAATCCATTCTTCCCAAGAATGCACCATCCTTCCCCCTCAATTACTTACAGTATATTCATCTGGAAAAGAAACAAGTTGCATAGGAATGTGAACACAAATGCATGCCCACCTGTGTGGTATAAATGACACTGAAAACACACATCTTAATGGTGTAACAAAGTACAATGAAACATTGTAATTGATATATTTTCTTATGAATATTGTTATTTTGTACATTCAAATTATGTTTGTAGTGATGCGTGTCGCTTAGACTAGTCAGTGTTACTTTTGGTGAGCGCTAGGTCAGGCACTCTCGGGTACTCAATTACCGAGACTGAGTCGGCTTTCTACTAGAGACTAGCACTGGTTGGGTAGGCTGGCAGTTTGTTACGAAATCTGCTGTGGGTAGTACTGCAATATTTCTCACTACCACCTCAGCCCGTTGAGGCAGGGCTGACTTACCAGGGTACTCACTCACCGATCTCCTGGGTTCTGGTGTAGAAGTAGGCCGGCTGGGGCCAGCAGTTTCCTGGGTGGTGCTAGCTGACGAGGTGCCATACGGAGAGGTCAAGTATCTCTAGCTCCAGTTGACGGCTGCACTGCTTCCACAAAATGAGTCGGCAATACCCAACCTCGTGTTACGTCCAGTGACCAGTGCTCATACTGCAGGATGTGTCTCGAAGCCAAGTCTAGTGTACGAGGGGAAATAAACTGGGTTGCTGTCTGAAAAGGACTGCCTCTCCAGGTGGCATGCGGTCTGGGCCCGTTCCCGTGGGGTATCTCCACCAAGAGTGAATGGGTGATTGGTGCACACTCACTTAGCAGTAAAGGACTTCTCCTTTTCCTCCTCCCTTCGAGTACCATGCATTTCCCCGAAGGTATAGAGGCAGTATTGACACTTAACGTACTTTCAGTCGGCGCAAGCAATGGACGGAACTCTAACTAAGTGTAGAGCCCAACAGCAGTTGATGGCGCGAACCTTGTGCTCCTACAGTTCTGCACCTTGGCGCAGGGCCTCCAGCCCCAGGAAGAATACCCCTGCCAGTACTCACGGCGCTCCGATTAGCGATACAATCTGAGGTGGCTGTCCTGCTCCTGTTGGAGGTGTAGCTAGTGGTTGGGGCTCTACCTTTCTGTATACTTGGGTGCACAGAACGGGTGGCCATCGAAGGTGGTGTGTGTTTGCTGATGTGCAGATTCCTGAAGGGGATCTGTAGTCCTACACTATGGTTTGTAAGGTTATCACACCCAGTCGCTTGCTTGCTCCGTCTAGAAGTAGAGTTCCTAGTATCGGAAAGGATTTACCTCTAAACAGCCATACTCTCTGGATAGGATAAAAATAGTATTTGTAATAAATAATAAATACTGGTGACTTATACCTAATGCTAAGCAGAGTGCAAATGGAAGTAAGCTACACTTTAACAGGTGGAGATGACCTGCTCCTAGACTACTCAAGTATAGAATGACTTCGACAGCTATGAAAACAACACTGACGGTGTTACTCCAACCTGGGACCTTACAACGGGGCCACTACCAAAAGGGCAGTGGGTGTGGTCGCCACTTACCAGCCAGTAGCGGCGGCTGTTGATCCAGGAGGGTCAACAGCAGAAGCGTGTGGTGCTTGAAGTCTTCTGGAGTTTCTGGTACGAAGTGGTAGAAGCCTCTGGTCGCTGGTGGCAGCGACCACTGGTGGTCGCTGAAGATCTCGAAGCTCTTGGAGAGGGCCGTGAGGGCCCAAGGTCAGTAGAGAGCCCCAGCACCAAAGTGTTAAGACAAGCTACTGGAGACGTTAACTGGTGACTTCGGCCGCACACTGCCTTATATTGTGCGCTCGGCCTACCCCTGCCTGGGCTGGAGTGGGAGGTGTGACGTCGTGCTGTGATGTCTGCCTGGAGCGAGTGGGGTGGGAGAAATCTACCCTTGCGCTCGGCTATATGGACTCTGGCGGTTGGCAGTGCTCGACCATCTTCAAAAGGCTTGGAGACAATCTGTCTAGCAGGTGCTTCGGGGAGGCGGACGTGTTCCGCGGCCGCTTGGAAGCAATGCTTGTTTCATGTGCTGGCATTGCCTGCTAGGGTTGGAACGATCCTGTGCGCACTCGTGAATAATGTGATGGGTTTGACCCTTCCTTGGGGTATGTAGATGCTACGTGAGTAGTGAGAGGAAGTCGTGTCTGGTACATCAGGAAATACCATGTGTCTAACTGTCCCTGCATGGGAACAATTCTGTAGCCATCTATGGTTGTGGTTCCTGGTAGATGTAACACGTTATGATGAGTCATAGTCATGTTTAATATAACTCATATAAGCGGCATGCATCAGTAGCGAAGCTACTTTTACATCAGACATCCTGTACTTAGTAATGTAAACACTGCTAGTGTAACAAAGAATCAAAAACAACAAGCTTTCCTCAGTATGGAAGAACAATGTATGTTCTATGAAGAAAAATAAAGAATGTATGGTGGAAGTACCACAGCTGATTCACATGCAAGCTTAAAATAGTACTGGATGACAATATCGCAAGCATGCTTTGTCTAATAAATAAAATACTGGGGCCACAGTAGCTGAGTGGCTAGAGCACTGAACAGCTACCAAAGGCAATACAGGTTTGATTTTTGTTGCAGTCACATTCAGACTCTTGCATATGGGAGATGTGGTAGGCATTTTCATTGGTTGTGGAATTTATCATGGTGTTCCCATTTATTTCATTCAGTTGGTGCTACATTTTGGGGTTTGATTCCATTTAACACCTCAAAATCCTTCTGTCAGGTATGTGTTTATCAAAATAATAATTTACAATTAAACCGTAACTCATGATTTTTCTAAGGACACTGGAGAGAAGTGGACAAATTTGGGTGGCTCTTAAAATCAAGGTCTTGAGAGCCGATGAGGATGAAGTGAGGAGAGGTGAGTATGGAGCAGCACTGGAATGCAAGGGTGGGGGAAACTGGAGATCCTAGCGAATATCCACCGACCAGCAGCATCATCCAGCATGGTTCTGACATGTGAAAATTTAAAGCAACCCTGCCAGGAATCAAACCAAGTTCGCCTTGGTGGAAGGCACGTGGTTTGACTACTACACCACTTTCGCCCCTAGGAAATGGACAATGGGAAACTGTATGTAGTTCCATGGGGTTGAATGAAATGGTGCAACATATAGAGAAGTATGAAAAAAGGAGTTCAATGTGGTTTGTGGCAACTCACTTCTTGACACACTGTCACTGACTGCCACTGATGAACTACAAATATGCAAAAAATTTGTGTCTCTTACACATTGTGGTTTGGCCGAGTAGCTGATGTTCGCGACTAGTGGCGCCACCAAGTGGTGCAACTAAATGGAGAGTCCCACAACTTAGTAGCACTATACACAGCCACACCTGCATGGGCATTTGGAGACTATATTCAGATGAAGGAACACTGATAAGCAGTGCTCTTGAAAAGGAGGGTGCGGAAATGACGACGACTATTCTGCGTGCATCCATTAATGAGCAGCCATATACTTTCCAAAAGGACATTTTCATGCTTTGTACAGAAATCTAAAAGAGGATGATACAATTTTTTTTAAATTATTTCAGAATGTTGAAAACATTAGACAAGCTGTTATCACTTCAAGATCACATATGATAAAATAATACCAAAATGATAAGAAGCATTTCTCAGTTGATATTTTCCTTTCAAAATCTGAAAAGAATTTCCGACAAATTTCTTTACAAGCATTTATCTTTTCAATTCTATTGCTGTACTGCACTGGTTTTGTGTCCCATATTAGCAGATGGTTTTCAACTTTGTTAACTAACAATTCCACGTCAAATAAGGCAGTCATATTTTCCTGTACGTACATGCATAAATCACTATCACCATTAGCAACATAGTCGCTCACGTACCATGCTCCTGAGCCACTACTGACCACCACCTGTAGCAGGGACTATCACAATAGCTGTGGCCCATGTGCCAAGCTCCTATTAGCCCCTACATTTACACAAAATCTGCTGGTCTGCCACTCAATTGCACCACAGACACATACTTTAAGGCATCCAGGGGCAAGTAACTTTTGTGTAACGGTGTCTTCCAGACCTGATCTTGGGCCAGCTGTCCTTTTCTCCCTTCAAGATTGTTGGCGAAATATGTGATTACTGATCCTTCACCTGTAGTATCAGAAGTTGATGGCTGATGGTAATTAGTATTGGATGCTAATCATCAACATTGTTTGCCTTTCTAATAGGCGACAGGCAATGGTGAGACAGAAGCAAGAAAAAAGGCAAAATGGCTGGCTCTTCTTTGCAGGATGAACATCATAATTTTTTGACTATAAATTCTCAAATGTCAGGAATATAGCTAGAGGGATGGTGGTGTCTGTATGAACCTGGGAGCACTACAATGTTGTGTCAACTAGCTTCTACAAACATGTTTTTCCTCATTACTGGGGTTCTTACATTCACAGCACAGGCTGTCACAGAACTCTGAAGAACAGTAGACCCTGCTGTTGGCATAGGACATATCTCACAGTGACAGAGTACAGCTGTGTCGCGTTACTCTGCGATCGGTACAGCTGGAGTGAAGTTTGTTGATGTCTGTAATGTACTGGAGGTGGTTGTCAGCAGTTGCTACGTGCCGGTGGAAGGTCTCTAATCATGTGTCTTCAGATTACCTGGTAGCTTGGCTTAGCCAGGATTGTTAAATGTACCTTGCCCCAGATAGTTGAGATTGATTCCTGATGTCTATTAGGAATGGCAATGACGTCACTGTCGGACAAGGGTTCGATAGTGCCTGTCAGAGGCACTGGCGTCCCTCTACCTGGCTTGGGTTTCACCTGGGGTAGATCCTGGTTCGGCAACTGCTGGCTGGAACGAGGGCCTGGTTCTAGGGCAACTGCTGGGCTGATTGCTTGTGCGAGCGGCGATAGCGTTTGGCATGTTGGTTGCAGCATTGGGAAGTGTGGGCTGGCATGGCCCAGGGGTACTGGTAGGCCCAGTCGTAGATGGACTATGATCGGGTGTTGTTTGCCTGTGATCTTCTGGGGGTGACCAAAATGAGGTGCTATGGGGTCTGGGAGGTGAGGCATTGCCAGTCGTTGGGCGGTTTGAGCTCGGTTCCGTGGGGAGGGGCTGCTAAGGGAGACAGCAATGGGTTGAAGCACAACTGACTAGGTTTAGAGGCAGTAGCTGCCTTCATAACTCACCTCCTTGCACCACTTCTATGGGTTAAGGGCATATAGGAAGGTACTACAGTCTACCACACAAAATAGGAGTATGCGAAGAGTTATCTAGCTAAAGTGTAACCAGAAGAGGTTAGGCCACTCAGAATCAGTCCTGTCACTCCAACTAGAGAAGTACAACGCAGTGGATGGAGTGGGTTAGCTGATTTAGATGTCTAGCTGCTTCGTCGCGAAGCAGCTAGACTAATCTGCTGTTGTCCAGAAGGAACTTGGGGTTCACTACTTAGCTGGCAGTGAGTGTAAGAGGAAGACTTCTTTGGGGATTGTTGGATGCTGGATTAGAAGTCTTCTGGAAGGTAGCGGTGGTCATTTGTGAGGAAAGCATTAGGCAGAGGTGGTGGAGTGAGATGCCGAGTTTACAACTGGCATTTTTGGGCTGTGCGCTCGGGTATATAGACGGTCGGATGCAGATCCTTTGGCTCCCATCGGCTGGTCAGGTATCTTCGAACTAGAGCTCCTCCCTTTGCGGCGCAGGCCGCATTCTCTTGGGGAAGGCTGGAAGTGTGATTTTCCTTGTGTGCGGTTTGCATCGCTCCCGTGAGCTTAGGGGCAGTGCTGGGCTTCGTAGGTAGCTTCTGTTGCACGCAAGGGTGATTACTGTACACATAACATCTGACATAGTGGCAAAGAAGACCTCGGAAACAGTGTCCTTGGGTGCCCCTTGCCTAAAGGTGTGCAGGTTAGCTATGGTAGCAAGTCGCCCCGGGAAGCAAGTCGTCACAAGATCAAATCGTCATTAGAGTTGAATTTTTTCCCAGCAGACATCAAGCTACTGAACGTGCAAGTTGAGTCACAATGTTTTAGGTTATAAACAAACCAGTATTTGAACCTAAGAATCCATTTTTTCTCTCGCGAATCAATAATTTTATGTTGCTAAACTGATAAAGTTGCACTGTAATGATAACTCCGCTGCATACAATGACATTCAGTTGTTGTTTGTCATTTTCAGCAGCAATAAAAGCCAATGATTCATGAAACGCCACTTCCTCTTACATGCAACCATACGACAATGCACACACATTTGTGGGCACTAAGTGTAATAATATTTTGCATAAGAAATATTTCGTACTAGGCATTACAAACACATCTATTTTCTCCTTGCTTTTTGATAAAATGAGAGAAAAAAGAAATTTTGAGATGTGGTGGTATTCTCAATATGTGACTTGTACTGTTGTGTTCTGGCACATGTTAGCTGCTTTGTTTGCCATGAGAGGGCAGTAGTGTCGCAAGATGGTGCGACTGGAGGATGAGTATGACTGCTTGTTATATACGGGAGATACTGTTTTGTTTATGCAATGTACGCTATAAGCGTAATATATGCCTTTTAACGGTTCTGTGACTGCGAACGGGAAAATTTCAGCGCTTATTTACAGGTTTTATTTTTGACACATTGCACCGAAACTCGCTGTAAATAAACACACTGCAATAATGATCTCAGCCAGGAATTTTAAGCCATGTTTCTCGCTCACATATACGAGCACGTCATTATTCTGCCATTTATTATACAGTCCTCTTCATGCATCAGTGTAACTATTGTTGGGATAGACAGTTATTCATATCGTTAAATCAAATGGAGACTGCAGCAACGCCTGAGCTACAATTTGTAATTTTCAATTACCTGCTAGCCCAGGCGGACGAGGCCAGAGAAACATACAAAGCATCTAGAGAAGATGAATCAAAGGTGGAATACTTCGCACTACTCTTCGAAGAAGTTATGTTGAAGAGAGATGAACTACTCACGAATATTTTTGCTATCTGCACCCAGCCACTTCAAGAAAACTTGAGTGTATTAGATAAGTGCAAGGAATAGTTTGTGAGGTACAAGACAGTTCTCCATAAACTAAAAAAAATGTATAGTAGCTGAACAAGAACACTTGTAACTTCACAACCCGCAGTGATGGTTCACAAAGGCTGGGAATCCCGACAGCAGTGCTACCACCTCTACCATTGTCAGTATTCAGCGGCAACAGAGTTGAGTGCATAGGCTTCGCATAATTATTTAATTCAATTGTTGGACAAGCTTCACATGTAAACCTAGTCCAGAAAATTGATTACATGTTGGGTTGTTTACAAGGGAAAGCGAGAGAGTTGGTAGAATTTGAGACTCGCAGCAACACTACATGTCCAGAAGATCTTTCATCTACAAAATGTTGACAGTAAGAACAATGATGGTTTAACCAAGTTGGTTACAGTAGTGGAAGAAAATTTGAGTACATTGGAGGCTCAGAGATTTCCAGTAGCCCATTGGGGATTCCTACTTCTAAATATATTGCTCAAGAAGTTGGATGCACCACTCGGGCAGGTATTTGATTTTACCCACAAAGAGAATGTGCCATCATATTCCAAGCTACTCAAGTTTTTGCAACGGAAGGCTAGAGCTGTGAAGAATGTTCAGCTTGCTGCTGGCGATCAACCTCCTCCTCGCTACACCTGTAAGAGTCCACCCTCTCAGAGGAAATTTTCCTCCTGGAACAAATTTCTGTTGGTCAGCCACGGGAACAAAAGCCAGTCAGCAGATTCAAAGAAAACTCTGGTTTCAGTGCAGGACAATACATGTAAACAGACGTTATGTCCTGTTTTTGGTGCAGCTCATACCCTACACAGAAGCAGGGCATGCTAGGACAGACTCAAGAGGGGCTGTAATAAGTGAGATTACTTTGCTTCACATGCCAGAGTTGCATCTTACTACTTGAACGTTGATTCTCAATAACATTACTGGTGACTTGCCTTCAGCTGAGACTGTTACAAAAAATCTTGCACATCTGAAAGATAATTCCTTAGCCGAACCCGAATTTGCCTCACATGGTTGCATTGACATGTTGCTGGCCACAGACATAGTGGCTGATGTGATGACTGGTCACAAGATTGAAGGAAAGCCATATGCAATTCATACATCATTTGGTTGGGTAGTCGCTGGTAATGCTCCATGTGCAAGTAAACATAAGTCAGTTTTCTTATTTGTACTGATGCATGCCATCATGCTGCGCTACAGAGAGGCGCACTCTACAGCCGACTTCGCCCCATCTGAGCATGCCAAGCGCGGGGCGAAATAAAATTCACTGGCCGCTGAGACTTGGTAATGGTAAAATTTAGAAAACTTCATGTATTGGTTAGTCACCTACGTAATTGAAATTCAAGTCTGAAATTATGATCATTTACGCCCGATAAAGAATGAGTATGCAAACGACTTCTAGACAAAGAAAGTATAATATTTAATTAAATTCCTACTACGCTACCCTGCCTGGCCAAGAAGTTACAAACAACTAAAGATAGCAGCACCCCCATGGCCTTGTGACGTCACGGCTGACCAGCCTCAGACCGAGACGCATGAAAATGTCAACGCCTCCACCAAGGGCGATAAGAAATTGAGCGGCCCTCCTACAGCAGATAAACCAGCCCATGTGTGGAAAGGCTACGCTAACCCCCGCCCCAGAAGAACTGCTGATGCGGGGCGATTTTTATATAAATAGATGTCCAGCACCCTGGTCCAACAGACGCAGGACTTGCTGGCCAATAAGGTTCACGAACTCTCTCCTAGTCTGCGGAAGACTCTTTTCCCCTCCACAGCAACCTGCACCAGGGCTCGAACCTCTCTCTTACCACCAGCCCACACCAGGGCTCGAACTCCTCACCTCAACAGTCTGTGTCAAGGCTCAAACCTTCCTGGCAACTATTCGGGATACAGCAGCACTAAATCCAGCCCAGCTGACCGCTCTAGGAACAGCTCTTCATGTCCACGGTAAATCCCAGGCCTGTACCATATACCCTGACCTCAGTCAACTTCCCTGACTCCAGCGGTAACAGGTTCTTACATGATACCATCCCCCTGGATAGCGCACTGCTAAAGCTTACGCTGTAAATGGTGTAAAAATTTTCAGGTGAGATAATCTCTCATTATTTTTATTAATTTTTATTAGTTTACCCAGGCTCGCCTTCGCCTGTAAAGTAATAATATTTGTGATTTTCTAATTTATTCTATTCTAGCATATTTGCATATTAAAAGTGATTTTATTAGCTTTTAGCTTGTATCCGTTAGCCGGGACTTTCTGCAAATCCTTCCTTAAAACATAATAAATATTATGTATTAACTTGAAAAAGTGTTGTCACCTATATTACTTGTTACTTTAGATCCCTTTTGTCATTTTATTTTTTGTTTAATTTCAGTGTGGTGTGCTATATTAATCCAGTTGCTTTGCGCAGCAAATCAATTTCAATTACGCATCTCTTACTCGGCCGTGTAGTGGTCTGAATACCTCAGGAGGAAAGGCCTGACAGAGGACCCCACGCTGAGATTTCGGGACACCTGTCGCCGAAAAGGGAATGTGCGGTCTCGTTTTTGTGGGGTGCCTATCTTACAGCAGGTCCGTGGGAGTGACTGCAAATTTCACCCTGCTCCAGACTGCTCGTCTGTAAACCCAATAGCCAGTCGTCCCTTTTCTTCTTACATTTAACTTGTGGTTGTTTTTTTATCGCTGCACAAGCAGCACGGTGGTCTAATAAGCTGTAAGAGGCGACGTGAGAGACAATCCGCTATTAATCAGACACTACTCAGCCAATTAATCAAGGATTCTAATCCCAGTATACTTGCCGCACGAGAACCAGATTATGAACCCCTAGACTACAGAATAATTTTGCCTCCCACTTGTGAGACCCCATTAAAATGGTGGCTAGGTTGGTACCCTCCGGACAAGGACTCTGACCTAGAGGAAACCCCTTCTAACCTCACCGTTACACAACCTGCCAGTTCTAGTGTCGAGCATGAGAGCAGACCTCACACGAAACCCCTGAATGTGCCAGTGTAGTTAAATTATTATCTGGCAAGGTAATTCGGGTTCGACACCCGAAGACTGAAACCCTTCTAGGTTTCTGCTCGGTGAAATTGGCTTCCGGGAAAATAAAGGGTTTGATTCTCCGTTAAACCAATTCCCAGAGCATCTGGTGAAAGATACCCAACCAATTTTGTCCCTGCTCGACAGCAAACGAGGCCGTGGCGGATAAACCCGGTGAGCCCTTGCCAGACCACCCATCATCACACCCACTCATAAATCGTGACTCCGATTGAGCATTACATTTCCTCAAGACAGCTGGCATCTTGGCTAGTGACAACAACTAATGCAGCGACTTGTAACAGATGAGGGTAACAAGTTTCCACTGGCTGCTCATGCTATACTCAATAATGTCTTTCTTGACAATATAGTTACAGGATCTGTAACTGTTACAGATGCTAAGCTACTACAGTCTCAGCTCATTGGACTCTTGGCAGCAGGAGGGTTCAAAATGCACAAGTGGTGCTCCAACCATGAAGAGCTCTTGGATGACCATCAACATGACTCTGAGAACTCATCTCATATGTTTGGTTGTTCTGATTCATTTAAAGTGTTAGGGCTACAATGGGACCCAGTATAAGACCACCTTTTTTACAAAGTGACTGTCCTTAACTTACCAGATTAAAAGCATGGTATACTCTCAACTGTTGCTCATCTTTATGACCCATGGGGATGGGTAGCACCAGTGATCACATCCAGTAAGATGATGTTACACATCTTGTGGACTCAAGGCAAGAGCGTTGACACGTTTTATGGACTCTTTGCCATCTCTGTCTGAGGTTAATGTGAGCAGATTTGTTCCAGTCCAAGAACATAACGTGCAGTTTCATTGTTTTTTCTATGCCAGTGAGAAGGTATATGCTGCAGTCATTTATGCTCGTTGTGTTACAGCTGGTGGTGCCACTGAAGTGCACCTGCTTGTTGCCAACTCCAGAAAGGCGCCACTCAAGACTCTGTCTGTTCCAAGGTTAGAGCTGTGAGCAGCAGTTTTGTTATGTAAACTTTGGCAATGTGATGTGAGACTCTATGATTCAAAAGTTGTTAACCTGGCATGGCATACCTGGAAAGACTCCACAGTAGTCCTGGCTTGGTTACGATTTTCACCACACAGTTTAAAAACCTTTGCTGCCAACCGAGTTGCAGAGATCCAGCCCATTGTACCATTTAGTTCCAGGAGGCATGTTCCGTTGGATCATAACCCTGCTGATGTCACTTCACGTGGCTGTCTTCTAGACCACTTGCTGAACGCAATATGATTTTCAGGACCACATTGTATGCTGCAACCTCGTGAGAGTTGGCCTGTGCAGCATTCTTGCGAGAGAGTATATCTTCCCAAAGTTAAACCAGCAATGTCCAATATCTTGGTGGCAAACGCCAATCAGATACAGAGCTCCAATATCAATTTCGGTTTGTTGCAGAAATCATCTTCCTTTTTTGGACTTCAGAGAATCATGACATGGATCTAACGAGATAGAACAATTTTTCAAAAGTTGCAACATTCCATTGGCAAGTTGCAGACAACTGACTGAGGAGTTGTTCACTGCCCGAAATTACTGTGTTAAGATTGTGCAGGCAAATTACTTCAGGGAAGAGATTAGATCCTTGGAACCTTGGAAAAGGGACAACCATGCTATAAACCCCTTGAAAGCCTTGTGCCATTCTCGGACTCTAAGGGTGTTGTCAGGTTGGGCGGCAGGCTGCATGATGCACCAGTGACTAAAGAAAGTAAGTATCCCAGCCTACTTCCAAAGCAAAGCAGAACGTCCTAATTGATTATAATGCATTGTCACACAACCAACCTGCACACGGGTCCATCGACAACACTGTACCCGACATGTAGAAAATACTGCATCATTTCTTCTCGCACTTTGATTCTCAAGCACCTTCACAACTGTGTCGAATATTTTAAAGTGAGTGCAGCTTCATCACTGATGGACATGCTCCCTGCCTGGTAATATGCCCAGGGTAGAGCGTTTTGCGATGCTGATTGATTTTGGGATTCCATTCCTTGCTATCCCAGTTAAAGCGAGAAGGAAGACCACCGAGAATGTTTATCTGTGCTTGTTTATCTGCATGGTGACTAAGACTGTGCACCTGGAGTTCGTGACCGACCGCTCTGAAGCTGTACTCTTTGCTGCACTGAAGCGCTTTGTAGCCATTCGAGGGCTTCCATCGGAGATATCCTCAGACAATGGAACCAACCTGGTGGATGCCAGTAACTACCTGAAGGAAGTGTACAAAAGCCTCTTCTGTGGAGAAAGCCAGCAACAAATTGTCAATGTGGCCTGTCAGAGAGGGATAAAGTGGCGGTTCAGCCCCCCCCCCCCCCCCCAAAAGTCTCCACTTTGGTGGCTTCTGGGAGGCGGCGATTAAAAGTGTAAAACAACACCTGAAACGTGTGGTAAGAACACAGCTGCTTACCTTTGAAGAGCTGGAAACTCTGTTTGTGCAGATATCTGCAATTCTGAACTCTTGACTGCTATGTCCCTTGTCAGAGGATCCTCGAAAGTAGGATGTTGTCACTCCAGGGCATTTCCTAGTGGGTGATGGTTTGGTAGCTCTGCCAGATCACAACTTGTCAGATCTTCCTCCGAACCATCTTGACCGGTGGGTGCTAATCACTCAGTTCCAGCAGAGGGTGTGGACGCGGTGAAGTGACAAGTATCTACACACACTCCAGCAGAGAAACATGTGGACCTCACCTAAGCCCAACAGCCAAGAGAACCAGCTGGTGCTGTTGAAAGAGCCAAACTCGCCTCCACTGACGTTAGCACGTGTAACTGAAGTTCACCCTGGGCAGGATGGGATAATGCATTTCGTGTCATTAAGAACACATCAAGGCAACTTCACCAGACCAGTCACAAAAATCTGCCCTTTTCCTGAAGAATAACTGTGTATCGTGTGAGATTTCAGACTCATACTTTTGTTTGGTGATTATATATAGTATGCACACACACACAGATATATATATAAATAAACTTTTTTTTTATTGTCCTAATGTACACCACTTTATATATATATATATATATATATATATATATATATATATATATATATATATATATATATATATCTGTGTGCACGTGCGTGTGCACGTGCGTGTATTATATAAATAAAGTGGTGTACATTTTATATATATATATATATATATATATATATATATATATATATATATATATATATATATATATATATATATATATATAGACACACACACACACTTATATAAAGTGGTGTACATTAGGACATTCGAAAAAAATGTTTATTTTTGGTAGGAGGAATGTTACAAACAGGAAAAAATCTTTATATGGTGGTATTCTCAATATATGACTTGTAAAGTAGTTGTGCTCAGGCACATGTTAGCTGCTTTGTTTGCCATGAGAGGGCAGTAGTGTCGCAAGATGGTGCAAATGGAGGATGAGCACGATTACTTATCCTAAACAGATTTTTTAATATTAATTATAAATGAAATATTATCACTTATGGATGAAATATACGTAAAAGTTCAGTTCAACCAAAAATAAAGTATTGTTTGAACATCAAGTATAAAATGCTTGTGATATATGACATATCTAGGAAATAATCAAGAATGTCATACATGGGGCGATTTTTCAAAGGTTTTATTTAAAAATATGAATAAACTACAAATAAACTATATAAGGGGCAGGCATTGTACCAATGTATAAAGGTACACATTTACATTTATGGTGCAAACTTAATGTTAACTCGACTCGGAGCTGTAAAAATCAAACTTGCCCATTACTAATATTCCATGTTTAATAAAAAAAAGTGAATTTTCACAGACAGCTGTGAATAAATACAATAATTAAAACTCTCTGAAGCCTTCTATAACTAATAATTCAAAACCACATACTTTTATTTTTCCCTCACAATTCCACTTGATAATTGATATCAGTTACACAGTACTTGGGCAAGTGCTAATGCACTAATTGCATTGATGGCCAAGTTTGATTTTTACAGCTTTGAGTCAAGTTGAGTCAAGCTGTATGAAACTTGAATCAAGTCAAGTCGAGTTCAGTACAAAATTAAAGTTAAAATCGAAATTGCACTTTAAATGTAAATATGTACCTATGTACATTGTATAATGCCTGCCCCTTATATAGTCTATTTGCAGTTTCTTCACACTTTTAAATTAACCTTTGAAAAATCACCCCATATATAATGTTCTGGTTATTTCCTAAAAATTTCATATCACAAGCATTTTATATTTGTGTTAATGTTAAAAAAAAAAAACCTTATTTTTTGTTAAAATTTACTTTAAGTTATATATTATCCCTAAGTTACAACATTTCAATATTTCATTTATAATTAATATGACTAGAGGGACAAAATAGGTGTGTTGGTAATGCCCAGTAAGAAATAGTTCTTAAACAAAATATTATTACACTGAATGCACACACATGTAGTGTGCATTGTCCCTTTGGTGTTGCCTAATTTTCTTGACTCGGTTAAGCTTTGTTTACATGAGGCGGAGTAATATCCTGGAAGTATAACTTTAGCAGGGATTCAGAAAAAGGAGTTGGAAGCAACCATGAATGGACTATAACTTACTTCCCATCTTATAGTCACGGTTAACCAAGATTAAAGTTTAGGACTAGTTTCTACCATTAAGAATAATCATTTCCTTGGTTAAAAGATTCACAGCGCTGTCTATTCCCTCCCGCCAACAAGTGAATGACCACACTGCAGTAGGTAGAAAATGTAGAAAAGGAACAGTAATGTTAGCCACTTGAGGCTGATAGGAAAAAAAGATAACAGTTACAGGGGTGGGTGGCAGGGTATCTTCCAGGCTGCTCTGTCAGCATGCTGCCAGATGAGCGGTCAAGCAGTTCACATTAAAAGATTTGTTTGTTAATAGTTATTTTTTTATATACATACATGTTTTTAAAACTGTAATTATGAGAAAAATAATTGCAAGTGTACTGTATCTTGACGCGTGCCGCTTATTCATCTAATCTAATACGATTACGACTCATCACCAAGAGTACCTCCTCTAACACTACAGACATGGGTGACACGTTGCTTACCCTACAGGCAACGGGAACTTATGAGCGAATCTTTCTCACCTGGAGGATACACAACCCGGCAGGTAACTCCCCCCCCCCCCCCCCATAACGTGCTGAGAGCCCATAAGCTGCCCAGACCTCGACAAGGCCGAGCGCCTCAGACGAGGCACAAAGCAGAATTGCTGACCAGAGTATTCCCACGCCAACCAGGGCAGGAGGACGTCACGCTTACCCCGCACCAGCAGCCTACAAGCTCCACTACATAGGTCCGGATGCTGCCGAGCTCGAGAGTCATTCTTTCGCATCTCCAGCAACCTCCCAAAGCACTAAGTCAGTACTCTGGATCTTCTGAGAATCTTGTTACTTTCAAGTACATGGCTACTTACTGCATACGTCAACGACCAGTCAACCCAACGACCAGCGAACAGGATCACATATTCATTTAACTTCATTTTGTCTCCTCCAGACACCTTTAACTTAGCAGTTTAACTTTAAATAATTTATATTTGCCTAGAACCAGCTTTTCCCTTTTTACTTAGACTCAGGTCGTCTACACCTGAAACCGCAGTTACCTTCAGCTCTCCACGACTTGGTAGGAGATAGCACAGGTCACAACGTTTATTGAACCTTCAATAAACACACATTCTTCTCTACCTTTTTTTTTTTTTTTTTTTTTTTTTTTTTTCCCAGGGTATTTGTTTGTTTTAACAGTTGGAGACAGTATACACTGTGCACTACTGACAGGAACCGGGAGATTTGTTTAAATCGAGTTAGACTGACTGTGGATCCTTATCAGGTATCTATCTGCACATCAGAAGACATACATATTAGACAGCTACCTGTTTCTTCCCAGTCACACATCAGCATTAAGTCCGTGCTCGTGCGGAGAAACAGCGACGCCACAACCACTAGAAAAACCTTCACACCGGGAGGCATGACAGACTCAGGTTATTTCTCACCATTCGCATTAAGTCAGTGCGCAGTGATCGTAGTCTGAAGTCTTGAATTTCATCCTAGTGTGAATGCACAACCAGTAGACGCTTGGCGGCCCCCATGGCTCCACGTCCCTGATCAGCACGCATACTGTGGGGGATCAGTGGGGACTCTTTGCTCATGCCCGATAGTCACTATTGGGTTACACTCTTAACCTTCTTGTCTAAGTGTATAGCATCGACTATAGAACTGTTTGCCCTATGCCTCACGAGAAGAGGAGTGGTAGAAAACTTAGGGAACAATTTCTGGTTCACTCTACTTTCAAACCATGGATCGCATTACCCCATCCTACGCAGGAAAGGCTGGCGGAACGGGACCGCGCCGTCAAACTCAGTCAACAAGCAGTCACACCTGCTTCGGTTGTAATCCCGAACAGTATCTCCAGCAGTAACCAGGACGACTGTGTCCTTCAATCGCCAACACCCCTCACCTAACACCGCCTATCTAAACCAAACCACCCCGCTTTTGGTCTAGCGAAAAAAATCCTCGACCATCATGCCTGTTAGTCTATCCGGGAATGCATCAATTTATGCATATTTCTGCTGAAGGTGTGACGTGCCATGAGATACAGAGGCTTTTCATGTTTAAATACTCTGTATGGTAATATGTATTGTCGTACTAAGACTGTACATGCTGACCTTATAATCTGTTGCTCACCGCGGCGGCGGCTCCCCCTGTCCGCCCCTCAGGTGACAAGAAAGAGGCAGCGGGATATTATGACTCATCAGCTTTTATCAATGCAGAAGATCACAAACAACAACTAAGCATCAACACATGTAGCAGAGTTGATATCATTACGATTTACGATGCAACTTTAGCGGGTTAGCAACATAAAATTTTTTTGCGAGACATGAAAAGCGATTGTTAGGTACAAATATTTGTTTGTTTATAACCTAAAAACACAGTGACTCAGCTTGCATGTTCAGTAGCCCTATCCCTGCTGGGAAAAATCTAGACTCGAATAGTGCATCGATCCTTGTTAATTTGACTCAACTCGAGTTTTCCGAGATACGAAGGGGTGTAGTACTGACACAAAGAGGTGTAGTACATGCCCTTCCAGGAATTCAGTTTAAACAGAAGACATGTGTCTATTGAAATAAATAGCATTTCAATAACAAACAAACAGGTTTTCCTGCAAAAAGCCACTTAAAATGGACACTGCGCATGGTAAAATTTATTCGTCGTACAAGATTTAAACAATTTTGCAACAAGAGGGGGTCAAGTACATATGTTGGAAGTAGGGATGGGTCGATACTATATTTTCTAGACAACCAATAGCAGTTTCAATACCAAAACATTCTCTCGATATCAATACTTTTCTCAATACCAAATTAAAATTGTCATGAACACAAAACAACCTGGCTAAGAAAATTGCTAGTTTTATTAATGTCGTTGATGCACACTGAAACTATGCAAAAACACACGTTACACTGGAAACAAATGGGGAACGACCTGTAATACAAACATCCTTAACCAATGATAAACCAACACAGTCTCCTTCGATTCTATAAAATCATGTTTCCACAATAAAAGCTGTAATCAAACTTTAAGGAAAACAATAGCTCAGTACACACTTATTTTGCGATTTCGCAGTTTTCTAATTTAATTTTGCAATTTCAAGGAGATTACTGTAACGTTAAAGATATATTCTAATTATCTGATACACCTGCTGTGGTATTTATTTTTGTGAATATTTAATGATGCAGTTGCATCAGATAATTATGGTATGTGTGGGATGTACAATAACTACTCAATTTGCTTGCTCGTGCCTATCAGTGCTTGCTCGCAACTCTCTACTTGTTGCTTTTATTGTAACTGAAATATATACCATAAAAGTGATTACTCGGATAAAAATTAATTAAATGACAAATTTTGGTACATTATATAACTGTGGTATGTATTGGGTGTATAATAACTACTCAAGTTGTTCACGCCCAACTCTCGACCCGTTTTTGTTGTACCTCAATTATGTACCATAAAAGTAAATGTCAAAAATTATAATTGTGGTATGTATGGGATGCTTAAAAATACCTCAAGGTGCTCACAGCTGTGTGAACATTATGCTATGAATATAATATGGCAAATTATAGTAGACTTGTACTTTTAAAATGTAATAACTTGTAAACTGTTTGTCTGATCTCGACCCGTGAATGCTTTTTGGAATTCTTGCGGGAAGCTTTCGAAAACTTGCTGCCAGTCAAGATATTTATGGTATGCATTTAAAAGTTGCTGTTAATATCTTGTGAACTGTTGGACTTAGGTCAAATTTTATGGGTGTGTTGAAATGCCGAAGGATGCAGATTAAATTATGGTACACTTTTCGTACGTACACATTCCAAAAGTTATGGCACACACACACCATAATTATGGCATGAGAAAAGGGGTGTTAAATTGTGATACTTTTGGAAATTCTCATGTGATACTTGATATTATAAAGTATCGGGGTATCCCTAGTCAGAAGTATTATTTTATTTTAATGAAGTCTAACTATAAAATTAAATAAATATTTTATTTAAAAACATTTTTTTTTATGCTATAGATGATTAAACATGAACTTCATGCAAAAATTGTAAATAAAACATCATTTTTTAATTATTTAAGGACCAAAACTAGTTGGTTTTTTGATTTTGCTACAGAACTGCGGACAAATGCAGAATCAGGTGCCTATTGTTCTTTGATAACTGTACCACTCACCGTCACCTCTGAACGTTGAAGGAAAGAATCTAATTCCTTCTGCAGGTGGCTGTACTGAGGGGAGGCTTCTTCACCTGTATCCCGCAGGCAGCCCAGTTGGTTCAGAAACAGCTCCAGAACCAACATTACGATCATTGTCACCTGTGTTTTGTCCTGCTGCCTTAGACCTTCCAATTTCTGCAAAATGAAATACAGTAGTTGGCCGACTCAAGATGCACAGGTTTTCAAAATGCAGGTTTGTCATAAGATATGAAAATCCACAAAATAGCATAAAACGATTATCACCATCATGAGACAGTGTGTTACAAATAAAACATTCCCCATTTGGAACATTTAGACTGTACCTTTGAACAGAACTTTGGGCTGTAGCCGATTCTATCTATGAACTGTGTATCAGGGTATCAGTTCATACTGTTACAAAAATTGCTTAGTGCCCAGGGACGAGATATTGTATTTTAATTAACATAAATAAACAGATACAATTCTGTAATTTATTTATGAAACTCACATAAAATCCCTCTTACGCTTTCAAAGAAATAATAAATCTTATTTATACAATACAATACCACATTACTCATTACACAATAACCAATATAAAACACTCAAACAATTCTTTTGCATACAGTACAACCTTGAGATATCCTGTGTTAACTCTAACACAGTAACAATACATATGCAATTTGCTGGAGTCATCCAGGTACTCGCACAGTTCATACAAATTTTACTCTTGCACTCTCTTTTAGTCTCATTAGTGCAAAACTTCTAAATCTTGAAGAGTTATCTCCTGCTCTACACAACTATTTACCACTGCTATAGTTAGTGTGTATATATCTGATTATTTCACAAAGCTCTGCTTAGAGTTTTCTTTATATACAGTATCATTCCACAACAAGTAAAAATTAACTTTGCCATGGATTTACAACTAGCATTAATGTACTGGTTAGGTGAGACATTGAAAATTTTAGAAATATAAGACTTTCTACAACCATAGTTCTTCCTGCTTTTCTCAAATTTTTCCAACATTAATAGTTATGGCAGTTACATGTTTACAGTAATTACCTATTTGCAGTTACAGGAAGACACTTCTTTTGGCGACTGTTTAAAATTGTTCAATTATGTTATAAGTCACATCCGGGCGCAATGCCATGTTTTTAAGCTTTAACTTACTCAAAATAAAAATTTTAATGGGCATTTTGGAGATGCAATGTGCTTTATTTTGCAACTACGACTGTTTTCCCTCTCAGTATAGTGCTGCAGCAGCACTAGGTAATTGATAATACTACCATGAGCAGAAGCTTATAGCCAATGGGTTCAGTGCGAGTGTAACAGAAATAAATAACTACAAACAACCCGATGCCATATTTAAACACAGAATGCTACTTATTGTTTTGTCTAATGTAATTATAATTTAAAAAGTTATTTTCCTACAAAAAAAACCTGAACAACTTTATCAAAAACTTCAAATATGTACTTGCTCACCCACAAGCCTAACTATGTGTTAGCAAAGCAGCCTGAAAACACCGGCAACATTTATTTGCCTTGTTTCTTCAAGGCCATGTGGTTGACACCACCATCACGAAGCTGTAACCGTGCACTTGTCCAGGGGAGGGAAAAATATGCATTTGTAACGCCTGTGGTTGAAGGACTTTAGTATGTGTTGCACCATCTATGATTATTTATGCACTATTACTAAAATTAATAAATTTTATTTGATTTGAATATTGTTTAATATGTGTACAAATATTTATTTTCACATCATGTTTAATCACTTTATTTTACATATATTTTATTATGTAATTATTAATATTTCATATATTTCGCTGTTATAAGTCCTTCCAGTTGTTATGTGTTGATTTTCAGTCATGTTGCATTAAACATGAGTCATTGTTGAGGGTTGCCAGGGCAACCTCGTGATGTACTGGTGTAGTCGCGCCACGATTGGAGAGTTAAATTAAGCTAGGCTTTATGAAGTAGCATTAGAGGAAGATATATTGGTTTTTGATCCGTCAGGAGGGCTGCGAAAGTGTCGCAGACCCGGTAGAATTTTATTTAATTTGTGTACGGAAAGTCCAGAGTTTCATCATTGACATGTAGCAGACAGCCTACGGGTGAAGACGTGAGAACTGAAAAGAAAAGAAAATGTCTGCACGGTCTTCATACGTGTCTAGAATAATAATTTAGTTTCGACGCCCATAATTTCGAGTGGTACTAAAGTTGGACTGTAATATCGGAGTACCAGGGTTCGATAAACCGAAAGTGAGGGAAGCTTTTTGGGGTTTCACCAAGGACCAGCGACATTGTGGAACTTCAGGACGACGTCCGGAGGAGGATCAGCAAGACTGTGACGGAATTTGTAAAATCTAATCAATTTTCGGAAAGATGGCAGCGGATTAATGTTAATGGAGGGAGGCTACCCAGAAGCCATTTTGTGTAAGATATAGACGCTCAGTAAATTTAAAGCCCTCTACCGGGTTCAGCTACTTCAGTTGCGGTCATCACATATAATTATTTCATTTTTCATAATTTATAATACAATTCTATTTTTAACTGCCACGTATTGTTTTTTCACCAACTCATTTTCAAATTTAAATTAATTTATTCAATTTTATGAACATTGAGAGTCTCTAAAAATCTTATTGCCTGAAGCAGATGTCAAGATGATTATCAAATTTTTCTTGAAAATTTGAATGAAGTCGAATTAGGATTTTCATGGCCAGTATATCATTTAGTAGCACTTGGAATTCGAGTAATGGTTTTCTATTAACTATGCTAAGGTGTTTATATGTCTTCTAGCCTTTCTCTCTAAGGTAAGATTATGTTTAAGACAGAACATCAGAACGAGTATTCCAGAGGAACGGAGTTCTTAATTCAGAGGAACCTACAGGGTTTGTGTAAGTTGGTAATCAATCCTATACTGAAAGTATCTCAGACCTGTCATCACACCTAAACTATACTTGCTATCTGAACACCGGGTACGTACACCAGTTTCGATCATACTAAATTACCTTACTCCCATTTCAGAATATATATGTACAAGCTACTACACTGAAAGTAATAACTCTATAAATTTTGTGTAAAAATCGTACACACACTGTAAACATTTAACCACACGGATAAGGAGTGAAGAAGGAAGAAGGGTGAGATGGAACTGATGGGGGGGGGGGGGGGGGGGGGGGGGGGGGGGTGCACGTGCACGCGCGTGTGTGTGTGGGGGGGGGGTGCACGTGCACGTGCGCGCGCGCGCGTGTGTGTGTGTGTGTGGGGGGGGGGGGGGGGAGGTATTATACCCTAGTAAAAACAGCATGTTCCCATCTGATCTAAAGGTTTCTCAACTCCTCTGCACATTTGTTCCTTCAGAGGGTATATTGTTGCTATATCACATTATCAAGTGGAAAACAAATCATGCGGTATTCTGAATCATCTGCATCCCAGTAAAATGGAATCCTTTGGTGGCTGGAACCAAATGAGTCTCACACAATGGCACTTCTAGGGTAAGAAGACAACATAAGAATAGAGGAAAGTGTGCGAGAGCGGAACAGACACAAATGAATGAACAATACTAAGTGATGGCAACACGAAGATTGAAATCAGTGAAAGCACCTATGTTTAACTCATCATTTAGCATAACATCAATAAATAATATGCTAGATCATTTCAGTATCCGTAAATTTTACTGTTATTCTCTATAATGTACTACCTTTGTGGTAATGAGAAGGCAGGGCACAAATATTAATGACTCCACCTGGCTAGCATATGGTATTGTGTGTGTTGGGGAGGTTTAGTAGAAAACAAACAATTAAAAAATTGTAGGATATTTTCTAAACACAGAAAAGCATCTTAAGAAACATTTTGTGCCCAAAGAAAAGTTTCAAGTTCTTATTTAAACTTCAAGGTTTATTACTTTAAGCCTGGGAATCGCTAAATCAATTTTAGCTGCTAAATTTTCTATACAGAAACTTCACAGTTGTCTTTGCAGACACATCACACTTTAATGTTTATAAACATGCTGTAAAAAATATAGGGTAACCGCTTTAGGTTATGTTTAGATGAATTGCAGATAGAAAGACTGCATGCCAGTTGGGTGATTTGCGCATAGAGGTGGTGCAGCAAGTGGTGAGTAAGTATGAGTCAATCTCACAACTCATACATTTCGAGGCCCTGAACATGCAAAATAGCAGCTGACAGGCGGAATCCTTAAACTACGATGTATAACTCATTAAATCAGATATGGTTTAGGTAAATTATAAAATTGAAATGTCAAAGTACTGCAAGGTAAATATGTACTTGCACATTTACTGTAGAATTAAATTCCAAACATGAAGTATTACCAAAAACAATTTGCAAGCCATATTACACTAACATTGTATGTACAAAATATGTAAAACAATTTAAAGATCTTTATAAATATAAAATTGGTTTCAGCCAAGTAGTATGCCTTAAAAAGAAATCCTACAACTACAAGTGTAACATCTGTTAGTTTAATAAATTTTTATTGTTTGATTTTTTGCATTAAGGTAACGGATAATAATTTTCATATGTTAATATTAGTTTTGACATGCCACAATACTATTCAAATAATTTTTCATAATCAGTCATTTGTTTAAATCTTAAATACAATAATTGTTTTTGATTTTAATATGCGATAATTTTTTTCGATGAAGTGTGTGTGTTTATTAAGGATGAATGAATAGTAATGATTCATTACTTTAGTATTGTTACCACGATGGATCCGAAGTAACATGTACCAATTCTCTGAAATACTTTAGTACCTATTTACAAAGCTGTCTTGGGTCAATATTGTGGAGGCTTGGCCATATTCATGTCTAAGAACAAAGCAAAGATGGGCAGTAGAAATTTAATGAGTTCCTCTCGTCTATGCAGCTTGGCAATACAAGGCTTGAGGGGGTGAGATGGAAACAGCAGTTATGTCTAGGGGAGGGATATCATGCGACTAATCAGTTGTTTTAATCTGGTGTCTACAAAAACCTAGTTACACGCATCATGAAAATACTGACCTTAGCATTGAAGCGTGGTGATAATATTTTGTGGGTAAACTATGGGAGGATATTAACACACAACCACGCATGCATGCGAACACACACATTGTAATTTCTTAATTATCAAATATTAAATACTTAAGAAGAGGAACAATACACTCGCATAATAAACTCCATGATGCAAATTAATTGAGTTAAATATGCAACTATAAATTATAACTTTAACACATGTCTTTTATACTTATTAATAAACTACTACTATTTATCAGTGCGACTACACCACTAACAGTTGTCAACAGAATTGAGTCACAGCCACCACCAAAAAGTTTGTTGTATCTACCAGGTGGGGATAGACATCCCAATAATGGAAATTATTTCGCCCGACGACCCACCGGGTCCATGCAAGAGGTCCGGGACTAGTACAGAAGTGTACCGCGGGATGCCGCCACAAGTATGATGCCTAGATCCCACAACTGTGCAGTATGCCGGTCGCACCGAGGATCTAGACACTAGGCTTACACCTGCTAACCCACTCTCCAGACTCCCTACGCCAGTGAAGGAAGGGATGGCAGAGGAATATATAAGGCGAAGAACTACCGATCTCTGGATGATAAGTTCTGCTTCAGTTATTGACCTGTCCTCTCCTGGGCTCTCATCTCATACGCACGTTGTGCCAAGGCCCGCACCAATTCTAAATGCTTCACCGCTATCTCACGGGGCCAAAGATCCTCTCCAACCGCCTACAAAAGGAAGCACCAGTGGTGTCATCAGCTCCATACACTGATACACGTTTCGTCCCTTATGGACAACAGAGAGTAGAGATATTCCAGAGGAGAAAGCTACATTCACACACACCAGTTACTGCCTATTGCCTTTAGCTTTGCACAGGGCGCCTTCCTCTGTTTCACACTAGGGCGTGTACCTTCCGCCAAGCCTGAGTGGATAGGACGTAGTACTCCAGCCATCTCTGTTTATTTTCCTTAACGGCAAAATAAACATTGATCTTGTCTAACTTCTTGAATATCACTCTGACCTCCTACTCTTCACCCTTATTGGACTTGACAGGGACAACAGGAGACCGGTTTTGCTCTTTCTGAATTCACACTAACAACAGAACAAAACATCCTTGGAAGGCCACCCATTCTCTGTCCCGTGCAATGAACGATAGAGCCATGACACTAGGACACTGTCCCCCACACTAATTGCATGTTGACTGCCATTTTTCACTGGTGAACTGGGTCCCGTTATCCGTGAGGATAGCTTGCAGGTAACCCCAACGTGGAAAGATTCCTCGAGCTGCGGTCTGGAAGTGGAGGTAGAGACATCATCTCCCACTCTTCATCGGCCTTGGTGCATACATCTGGGTCTGGTTGGCGGGATAGGGCATCTGGAAGATTGCTGTTCTTGCCCGGGCAGTGCTGTACCTCATAATCTAATTTGGTCAGGAACGTGTCCCACCGCCCGTGCTTAGCTTTGACATTACCGAGACTCACGTAGCCATTGAAGAGCTTTGCTGTCTGTCCATAATATAAAGTGATTGCCTTCCAGATAATACCTATATTTTAGAACTGCCCAGACAACAGTTAAACATTCTTGTTCATTTATGTGAAAGCATTGCTCGGTGGCATTTAGCCTCGTGATAGCATACACTGTCACCTAAGATTGGCAGTTGGGGCGCTCTTGATAGAGAACAGCTCCTAGGCCATTCTGGCAAGAGTCGGTTTGAAGTATCAGTGGGCTCTCCCATTGAGGCCGGTGGAACTGCTTGATATTCTGGAAGCTTGCTTTTAAGGCTTGAAAGGCAGCACGGTGCTCTGGTTCCCACTGCCAACAGGCTTCTTTTTCAACTAATGGGTGTAAAGGTGCAGTGTGTCTGGCTACATCAGGCACACATTCCCTGAGCCAGTTGCACAGTCCGAGGAAGCCGCACAAATGTTTCTTGGTGGCTAGTTCTTCTGCTTCCGCGATACCCCTTATCAAACTTGCTTGCTGGTAATTTCCCTCGGGAGTAACCACATGACCTAGGTAATCAATGGAAAATTTCCCAAAATGGTTTTGTGAAAACATCACCCCATGTAATTCTAGGTATTCCAAGACCATTGAAGGTGACTGAGGTGCTCTTCCCACGACTCTGAGCGTATTAGGATGCCATCCAGATAGGCAAAGCAGAACTGGCCTACATATTCTGTGGGAATTTCGGTCGACATCAGTCGCTGGAACATGGCTGGTACATTTTTCAGGCCAAATGGCATGACTCAAAATTGGAGTGTTTCTCCATCCGGGGTGGTAAAGGTGGTATTTTCGGCTGTCTGGGTGCACAGCGATCTGCCAGTACCCTGACTGCATGTCGAGGGTACTGAAGACCTTGGATTCTCCTATGTCTCGCAATGTGTACCTTAGGTTGATAGCTCAAGGAGCAATTTATAGGATGGGTGGCATTGTTTAGAGCTTTATCGTTAACACAAAATAGCAGCTGGCCATTCTTCTTCGGGACCAAGACTATGTGTGAATTCTCTTATGACCAGGAAAAAGCAAACAAATCAACAATTGTCAAAAACCGGCTGTAGGTGCATCTTATTTTAAAAATTCACTAACTTTGTCTGGGAAAAAACTGACAAGTCCATTTTAAGCAACAAACACATAATAATACCTTGTGCAAATGTAGGCAAGTTAGCTTTGTTGTGGCTACGTTTGGGAGAAAACAGACAAGAGGACTTGTATTAGTGTTGTAAAATTTTAGAAACACTTGAATGGGAAAAAGCAGACACGTTGACTTGCCTGGATTTACACGTAGATTGATGGTTAGGGAAACAGACAAGTTGACTTGTTTATTTTTGCACAGCATTTCTTAATGACATAACCTATTATGCTCTCTACTCTCATAAGTGGACAAAAGGCAGAACATGCATGACAGTGTGTAGAGTCTTGCTTATAAAGTGGTGTTTACTTAGTGATTTAATAGTAGTAATAATTTATGAAAGTGAATATTTAACTGTTTTGACTATTTTGGTGAGTACAATTGTTATAGATAGCCTACATACACTTGTATCTCAATGCTTTATGTGAGTAACATGGCTACATAACCTTGACGCATGCCCTACCTCGTAAGGTAAGTGGTTAAGCCGCTGACTGACCTCTCGGAATCACAAGTAGGCCTACTGCGGCATAAGTGGCTAACATCATGGGCCTGACGAGTCGTGGAAGGTCTAGATTTCATGGGTGGCTGCTTAGTGGTAGGATACCATCAGAAACGAGGGGAGTCAAACCCAAGAGTTAGGGGAAAAAAGGTAGTTTACCGACCATGGAGTTCTAACTTCCTAACTATAAGAGTTGCCAATAATCGAGATTCCAGCTGTCCCAGGAATATGAAGTGATGATATGGTTAAGCGATCGTGGGTGTGGTGATGGGTGACCTGGTTGGGCAAATCGGGGTTATACGAGCAGGGCGAGTGAGTCAACGTGTTGGAATATAATTCGACGAGGGAGGTACCTCACATGGTCGGGGTACTCCTTTTGGCGGGAGTCGAAACCATACAGTTTTGCTCGATACCAGTTTAATGACACAGAAGTTAGGAAGCTCTACCTCTGCCGGGTGTTAAACCCAAATAAGCTTACCAGATGAGAGTTTGATGATGCTGGAAGTGGTAGGTGCCTGACTAGGTATGGTGTCAACGGGAGTAGCACTGGCTATAGACGATGACTCCTTTATTTGGGTATGGCGTTCTCCCTCCGGGTGATCCCAGGCCAAGAGGCACCTAAATTTATCCAAAAGGGATTCATGCTCGAGGGGAATGAATGGAGAGATTGGCCGAGGGATGCTTTCGATAGCTTACAACTGGGTTCGACCTCCGGTGTGTCACCTTCAAAGGTGTCTGCTCTTTCAGCTCGCACTAGGGCACGACGTTCCTTTTACCGTTGTCTACTCTGCAGTCCTCCCCTTCTGCTAAACATCTGATCCCTGGTAAAGCTCGCTATAACACACAGTTCCTCTCCAGTGGGAGTGAAATTACCTGGCACAATTACACAGACCACTAGAAGTCCAATGAAAGGAAACTAGAGACAAAGAAGGTAAACGGAAAATAATTTAACATAAGTTTTATTTACTGAAATAAGAAAAGGGGAAGTCCCAGCTAAAATCGACTACAGTAAAAATTTTCTAACTGACTAAATGGGTAAGACTAATTACAAATTACGTAAACTAAACAGGCGAAGGCAAACGGGTAAAATAAATAAATAAATTAGAATGCCAATATCTAATCAAACACGTTGACGGTATACTACATGCTACCCACAGTATAAACAAAAGTTACCGAAAGTTAATCAGGAGGTAAACTAGGACGTGCCAGCTTGTTACAGCGGAGTCACAGAAGTTGACTTGGGTAAAGGGTTACCGGGGGTGTGGAGTAGGATTTATGTCGGACGTGAAATGCTGTCCTCGTGGTCAGTGGGTGCAGTTGAGGACGAGCTGTTTGCAAGCTGCTAGGAGGCTGCAGTCTTCACACTCTGCAGAGTGGAGTAAGGCCGTCTTGCAGGCTTCCAAGTGGTGCACCGTATTGCAGGTCGTGGAGAGGAGAGAGAGCAGTTTCAAACTGAGAGCCCAGCATATCTGCCGGTGCTGGATGCTGGACTTCTATTTCTACTGAAAATTTTCTGATCAGCAATTCTTCGGGGTGCGAGGGTAGCGTAGCCTTCCAGTGCAAGGATACATTATCTGAAGTGCTGGAGTGCCGCTCATTTCTTATAGCCAATTGGAGGCGACGACAAATTAAAACACCTTGTCCTGAGGCGGACGGGTTGTGACGTCACAAGGCCACAGGGGTGCTGCCATCTCTGGGGTTGATACAAACTTCTTCCAAGGCTAAACAAAGGGTAGTGGAATATCACAAATATTTATTTTATTCACGGGAGTAACGCTTGCATGCAGGATTCCGGGCAGGCAATGCATATTGTAATTACGTGGGTTAATTACAGTTACGTATTCGGCTGTCCAGGCTTGTGGAATCTCCTTGCTCAATACGTTTATTTTATTTTGCTACTGTTATGACTTCCTCCTGAGCTCAGCTTGCTCGTAGATGGGTCGAAGTCGTGCGTAGAGTGCGCACTTGCACAGCGCAGCATGTTGGCATACCTCAACCTTCAAAGTCAGATTGTTAATAATGACTGAACATATGTGTTGCAGTTAATTTCAAGTGATTTAACAAGTTATTATGTTTGTTATGAAATGTTTAGTTCAAGAACAAAAACAATTGTTCAGTTAGCAAGTGAATCTTCAGGCTCACACACATACAGTGAAATGTTAGGTTCTTCATCAAATGTGGACAACAATGAATCTTGTATAATTTATGCAATAAATGAAACATTTATATTTGTACAAAATGATGTTGAGATCTGTGTAACAAGTTTAAATGATTTAAATTACAGCATATGTGATATATCTTCGCACAATGAAGGAAGCTCTGAACATCAAACTGGATGTTTTACAAGTGTAGCTGTTTATTCAGACCTAGACATTGAAGAAGCACCAGTACAGACAATCCCATTGGAGGTCGTGATGCAATCCTTAAACTCACCTTTGGGGTATCATATTGAAAATGATGTCCTCAATAATGATAACACTACAGAGGATACAGAAATTTGTAATAAAGAAATTGATGACATAGTAGATGTTACTAATGAAAACACAATAGAAAATTCTGAGCAGGTGGTAAATGAAGATAATACTGAACAGACCGCAGAAAATACAGGAACTGATGATGTAGCAAATTATCCCGATTGGACTCTTAGTGATGATGAGCCTCCCTCTAAAAGAATGCATTACTCTTGTGACAAACATACTATAACTGAATCAACGAATCATTTTTCAGAAAATATTCCACAGAAATGTAATTCTCGTAGAGCACAGAATGAAAGGTAAATGTCTATAAATAATGGGAATGCATATGTTACAGCAGATGGAAAAGTAAAAGACGCAAGAGTGTTGAAGCCTTGGCCTGACTGTCGTATACAGTGTAGAAGTAAATTTTCTGGCCGGGGGGGGGGGGGGGGGGGATTTTTTTTTTTTTAAGAGCATTGGCAAATGGCTGATAATAGAGATAAAAGAGTTACGTATGAGAGTAACCACGTTGAAACGTATGAAAAAATATCATGCAGACCACACAATGTTGAGGAAAACAAGCATAAATTTGGATTTACCACCAATACCTATTATTTGTAAATAAACGGTGAAAGAATAAACGTTTGTAAAGGCTGGTTTCAGACAGCATTAGGTGAAACTAAATGCTTCATAGAATTAACAGTGCAAAATAAATTGTCCAGTAGTGATTCTGGAATACCAGTGTCAGACAATAGAGGAAGAGAACCACACAAATGGTCTGAATCTGTCAGGGATGTTGTTAAGAAACATATACAATCTTTCCCGGCATATGAAAGCCATTACACCCAGAGCACAACAACCAAAAAATGTTTGCAGTCTCATCTGAATCTTACAAAAATGTACGGGCTATATAAAACTAGATCAACAAATCCTGTATCGCGAAATATTTACGAAGGCATATTTCATTCTCTAAATTTATCTTTCAAGAAACCTAAAGTTGATACGTGTAACAAACGTGATACTGTAAAAAAACCAATAGCGATATCTGCAGAAGACATGGCAAAGAACAAGACTGTTTTAGAAGAGCATCAAACAAGTGCTGATGAAGCATATGAGAAAAAGAGGGAGGACAAAGATAAAGCCAAAGTTAATCCTAGCTACAAAGTTTTTTTCATTTGATATACAACAATATCTCCTATGCCTGTATCTCAACACATCTGTATCATTTTATAAGAGACAACTATGGGTATTTAATTTAACTGCTCATGACTGTGCAAAAAAAAAGAGGTAAAGTGTTTAATTTGGCACGAAGGTATTGCTAATCGTGGTGCCAATGATATTGCCTCATGTCTGTTAAAACTTACTGATAATTTACCAAGGGATGTCAAACATGCTGTGTCTTACTTCGACACATGCCCAGGGCAAAATCGGAATTCGTATGTGGCTGTGATGTTTAGTTGTGCTCTACAACGAAATAATCTTCAGTACATTGACCACAAATTCATGGTACCAGGCTATACGCATCTCAAATGTGACTATGACCATTCGGCTACAAAGAGACAAAAAAAGAAGACTCCGGTTGAGCTTGCTCATCCTCAAGATTGGTACCAACTTGTACATTCCACATCATGTAAAAACAAATTTGATCTGTACGAAATGAAAAGTGGCTATTTTTTATGATTTTGGATCAATTCTGAAACAACAATTGGTATTAAGTAATAAAAATAACTGTGGTGAAAAGATTGTCTGTTCAGAAATACGATGGTTGCGGCACAGTTGCAAATTTTGAGAAATTCAATGCAAAACAACATTAAATGAGGCAGAACCATTCCATATTTTAAATTTAAAAAGAAAAGAACATCCAAAGCCAACGGTAACATTTGGCAAGCTGTATAATGGACCACATAAAATAACAAAAGAGAAGAAAAAGGACCTTATCAATTTGCTTCCTCTCATCGAATATAGACCCTGACTTAAATGACAGTGACACTGAAGTTGAAAATAGCTGGACTGATTTCACGTGTGTTTGGAAAATGTATCAAGTGCTGTAATCCTTCACGTATTATGAACTTATTTTCAAGTGAATTTTGCAATTTCAATGTTTATTTTCCATAACATTGGGATTCTTTTCATGTCTGTCATTTTATTTTTTCTCTGTTTATGTTGTATGCAGGTAAGTTAGTAACATTATGTAGAAAAGAATTCTCACTGTATAAGTGAGCATTGCAAACACTAATGAACAAAAGTGAACAGTGCACTTTAAAATAATGTTTGAATTTTATATTTGAAAGATTTATAGTAATTACTATGTAATTATTAATACCAATTTTGATTTCCTTCATTCTTATGGATTCTCTAAACTACATGAGTTATGATAGTGAGTAATATCTTGTTATATTGTACTTTTATTGAATTATGTTCAGCCAGACAAGTCAAGCAATATATGTATGCAAAACCATACAAGTCCAACCTAAGTTTTTTAACATATTTTTTATACATAATAATACAACATATTGTAAACTGAATAATTTATTTTGAATTTCAAAATACCAAATTTATGAAAACTTAATTTCATATGTGGTTGAAATATAGCACATTTCGTGTGTCATTTTTGAAAATTATTTTTGCTCTACTGAAAAAACCACATTAGACATGTCTGTTTTTTCCCTGACAACAGAGAATTATATGGTGAATCTGAAGGCTCCACGATCCCTTGTTCCTTCATTTCCTCAATTTGGTCCAATATCAGCTGGTATTGCCTAGCAGATACCCTGTAGGAATGGTTGTAGAGGGTGTGTTTGTAGTCGGCCATATTTTGTGTTGGATTGTCCTCATTTTACTGAGTGATCCTCCATGCCCGAAGGTGCTGACACATTCGTCTAGGATATTCTTCAATCCCTGGGACTGTGTTTCAGGGAGTTGGTGATTGATATCCTCGGCTTTTACGGCTGGCAGGATGACGTCGGGGCAGTGTTCCCAATTGACTGGTACGGGGTGTTTGTCGCCCTGGTATACTTTATGTTGGCCGTGATCCATTACGCACTGCTGTTGGTGGAGCCAGGGGTGACCAAGTATCACGGCTTCATGAATGTCAGTGGAGACAACAAATTCAGCTGGTTTCGAATTTATATAGGTCGACTGTGAGAGTGGTCTGGTCGATAATTTTTCGGGTGCAGTCACATTTAAGCCATTCTTACTGCACAGATTTGCGGATGGGGTGATGCCCTTTGTTTGGCTGTGAGGATGTCACGCCACACAAAATTTCCTGTGCCAGCTGTATCTAGTAAGGCAAGTACTCTTCTCCCATTTCTTGCCACTTAAATGTGGGGGCTTCAGGAGGTTTCACATCTTTGTCTAAGAGTTGTATGATGGGCCCTCGTTGTCCAGTGGGGTAGACCCACTATGCCCACCAGCTGCGGCATTTCCTACCTGCCGGGTGGATTTCTTAACGACTGGTTGCTTCGGAGTGTCAGTGCTCGGGTTGCACCACTTCTCCTGCTCATCCCTCTCCAGTTGGCTTGTGTGGGCAATCTTTGTTGAAATTATGTTCTGGACAGAATCAGCATTTTGGAAGCTCTGGAGTGGGGGGGGGGGGGGGATGATGGCGGGGGAGGGTTTCCTCTTCACTATGATGTCTTGTCTGGTTCCTCAGGCTCGCTGACTCAAGGCAGATCCAGTATAGCCTGTGCCTTGAAGTTTCGGTCAGTCTCTTTTGTCCTGTCTATTTGCTTATCTACTGTGAGCGGCTTGGGTATAAGTAGGAAATTTCTGAGTTTGGGTAGCAGCATGTCTGTCACGTGGCGCACACAGCTCTCTTCGTATTTAGTCCGGGAAAATCTGCTTAAACATCTGAACTTTCCTTTAGACAAATATTTCATCTTCTTCGTCTGCAGTCTGGGTACGACTATAAAAATTAGTGGTGAGGTTGGCTAGCACTTCTTCATTAGTGAACTGAGCGGTGAGGTGGATACTCAGTTGTCCCCACTCAGTGATAAATCCGCCATATTTATTCCACCACTTCAGGGCTTTACCATTGAGCATGGTCTGTGCCCTGCTTACCCATTGTTTTGGTGGAATTTCATTGCTACAAAATTATTTTTCGCATTCTGTTGTGAATGTGAGTGGGTCCTCATGTGGATGTCTCGCAAATTCGGGGGTTTGGGGTTCCCCTGTGCATCAGGTTGCTTGGGCGGTATTCGGCGGCTCGCCGACATACCTCACAGCAATAAAATAGGACAGGCCTTGTTACCCTTTTTTCAGGCCACCCTATTCAACTGTGGTGACATGGTTCTGAACATAAGATGCAGCAGACTATGTAAATTCTGTGTCTCGGCATGTCACCCAGTTGCAAAAAGTTGTTTGTCTAATATGGCATTCCTCACATATGAATTCCAGTCCGTCGGTGTACCGCATTTCATCAGCCCACCCCAGGCAGGCATAATGAAATTTATGTTGGCAATGCGTGCACTCTATGCTATATGTCCTAGTGTTGGAACAAGTGGGTTTATGGCAATGTTCAACAATGGCATCCAGCCATATTTACTTTGGTTTGCTTGGGTTCATTCACTTCTGTGTTAGACATAATGGCTAGGTTTCTTGAGCACCAAAGGATATTTTAGGACTCCCCAGAGTCTGGTTTGTTGGTGAATAACTCCTGACTAGGTCACTTAGGCTCGGGGTCACACTGGCATAGTTCTGCTTAGTTACCATAGTTAATTAAGCGCAAAGGCCCCACAGTGCAGAAAACTCCTTGACATGTGACGTCCCTTTAACAGTGGACGCACATCATGGCCTACGTGGTTTTGGTTGGTGTGAGAGCAGACACACTGGGGTGAATTTGAACTCTGATTTGCTTAGCGTGGGTCAGGAGCCCGGCCTATACAAGACTGGCACTGTGGCTTTCCGGCTTGGCACAAAGTTGGGGATGGCGAGTATAACCTTCCCTCTGCAACCCACTCTCACTTTTATACCTCTGCGATTGGTGGCCGGTGGACGCTGCCACCAGGAGGTGGTGCTCTGATGGGTCGGCTGTGTCTGGCATTGTTGGTCGTCCTGGGTGGGTCGGAGAGTTGGTGTCCCGTGATCCAGGGGTTGGCGATACCATAGCAGGGTTTCTCATCCTTGAGGAAGGTCTGAATGATGGGATGAATCTCTCCTTCGGTCTTGACAAGGGGGTTCAAATAAAACTGGAAGGGCAGCTGGGAGGACTGGTCTCTCCAGGCGGCAAGAAACTTGAGCTCTTGAGCTCGTTCCCAGTGACTTAGACTGTCAAGTACAGTAGCATTTGAGTCAAGCCCTTGTTTGTACTTGTACGTGGTAGCAGCCTTTTTATCCCTCTTTTGAATACCCCGCTAACGAGAGTAAGGCATAAGGATGAAGCTTTCTACCAGCCCCGTGAAGGTAGAACAGGTGACATTCGTCCTTATCTAGGTGTACTTTCGCGTATCGCAATTGACAGGCCAGGACTATCCCCTTATCCATGTGTCCAGCACCAGAAGCGTGGTGGACGGAGTATAACCTGGACTACTTGTCTAGCCACTGAGAAGTTTGAATGCCTAGTGGCTGTGGCTCTACCTTTCTGTACACTGGGGTGTATAGAACGGGTGGCCATATAATGTGTGGGTTTTGACATACGAGTATCCCAGAAAGGGAACTCGAAGTTATGCACTAGTTTCAGAAAACTGGGTTCAGAAAATATTCCATGGTATCCTGCTGTCCCTTGTCAGACCTGATGTCTACTAGGAAGGGTACAAGCAATACTGGGAATAATATTCTTAAGATGGATAAAAATGTGTTTACTCCTGAAAGGAAAAAACACTGTGGTATGTACTACAGCCTATCAAACAAACAAGAGTTGAACGAAAGCTGGCTATGGTAATCAGGTGAAGGTGACCTGGTTCTGAACTGATAAGGTAGGAAGGTTATGTGGTTATAAGAACTTGGCTTAACTAACGCTACATGTTGTCCTGAAGGGAACGAAAGTGTTAAGTGTTTGACAACTTAAATGAAGGGGGTTTCTGAAAGTTCTCTGCGAGGTGTAGAGATGTACCCCAGTAAATGCCACATTGACCAGAGAAAAGCGAGAGAGACCGGATTTTCCAATTACTTTTACCACCCTAGTGTAGGACTGCGAGTCACCCTCAGGGCACTTAAGGGTGTTGGATACCAAGAAATAATTGTTCAAATTGCATGCATTGCATGTACTGCAATTTTCCTAAAATAAAAAAATAATTGGAACATATATTATTTAAATAATTTGATGTCAAATCCAAAATTTTTCTGTTCTGCTGCAGCCAATGTGGTATTCAATCACAAACAAATATAACACACAACAAGGTTCAAAAGATGTACTGTATAAAGCGCCAGAAAATACACAAAATTGATATAAAACCAACACATAGTTTTGTAAAACATTAACTACAAAAATGTTCATTGATTAATTGCCAAAAGCTCGTATTAAACACTCAATTAATTCATTAAAAGAGTGGTTTTACCTTTAAAACAGTAAATTACAATTATTCTGGCTCATTAATGAACCTCAATTAAACATATTAGGGGCTCTTCAAAATACAATATTGAAACACCATCACAAAATTACGCAACAAGAGCTTGGCTAAAAAAACACACTAATTAATACTGGCTTCATAAGCTGAATACATTAAATATCTCTCATATAATTTCAGCTATCACAAAGCACATATGTTAACTAATACTGATACGGTTTTGGCTAAACATTTTAAATAGGTACATGAAAGACGAGGAATGGCAGCCAGGTACAGTCCATCACAACCTTCTTTGGATAAAAACGTAAATATTAAAACTTTATAAAAATATCATAAAAAATTATTGAAAGAGGTGGCAGTTCTTAAGGAACCCGTACAAAGCACCTATTCCTAAAATTATGGACGACACAAAAATAAAAAGATCTAAAAGGTGAGAGTCGTAGACAAGTGATTAGCTGAAAAATATCAGTAGCTGGACAAGCCAAATGGGGCTGCTGGCAGTGACGACACAACACATTAAAATACAAGGTAAGACACATATTGACCCGGTTTAGTTACTCAAAACATAATTTACAAGGTGCAATGAAACAGAATTTTTAAAAACTCTAACCACTGCATTCCCTGCTAACAGCACACACTACAACACACAACATTGCTGAAACTACTAAGAAGCCCAAAATTATTATAAAGCACGCCCATGACTCACCATTATACACCTGTTTCTCAACCGGCTGCTCAGCCATAACACTAACAGAACATTTTAAAAACTTTCACGTCGCACTCGACGGATTACAGAGAATTATGAAATGGTACGTTGTGCAAAGTATACATGATGATCAGCTGTTAACACCCATATATCCAAGTGTAGCTTCAACGCGCTTCAAGTGAGAAATACCGGGAGAATAGGAGGGGAAGGCATGCATGCCTATTTATTAACAGTATTAACACTCTTTAATCACAGCAAAAACTGTGACGCACTTAGAGGGATATCAAGGATAGGGGATTGAGGGGAAGAAAGAGGAGTGGAGCCGAGTACCAATGAGAGGTCACTTAGCGCTGGCTGTCCGAGTGTTCGTTAACAAAACTAATCAATGGTGGCAGTGCCACCGTCACACCATAATAACAGATACTAACAAAGTTGTACAAATGAAAAGATTTCCAACATAAAATTATGCCATGCACTACTGTGCCATACACATGTAATCACCAAATACTACCAGGCCACACATGTAAAAAAAAAAAGTTAAATATAAAAATATTTTCTAAACTGCATGAATTGTAATTTTGTGATAACATTTCTGTCATGTGGTAACCCACTGCATTAGTTTAGATGTCAATTTTTTTCACTTGTATAACTTAGTATTGTTACTATGACAGTAGAATAAAATTGGATTTCACATCAAATTATTAAGTGTAAAAATCTTTTAATAGAAGAAAATTGCATTATACATACATAATGCATACAAGTTGAACAATGTTTGGTACAATTATAAAATAATTAATTTTTTGTATCCAACACCCATGATGGCATTTGAAAATATATGATTCCCTTGAAGTGAGTAACGTGTAATAACAGGGTGAGGAGAGTCAGAGCTAGTTATTATTTGAACATTTAGTTTTGAACTGACGTAAATAATTTTAACCACAAAAATTCTGATTTTGTAATTTTTTTCCCTCTTTACCAATTTGAATTATCTACCTACGTAGTTTCAATACGAAATTAATCTATTCATATTGCATAACACTTGAGCAAGTCAAGCTATTGGCAGCTAATAGTGAAAACCAATTGAAAGTTAAAAGCTCAACTATTTACAGTAATTGCCAGTTATATGTGATTTCTTAAATTTACATTGCATTGAAATTAATTTGGTTTTGAAAATAGGTTAAGTTTTTTTAGAGATTTTTTTTTCTTTCAATTATACATTACTTTTACCCTCTCTTCTCCTATAATTTTTAGTAGTGTTGTGTCCACATAGTCTTATTCAGTTCATGTATATATATTTTAGTCATGATTTTGGATATCTTGTTGTACATCCGTTGCGTATGTTTTGGTTTATGTCTTATGCATTACGAAGCCGGGAAAGCTTCTAAATGATTATAATCAACCACATATTTACACGTACCTGTCCTTTATCAAAATAATCTCCTATTATTCTCAGTACATATAAGGTACAAAATGGCTATGCCAAGCATGGGACTGTACAGATATATACATATTGTCAGCATGAGTTAACATAAAATAACACATTTCACAAGCTTAAAAATTTATGTATGGTGTATCAAAACACTTTGTATAATTTACAAACAAGAAATTAGATCTGCCTGAAATATGTGTTGATCTTATTTAAAGAAAGTTATTCTATATTAATAATATTTTCTGTTAACACAATCGAGATTTTATTTTACAATTACACTACTTTGCACTGAATTTTTGTTTTGGTATCAATATTTATTACAGGTAATTCCTAATGGCTAAACACAAACCTTAATAAGGAATGTCTTCAAAGCATCAATTTCTGAAACTTGCAAAAATTTCAGGGCAATCTCTTCAAATGATGACTGCGTTTCAGCATAGTGAAGAGCACTCTTCTCATACCTGATGAAGATGTGAATCGGGTAAGGTATCAAGCATGCAAAATTAAAACTGAATACAGAGAGTGATCAAACTTTTTATGATTTAAAATGAAAGACCATAAATATGCATATTATAACAGCAAGAATATAAATTCATTACACTTATTTCTTTTTACTTTGCTGTAGCTAAAAATTTGTGTTGAAGACACATAGTATATCGTTTTTCAAGGCTATATATATATATATATACACACACCACATACACGCGCGCACACGCCCACACGCGCGCGCGCACACACACACACACACACCCCCCCCCCCCCCCCCCCCCCCCCCCCCCACCCACTCACTTGTAATACAAAATGAGTAACTCAAAATATTTTTTAATGTGCATATTAAATAAAAACTGATTTCAGTAATTGATGGCACTAAAATATTTATAACCAAGCTGACATGGAAAGAACTGCTAAATAAATGAAAATAAATAAAATAAAGTACTAAATACACATGAAAAGAACAAAAAAAAAAGTGACTTTAAACTGAACAGTTTATTTGGACACAGCTGCTGCACTACCATAAGTTACCCAAAATCTGTGGCTCTGAAGAGGGGATTGAAGATTACTAGAAGAACATTATCCAATAGGATGGCTCTGCTACCTGAGCAACAAAAATTGGGTTCGATTCCAGGTACAATTGACACATGCCATCTAACATATAGGCCTGATCACCACTATCACCTCACCTTGACCCCTCCCATCACAAGTATGGATGTGAGCAGTCTTGGACATGGGTTAATTTTTCCCTAAGCTGGCGTATATACCAAATGCTGGACCAACAGTTGCCATTTTGCAACCTTGTCTAGCTTGGCCGCCACCCACTTCCCTCCTGCCCTCTCTCTTGCACATAATCAGCTTGTGCAGCTGTTGTGGAGTGAAAGTAAGAATGAGCAGTGTGTCAACCCCACTCACATCTGACCCTTGGGACGTCTGCATGCAGGTATATATATTGAGTTATAGACCCACAAAAGACAAGTTGTTATTCAGCTATCACCTGCTTATCTTCAACAAGCATCATGATCCCCCACCACTTGAATCACTAGCCAACCATAATTACAGGCGAGCAGTATTAAGCACTAGAAAGAGACAGTTACCCTTGAAGGTGTCTGGAGGCCACGCTCGCCACGTCATCCACCTTAACTAGATCAGCAACTCACGTCCTAAAGACTGTTACGCAATTAGTAACCAGATGAGGCAACATTATTTTTGATGTGTATGGGGCCACTCATTTGCATGTGTCAGATCTGGCAGGGGTTTTATTGAGCTTGGCATTAAAGAATCTGACAGGTACAGTTTCCCACAGTAGAGTACTGATAATTTTGAATATATCCTGCAGCACTTTATTCAGGAGTTTTCGACTACTTACTGAGAGAGGACATCCTTATTTGTTAATTTGCCATTATCTTATGCCCCAATCAAACCAGTTACCTACCACATACACAGGTACTTCTCAGCAAAGAATAGGGGAACCGGACACACACTCTCAGACAGAAAACAAGACAATTCCTGCTGCCGGCAATTGCACCTCAAGGGAGAGATCATCATCACAACTCGATGCCTGGTGTTGTAGCTGTTCCACTTGTCTTGGTTGGACCAAAGTCCTTCGGACACGATAGTCAAGCACAGTACCGGGAAGCCATCACTAGGTCACACCCAGGTTTATTCCTAGTTAATATCACCATCCCATCAATCCAACAAGCCACTACGATTCACTTACCAGGTGTTGGAATTGGAATACCGGTAACTTAGATTCTGGCACATACAGGTAAAAGCTAGACACTGAGTCAACTGATACAACTATGTACAATCCAGCGCAATTCACTGCCAAGTGTAAAGGGGAGCAAGGTCTCTACCTGATCCCGATCTTCCATCAGAGGGGAACACTTTTACACTTCTGCCAAGCTGAATGCAGTAAGTAACAACAAAAATTGAACAAAAAAAAGGTGTGTGTGTGTGTGTCTAATATATATATATATATATATATATTTGAATGCTTGTTGTATTAAATGTATTTTTATATAATTTATAATAGCGCAATTATATGTCATAAATAGAAGCACATTTCATTTGCGACGATGTTAGATTTCGTGAAATTCTCATAACTATAACAACAAACACATAAAAGATCACCTTTTATTGTTTTACACAATTCAGAGCTCGCTTGACTGAAAGCAATGAATTACGTGTATCACAAAATTTTAATTCTACAGGCTAATGGACAAAGAACCTTGTACTGAGAAACAGATACTAAGACACTAAAATTTGAAGCTTGAATTATGTAGTTGGCTTTATCACTCTGTTTACGAAAATTCATTGACAATTAAAGAAATATCAAATTTAGTTTAGGAAATCGATGTGTAGGAATTTATGAATATGGCTCGCTATAAGTTGAAAGTAAACACAATCAATGAGTCCACGACATTACATGCATTACACGTGTGTCTTAGAAATAAGATGTAGGTAATAAACCAGGGAATTACAATGAGATAAATATAATTAAAACAACAAATACCTACACATTTACATCCTAACCATATGTGTATGTATTTATAAATCATTAAATGCATTGTGTACGTGTACATAAATAAACTATATGTAAATATTCTCATATATGCACTGGTGGGGTGAATTACACAAAGTAAATAACTTTTCAAATGTGTTGCAATTACAGTAAAACTTTGTTAAAAAGTTTCTGAAGGGACTGAAAAAAATAATACTTATTAACTACGAAAACTTCTTAAAAGGGTCAAATGTGGGACAGATGTGCAGATATACAAGGTGCACAATTTTTCAACTTATTAAGCAGGAAAACTTCTTAAGTGGGAACTTCTTAACTGAGTTTCACTATATGTTGCCAAAAAAGTAAAATTATGGCATTTAACGATTTTTAACTTATCCCAAAACTAGTGTAATGCGACACATTGTTCCGCATCATTCTACAAAGTAGGCTACATGCCGGAACAAATAAGTATTAGAAAAAGTTCATCATTTACCATATTTGCAACTCTTTCGAAATTAAACATCAAACTGATTTGCATGCAAATAATTCCATCTTGTAGTATGTTTTGTTGTAAAACATGTTTTGTAACATTAAATTGCTGTATACCTTTCCAAAAATGTGAAACATGGTGGGAATATTTAGTATTAGTACCATATTGACTTTCTGAAATATGTAATTCGCAATAACAGCTGAAACAGGGAGTGGATGGGGAAGAAAGAAAGAAAGAAAAAATTCTCTCTTTTATCCTTGAATAATTTATAATGTGCATGTATATAAAAAGTGTTTTTGTTTTAATGTACAGGCCTTTATGAGATCCTATCATCTATCTCATATTTATTGTAGTGAGTAAACATTCAAACAACATGTACTAATCCTTTTATACATAACTAGTTAGATATCCTCCATATATAAGCATATATTAATTACATTTAAATAATCATCCATTAAAGAGACACTTATGTAAGAACAGATCGTAAAATGAAAGACACAGACTTCTAAGTAGTTGTCATTAGCTTTGACATGAATGATACTTAAGAGTGGAATAATCAAGGTCAGAAGTGATTGCAAAGTAGGTAAACACACATATATATATATGTGTGTGTTGGATGTGTGTGTGTGCAGGTGCATATATTCATTCTCTCTCTCTCTCTCTCTCTCTCTCTCTCTCTCTCCCCCCCTCTCCCTCTCCCTCTTAAATACATTTACTGTATGAATAGGAATGAACACCCCAAACAAATACACAAACAGGAAGAGAAAATACTTTTTGATGTACCTGATAAGTATCTGTACATTCAGTAAGCAATAGTACAATGAAAAAAACCTCCATTATTTTCACCTTACTTCGGGCGTTAAAATGGACCAAGTGTTAAAATCACATATAATTATTCTTAAAATTCATATCTTACGGGGAAATGATTATTGGTTATAAGTTTTAAAATAGCCTTTATTGTTCACAGCATTAAAAAATCACAATGAAACTGATAATGGTCATGTAGTAAAATAATACAAATTGTCTGCCTAGATAAGTTTTGTTGTAAAAATTATTTTACAACCATTTTTAAACTAAAGTTCGTATTAGGTGTAATGCTCTTGGTTAGTTACATTACATAATGAATTCATTTTTTTAAAATAGAATTATTTTGGGAACTGTTATAAGCGGGAGTTTTCATGAGCAAAAACTTTGGCAAACTACATAAATAACAGTGCCACGCATGAAATGTTTAGTTTATATTGTTTGGATATTACTCATTTACCACTCTGAGTGCTACTGATGTCATATGATGTTCGTCTAAGGCAACTGTTATATAGAGTTTGCTGAAATTTTATGATGTCTGCACTCTTCAAAGACACTGGCGATGTAACACTACTTCACCAGCAGTTTTCATAATGTTCACTGTAACATTATATTGCGTCGGCAATGCTCAAAGAGTACATTATGAAAATGAATACACGTGATTTGTAAATAATGTTACTCACCAAGTGACATTCTCAGGTAACATTACTTCACTGGGACATGATCACTCAGCATTTGGCTGATAGTCAACCAATAATGAATGTCGTAGTAAGCGTGTCTGGTCTATTGTGGACCAATAGTACAATATTATCGGCACCGCAGAGACCAACAGAACAAATGTCCATGTAGCGATAGATAATGTGACTCACTTGTGTGTCTTAGATGACTGTAAATCTGTTCTACTCTCAAAGTGTTTAAGAAAATGTGGTGAAGTGTGGGGCAGGATTGTGCATGTAAAAATTTGTTTAACTGAAAATTAAACAGTCCTTAGTATGGTAATGCTAGTGAAATTTGAGGCTCGCACATACTCAATTTGTTATTCCAAACCCATCCTAAAAAAACTGCAAATCGCATATATTAGTTGCAGAAAAATTTAATTTCACAATTGTGACCCAACCAGTTGGATATAAGTGCTTTGTGGTGGGGCAAAAGTGTGCACAAAATGGAACATTGGGAAATTAAACAATGGCTTCAGAATGTTCGAAAATACAAGTGATTGCATATTTACCGACAAAGATTGTAACAATAATCACATAAAAATTGCATTGCAACAGTCTTGGAAACACCTAAACATTATCCAAATTCATCATGATCTTCTGTGAACCACTCTTCATGCGAAGCACATAATACATCTTTGTTCACATTTGTTTCATTGTTTTAATCCTGGAACACAAGTTAATACATTTTCCAGTTCTAATGTAAAAGTAATACTTTCGTTCAATAGCTAATGGCTTATTGTAGGAATTATTTGGTTTGTCCAGTATTCTATCTCTGAAATTCAAGTGATCAGTTTGTAATTATTCTTTATTTTTTGGCATTTTGAAAATCCCTCCATCAGTTTTGGCTTAGTTAAGTGGCACATTTTCCAAAATGTACATCTTTCAGTCAGTTATCCCTCAACATTTCCTGAAAATTATAAATAAAATTATATAATGTTTATAAATGTAACTGCTTATACCAAAACAGGTTCTACTATACCTATTTCAAGTAAAAAAATCATACTTTAAAGCCAACATTTTTAATCAGAGAAGCTTACTTTTGTGAAGAAATATAATCAACATACACACACACACGCACGTGCATGCACACACACACATGCATGTGCGCACACACACACATGCATGTGCGCGCACACACACACACAACTTTTTAATATTTATTATACGTTGATGTGCGCTCCTATCTCTGTGATAGTGGTTAAGGCACTGACCGCCCTCCCGAGTTCAAGTAGTCCTACAGTAGCATGTTAGTAATTATTCTGGCCCGGTGGGTCATGGTAGGTCCTGGGTGGGGCCGCTTAGTGGGAGGATACCGTCAGAGGAGAGGGGAGTCAAACCCCAGAGTGAGTCGAACCGTGTTGTTTCCCTTCCTGGGTGATCAATCTTATATTAATGTAAATAATGGTTTCCTGCCAGCAACACCAACTGCTTTGTTCTGATTGGTCGTAGTTTCAAAATTTTACTTAAGATATAAAATATAACTATTTCTTTCAACGCTTAAGAATATTCCAATAATGCACACAACCTGATACAATCCATTGGGAACAAACACATAAGAGAATACACTTTTGTTTCTTCTGCACGTGTCTTGAAGCATAAATTTTACTTTTTTCTATTGTAAACCCAGCTTTACTTCACAGTTTATGCTTAATTATGGTGGGCAGGTGCGTTTCAACACAGTCGAATCAATTAATTGCTCTGTCCACGGTGTACAGTTGTTACCAAGAAGTAGAGAAATATATTTAAACATCTTGACTATGTCAAAATCTTGTACTGTATTCTGGAATGTTTGTTGTCTCCTAGCCTACAAATGAATGACAACAATTTACGAACACTATGTAAAAATTGGAATTACTTGTGAGAGCAGGGCATCCTTGTGTGTTAACTTGTGGCATATTTACAGTAATTATAATTTAGTTTTCCTAAAAAAGTAGTTACACCAAATGATATTCCACGGTATCTCGTCGGAGATGTTGGACCATTTGGATTTTACAATTCAGCTCAAAAAGATAGTCTCGGGATGAAGACGTGTCCAGCGGTATGTTCTATGTGCCCATTTTTTGTTGAATGAATAAATACATATTTTGTTAATGACCACGTGCTGAAAACCAGGCCTCACCGTCACTCAGGTCACAGCACGTGGGTGTTGTTCTAGCTGAGTCTTTCCAATTTAGGGAATGCCCGCCTTTCCTGGCAAAAGGTGCAGTGGAAAGGGAAGTGAGCACCAAGCCGACAAACTGGTCCAGGAGCAGTGTACCTGTGGAGGGCTCTATCGTTCTACCTATGGGGTATATAGAATGGGTGGCCGTCTGAGATATCTGTGGGTTGCAAAAATGTGTTCTGACTCATTTCGAGTATATTCCTGGGATTACCTGAATTCCCCTTGCTTTAATGAAGTCAACTGGGATGGGTGCTAGTCTACAAGAAGTGTGGTATTCAGGATTGCAGCAAAACACACATTTTATTTCCTTACAAGGGAAATAACCCGTGATGACGTACTACCTAACGTCAGCAAGAGCGTCTGCTGGGAAGCTAACTACGCAATGCCGGTAGAGGTGACCAGTTTTGAACAAACAACAGGATATGGGGTAGGGTAGGGCTGTGAGAACAATGCTATTGCTAGATCATATTGTTTCCCAGTTGGGGCTGCAGTGTCTAGTGTATAGACGACGGAACACCGTATCTTGGCACAGTGCTAGGTTGACTAAGCGAGGACGTGTCAGCAGAAGTCTTAGGTAGGGGCTTAAGAAACTGGAGTATCCTTCTGGCACAAAGGTGCAGTGAAGGAAGGATTGTAAGCGAGGATAAACTAGAGAAACCCTGGCGGCTAGTGCAATGGGTGTAACAAAGCTAGGTGTATGCGAAGGCTTAAGGCACAAGCTGGTCAGTGTCTGAGTAATGGGTGCTAGACAACTGAAGACTTGTCTACAGTAAGCTGGTCAGTTCCCCGGCGGCTAGTGTGGTGGGAGACTGAAGAATGATCTAGAGTCAGGCCGCTACTCAGCGCTGGTTGGCTGGCATCTCGTAGGCGAGGGGTGGTCGCAGAGCAGGGGTTGGTGAAAAGCATGGCGTAATGACTCCAGCCAGCTGGAGAGTGAAAAATAACAAATGATGAATCCTACTAGAGGCACTATCTAGCGGTGGATAAAAGTACTCGCTGCTCTACATGCATAGTTACAGTGGGCCGGTGAATAATATAATCTACTCTGTCTAGAACATCCATCCTATACAATAAACAGTACAATCTCATAACGTGTTGGAACATAATGGTAATGCAAACTTCGAGGACTCAAATGTAAGGCTATGCGTAGGAATGAGCTGAACTCGTCTAATCACCACTGCTAGAAAAACGCGCCATGCGTCAACACCAAGCCAAGTGCAATGTAACTCACGACAGGGAAACTCAGAGAACATGGTTTTGAATGATTAATTATTAAAGACAGTGAAGAACTCAATTATAATCACCAAATTTATTAATTTCTGTCTTAAAAGTACAAATTTTCTTTGCAATAAAATATAATTAATTACTTTAAAAGACAGACATTTGCCATGCGTGCAAGGTGGCGCCAACATGTAGCGGCGAGGAGGGGTAATCCTCCCTCTTCTAACGGCCGCCGTGAACACACTGCCTGATCGATAACTTCTACGCATGCTTTCAGCTGATGAGGTGAGCATGGGACATTCTAAATTTGACTTGCATTCAGTGTCATATTATTTTCATTTTCAGAGAGTTTGAAAGTTTGAGGTCAGCTTAGATTTGGTGTCGGACTTCTATTAATTATATACGGTATTTTGAGACATTATTTTCTTTATTTAAACAAATTTAGGTGAAATGTTTTTTAATGTATTAAATACAGTAATACTTTTTCTAAAATCCCCATTTTTATTGTATTTATTAGCTACACCTTATTCACAGATAATGTACAGCAATTACTATACTAAACATAAAGTTTTATATAAGGTTATAAGTTTTTATTGATGTACAAGTCCAAAACCTCATTTACTGAAATCCCGCATGTATATAATTTTTTTGGCAGTTCCTTGAATAACGGTAAATAGGGAATCAACTGTAAAAGCAAGTCTTAACATTTTTGTGAATTACAGATTTTAGTGCTTACATTTTGGTGTTGAAATACATCTCAGCTTGCCTCACCAACACCTGGTCCATGAGTGCAGGGTTGTCACTGCAATATTTCTTAGCAAGCTCAAACTCTCCTTTCTCCATGTATATCTGCAACACAAAATATGTGGGTGTCACATTAACTTGCACACTAGCAGAAAAATCATGTGATTAATCTTAAAATGTAAATTTTTGTATATTACACAACAGCAAGGTATTTGAAACTGTCATCAATACTAAGAGCCCAGTGTACATTTGCTAATAACTGTAATCAAAGAACACCACTTCAAGTTACTGAACTGAGGCTGTTCAGTAGGCAGGTGTGAATACACTAAACCCTCAATTTTACGACCCCAGATTTTAAGGCAGTAACTATTTTATATCACCATCCTCAGGAATTGCCAAAATAAATAGCACAAATTTAAGAAAAATTAAACTGTAGACAAAAATGCAAGAAGACACAATCAAAATTCATTTAAAATACGAAAAAGTTTGTTAGCACACAGCAAAAGGGGTTGTGTCACTAATGTCAATTAATAAGCCACATTTTGGGAAAAGTGAGGGAAAAAGATAACATCTGTAAAATATCTGGCTTGCAGAACCCAGTGCACCTACTTGGTAAGTTAGACCATACACGTGACTTCTGATGTCGCAAAGAAAAGATTTGTCTCAAGGACTCCTTTTATTCCTGCTACATGCCCTTATCACAACATAGCTATGTTCGATACTGCATGCATATGCATAGCAAGAGTATTAGTCACTATAGGCTGTTGATAAAATTTGTACTTTTGAAATCCCTGCTCAAGATCTACTTGTATGCACGTTGTGTATTCCTCTGCCTTGTGTAAAATTAACATTGCCATGGGCCTTAACATTTTATTCATGCGTTGGTCAAATTAAATTGTGAAATGATTAAGAAAGTAACTACTTTACAAATAATCTGGTTATTTTTTGCACTTAGATGCATTAAAGAAATAGAAACTGAAAGATAAAATTTTAAGTTATAAGAAATTGTTACATAACACTTTATATTTGACGTTAAGATATGGAACTGCTTTCCATCCATCGTCACCAACTTTACTCTGTGAATATCGCTCAGTGCATCCATTAAAATATATGCATGCAGGGGCAGTGACTTTTTTCCAAGATTCATTTTTAAAGTGCTCGCTTTATTGTGAACAGCCTTTACCTATTTTACAAGTATGAACTTTATGAGGGTAGCCATTCTGAGGTAATTCTCAAGAAGCACCAATGAATTTAACAAATTTACAAAAATAATAGAAAAATACAGACAAAAATGCAACCAATTGTTATCAAACTGCATTAAAAATATTTTAACTAGGGACAAAACATTAAAACATATGTTACTTACTGTTGTGACGATGTTGCCCCTGATTGGCATGCCGCATTATAGAGATAATGATAAAAAAAACTTTTTGGAAAAAAAATGGTTGAAATCTGTTGTTTGGAGCCAGGAACATCGTAAAACGCAACAAGTGTGGATAAAACAGGGGAAGTGACATGCTGCCCATCCCTCTAAAGACACTTCTATACTCAACGAGTTGATCACAAGAGGGATGGCGTGATGTTGCCACCAAGTGCCATGCTAGTTGCTAGGCAACATCTCCCCTTCATCAACCACATAAGAGGAGGAAACAAGGCGACCAAGGACAGATAAAGCTCATCACTTTGCAGTTCACACTTTAGTTTAAGATCACTAACTGATGGAAATTGTGCATAAGACTTTAAATTAGCTGAAATCAACCATTTGAAGTGATTAATAATATAGTGAAAAGCTCTTAAGAAGTTTCCACCTAACAAGTTTCCTACTTATTAAGTTTGCTCATTTTACACTTTGTCTATATACAGTCCATGGTTAAGTGAACACCTTTGAAGTCAACCTTCGAAAATGTCACTGCTGCTAAGTGCACAAATTTTAATGGGTTGACTACCTGGCATGATCCAGTGATGTTGGCAACGGTAGAGGGAAATTAGTTCCAAGTATTAGCATTGAATGAAAAGTGTTAGGGGAAAACTGAAATTATTTACTTTATTTTATGTTTTTTTTAAATGCATATACATATAAGAATTAGCAGTTCTGTATTAATACATGCCCAGTTTGTTATTCCTGGGTTGGGATTAGGTTCTACACATTGGGCTGACAAGATTTTAGGCTTTGACCAATGATTAGGGATACTCAAGGCTATTCTAAGTTTAGCAAAATGGGTTTTGACAAATGCAGCCTTGGTCGTGGTCAATTTTACAGTCTTATGTAGTGATGCCAGTATTGCAGGGTACATTCGGGAAATTAGATGGGGTATTTAAGTTTCTGTGGTGTCCGGCCGGTGTATAAAGTAGGCCTTGTTGGCCATCTGGTGGGTACAAAATCGGGAACTACGTTCACCACCCTTCGCTTTGGGAGGCACAGTACCTTAGGTTCGCTGGGAGGGGTGCTACTCCATGGTGGCTGACTTGTGGTGCTGGCTGACGGTTGGGTAGGTGTCTGCTCTGGAAAGTGTGCAGGGACATATTAATTTTGGCTGTTCACGGAGCTGGAAGAAGGGACTCCTGTAGGGGTGCCCTTACCCAAGGCCGGCCAAGGTCTAGGGGAATCTCTTCCTCACATAATATGACCTCTATGATAAGGTGTTATCTATTGAGTAATTTGATTAAATTTGAAAATAAAGGGTTTGGAAAATCTGTTGCTGAAAGGGTTAATTTAGCTTTCTCACTTTCTAGAGTTTTTAAAAAGCCTTCTTTAATTTCCTCCATACACCACCTTGGCATACATACGACATTTAAATACTGAAAGAAACAACCCGTAGAGAATAAGCCGGTGACTGGCATCCCTGGCGTGTACTTCTGAGTTCCCAGACTTGTGGTGAGAGGTAACATCCTGTGTTCCTTCATCCAGCACTTGCGAGCGGTGGACAAAACGTTGAGCAGCTCCCACCACTTCCTTGCTGTGCTATCCGGGTATGGTATCCAAAGGAGTTCGATCAGGCCAAAGTAGTTTCAGCTACAATCCGGCCATGTGAGCAGCGGTGGTGGAGTATGGAATACCTGGTCTGGTTGATTCTCCTAATGGAGGAGTACCTATTGCTTTAGGGTGTAGCTGAAGGTACCTGTTGGCAGAGCTCGTATTGTCTCCTAAGTTGTGTGTGTATCTACCTTTGTGGTTATTGTTCTGTCGGCTATTCCTCAGGGGAGTTACGCTACTAGTAAAAATAGCAAGTAAAAAGGGTTACTGAAATTACACACAAAAGAAATTAAACTCATTAGAATATGTTAAAATACGTGTTATATTGTACATATTGGAAAACAAGGTGGTTCCACATTAACAACTACAGATTAAACTTAAGTTACGGAAGTCAATCCTATCCTTAAAATCCAGACGAAGGCAACCTGGGCAAGAGCTAGGCATATTGCAAGGGTGAAATTTAGACTGGCAATAAAGAATTATCTTATAGTTAATGCATTTGACAGTACCTAACTATAAGGGATGTTCTGAAGGAACAATTAGGGATGGCAATTACCAGAAGGGTAATTGTCATCGTTGCCGCAACCTCTGATGGGCTGGGGGAGGTCCATAATAGCCGTCGATGTGACCTGCTACCAAGAGGTGCGTGTTAACCAGGAAAGAAGGGGGGGGGTAGGTGAGGAATGACGTCTTCAGGAGCCTCTGGTATGGTGGAGTCGCCCAGAATATCTGCAGGATCTGCAGTGGCTGCAGAGGTGGGTCAGCGGCTGCTGAAGGTGTTGAATTTCTGGTCGGCAATGTCTTCAGTTGGGATAGGACACTGGCCCTTGTGAGCGGTGGGATCTCCGGATGCTCCAGTGGTCACGCACCCCAATGTCTACCTCTGGCCCTTGTGAGCAGTAGAGGAGCAGAGACACGAGTCCGCAGTGGTAAATGCCTCCGGTCCTTGTGAATGGTGGAGCAGACTGGACTGTAGAGCTAAGGGTTGCTAGCCCTTTTAATACTGATTTCGGCAAAGAGCTTGAAGGCTGCAGGGTGTGGGGGAAGCTAGCCTCGTTCTCGAGAGTTGAGATTCCTGATTGCTGAGGAAGCACTATTAATTTCGTATCTCCTTTGTGGGATGCGTAATCATTTCTTATCGTCCGTGTTGGAGGTGCTTGGAGGCTGGAGCTGCTGGAGTAAACTGGTTGCTGCCCTCCAATGGCGAGTTGTGGTACTAGCTCAGCCTTCACTGGAGGGTGCCAATGTCTTGGCCAATAGTACAATTCTACATTGAGGGGTTAGCGTTGGCATGATGGCTTCTTGGAGTTTCTGGGAGAAAAGTACAATCTAGCATCATGTGTCTGTAATCGCTCTTGACGTGCACCCATGTACCCTGTAGGCACGTGTGCCGCAAGTACTGTTATGAGTGGTAACCTGCCCCTGTATGAGCGTTCCGCTCAAAGATGGTAAAAAGTCACAGAGTAGAGTGTGGATCAAAAATGCGCAGAAATGTGTCAGGCATCAGTATATTATTTAGTTTTCTAATTTCATTGTTTCACTTGACCAACAAATGAATAAAGCGATTAGGCCCATGGCCATTTTAATCGTACATACTGTGTGAGAATACACAATGTGCATACCAGTAGACATTAAGCAGGCCTTTCAAAAAGTGTTCGGTTTACCATTAGCAGCCTATAATTAGTTTTCGTGCTTAATGAGCATGATTTTTTCCAGTACCTTCATAAAAGTTTTACTGTACTTAATTAAAGAAATTTTAGTAATGTGACTTGGCCTCAATATACGATAACCACAGCTCCAAAACCATACTCCACAGCTATACCAGCAACAATTAAATTTACCTGTCACACCTTAGTTTACCATCTGGCCACTAGGACTACTATCAACTGCACCAATCCACCATATTTCAGTGCCTTACAACTTGCCACCCGCTGAAGCTGATCAAGCCAGTGAAACATTGTGATCACGCAACCATGAAAAATGTATATTCCTGTGTGCATGCGCATGCGTGTGCACCTGCTGACAAGTAATAGACTGTTAGTCCTTATGCTACTCTCCTTTTAAATATTATTAATATTGCACTTGCCATGAGCTACGAGCACTTGGTGCTTGTGCATTATATAATGACAAATAGATGTCATATATAGGGATGGGATCCTCGATACCATGATATCTCAATACTTTATAGTATCGAGTATCGCATGAGAATATCCAAAAGTATTGAATTTTAACACCCATGCTCTTCTGTCGTAATTATGGTACGAGGGTTCTGCAAATTCTGGAATGCGTCCAATACTTTCAAAAAGCATACCGTAAATGAATCTGCATTAAACACCCATTCTCTCATGCCATAATTATGGTACAAGTGTGCCATAACTTTTGGAATATGTACGATACTTTTGAAAAGTGTACCACAACTTTCGGAATGTGAATGATACTTTCGAAAAGCATACCATAATTTAATCTGCGTCCTTTGGGAACTTCAACGCATCCATAAAATTTGACCTAGGTCTAACGCTTGGCAAGATATTAACAGCAAGTTTTAAATATGTACCATAATTATCTCAGCTGGCAGCGAGCATTCCAAAGCTTCCCGAAAGCATTCCAAAACGCCTTTGCGCATCAATATCGGACACAAGTTATTAAATTTTTAAAGTACAAATTTACCTTACTATACCATATTTTATTCATATAATATTCACACAGCTGCAAGTACCTTAAGGTGTTTTTAGGCAACCCACACATACCGCAATTATGATTTTTGACATCTACTTTTATGGTACATAACTGAGGTACAATAAAAATAGGCTGAGATTTGTAAGCGAGTGCAGATAGGCGCGAATGAGCAACTTGAGTAGTTATTGCAGAGTGCATCACCAGAGGTTACAAAAGTGCCACGTTTGCTTCCTATCAGCCAGCAACCAGCTAGATGCAGAAGGGCTGCTTACCCCTCTAGCCAGGCAACTAAGGGGAAGCGAGCTGCCATCCCAGCCACCTCTGCTTCGCTTCTCTTTCCTCTCTTCCATTCTGCTACCCCGCAGTGGCCCTGTGGACCGGGTAGATATAGGGCATGCAGTCCCCATTTCGAGGCTGACTCGTGCAGCTCGCTCGCAGAATGTCACTTTGCCCGGACTTGCTAAGACACTGCTAGCATCTTGCTCCAAGCGAATCACTGCCCGTCAGCATATTTGCTTGTCTTCAGCCAGTTATGTCTTCGGACTAGCCCAACAGGTGTCTCCCAGCGCTCACGACGCCTCTCACCCCACGCTGCCGCACTTTCCATAACTAGGAACTGCACCTTGGTTGGCATCCTAGGTCAGCCCCTCAGGCTACAGTCAAAGTACAGAGTGGCATATGTATGTTTATTGCTTCAACAATAAATAGGCATAAACTAAGCTGGTCGTGTTCTCTTTCCCAAGCACTTTCTTTCTGCACCCTGTTCCTATTTCCTGTTTCAACTCATTTCAACTTATACTCTTACAGGAGCAAGTACGTTCCGAATCCCAGAATCCTAACCATCTCCGCTCAGAACCTTCTACTTCTTATAGTGGAGGTTCTCTCTCGGCTGTTGCAAACATTTTGTGGGTGTTTAGATTTGCCGGCGACTTCCCGCCCAGCTACCCATTTACAGAAGGTCATCAGTCAACCCCGATAGGGAGCTTTGTCTTTGCGTGATACATGGATGTATGGAAACTTCCCACCTTCCTGCGTAACCTGGGAGTAGACTCCCTAATCCTACTGTTGACACCTACAGTCAGGAGCTTGGGTCTGCTACTTCACGCCTGCCAAGTTTCTTGTCTCGAAGGCAGCAGTTAGGCCTTCCCCACAGTCACACCCTCCACTTCCTCTTTCCTTCAGGTCATACCTGCCTTTACTGGATACCCACTACCACCCCTCCTCCTCTAACCCTTATGCCTCATCACAGAGCTGGGCAGGATAAGGTGTCCAAGCATGCTTTAACTTTGGTTGGATACCCAGTAGGGGAAGGGCAGGTGCTGCAAGAGTGTTCACCTGGAAGCCTGAAGAAGCAGCTCAAAAGAGGGGAACACCAGCCAGTATTACCAGCAGAGATAGTAGCGTACAGTTTGATCTATTGCGGCCTACACCTCGAGCAATTTCACCTCTGCCAACCACGTCTCCTAAGAAGACAGTCGCCATCACATGACCTCCAACTGCCAAATGCATGACTTGTTGCATACACATTATCCCCAGCTACACATCAGTCCGCACTCAGACCAGCACCTCCTTTGGCACCTCCACATGCACAGTGAGCCATAGTTGAACTGCCTAAATAGGCTTGTCCTGCACACAGTAATAACCTCATCAAGTTGATGTCACCATCTTTCCTTCCGTCTGGGGGGAGAAAAGCTGCAGACGTCCTCCCACACTAGGTACGGCAAAGGTGAGGCAACGAGAGTTTTTTTTTTGCTCCCAACATGGAGTCATTGAGCGATTTGGAGAACTAGAGCGATTAACACTCAGGACAACATGGAGTCATTGAGCGATTAACACTCAGGACTGGGATGTCTTTGATAAAAGCCCTTAGGACTCCACAGCCAGGCAATTGACTTGACTTTGGGGAATCCAGAGGAAAACTTCCAGTAGTGCCCATACACAAAAGCTGAAATGGCTACTCCTGAGAATACCAAGGAAAAGTGCTGGTCAAACCTGCCCAGTACAAAAATACCTGGGTACGGGGTGGTATCTCATTGCCTGTGCGTACTGCGGAGCTATATACTAATGCCTATCTAGGATGGGACGACACTGAGAGGAATACTGAAAGCCTTGAGTACCTCTGCCAGGAATGTCTAGCTCATCACTGCAGGTGTGACTACATGAACTGCCCAGGAAGAGGAATTTATCGCACCGCATGTAACGAATGTCCACACACATTCTACCACCTGTCGTATCATGTCGCAAAGAGCACAACCTCAACCAGAACCTATGGTGCTCAGGAGACCATCGGTCCTCGAACCAATGCCACTACCGTAATACACCGGGGAAAAAACAGAAAGACCCTAGGAAATTCCTGCAAACTTGCCGAACGAAGTTTGAGAGAACTAGATTACCAGATGCCCTGTGGTTCCTAAAGCCGGCCCTACGCGATGCCCATTTCCGTAGCAGTTTTCATAACCATTTTCTGCTAGTATTTCTGCTCCTGTGTAGGTAATAATCTAGCCCCCTCTGAAGGGTTCTGGATCCGGGTATAACAGTTTTCCTACCCATGGACATGCCTGAAATAGTAATAGAACATGTTCTAAATTTCTGCTATACCCACGGAGCTGCGATAGACAAGATGGCGGATGCCTGAGTAGTACCCTTGAGGCGTATATATCTGTTTACGAAAAAATTACGGGTTCTGTAAAACGTGTTTATGTACATAATTAAACTTAATGTACACGTAAGTAACCGGAAACATTTCAATTAACTCCGACGGTCATAATAAAACAATAAACATGACTTTGAAAATACGTGAGAACTATGGACTTTTATAGTGTGTATAACATTTTACACAGCTAACTAGGAAGTTATGTCCGTAGCTCAGTAGGTTGGTGCATGGGTTCACGCCACAATATTTTAGGTTTTAGAGTTCGAATCTCTGTGTCGCAAAACTTCTTAAGTAATTTTATGTGATACATTATTGCTGTTTATAATTTAAGTTATTGCCAGAAAATGCTTATATCTGCAATATCTTCATCTAAAAGCAATAATACAAACCAAAGCTAAATCAAAAAACCACAGGCAGTCGATTGCACTGTGCAGTTACTTGTGTATTATTGCTTTTATCCAACAAAATCCTAGAAATAAACATTTTCTGACAATAACATATATTATAAACGACAATAATGTATCACATAACTAAAAATTTGTTACATGATGGAGATTTGAACCCTAAAACCAAAATCATTTCGGTACAAACCCACACACTAACCCCCTGTGTTATACACACAACTTGAATATGAACTGTGTAAATGTGTATTTTAACCACGTAGCAGGAGTGATGTTGACCCCCACACATAAAAGTTTTATTATTAGTATTGTGATATTTTCCCCTTCTTTTAGTCTCCTAACATATAAACTTGTTTAGTTACGGAAAGCACAATATTGATTATTATGCTTGTTAAAGATGAATATTTAAATAATTTATAATGTTTTAATTAGTCGCATAAATGTCCATTGTACAGAAATGTGAAAACAGTACCTTGTTTTTTATACATAAGCAGTGCTGTTACTACCAATATTCTCCCGACATTAATAGCATAGTACTTGTACTAAGAAACTTAAATAAATAGGTATAGTCTTCAGGGAAAAAAATCGTCTTTGTACTTTTTGGATGTACCACAAAGCTCCTACATATAATATTTGATTGCATTTGTAGCCCTGCCAACTGCGGAATGTGTGCCATTTGTGAGTTGCTTTTGCCTACCATTTACAGTAATTTCTGTTAGCACTTTAGGTAACATGTGGGTATAAACTGCTGGATTATTTCTTCTCTTCTGCTATAGAAAATTTTATGCTTTCTGTTGTGCCCATGGGTATAACAGAAGGTAGCAGAAATTGGGTATCATGTAGGATTGGCTTTAGGACTAAGGCCCAGCATCAGGGAGAAGCTGAGAAATGGTGCAAATATTAGGGGGCAAATACTAGTACAAGTTCGCTGAAAGGCTGGTCATGTATTTTTCAGGACTATGCATGGTCGCCCAAATAACTGATTAATTATGCAGTCAGGTTCAAGAGGACCATGAGAAAACCGAACTCCTCATTCACTATAAAACACTGATATTTTAGCACGTGCATCTGGGCTGCAAGGAGCTCGACACTGTTGAATTAATCACCCGCCTACTACGACCAGAGCAACGGACCACTGAGGAGCTCATTAAGAGAGCCTGTATACGAGAGGAAGATGTAGCTGACATTTGGCAGGATCAGGCGAAAGCTAAGATTGCCACCACATCTATACAGAGAGCAGTAACCTCCAATGCCTCAGAATGAGGCAAAGCAGTACCGCCACCTCCGGCCATGATTGAAAGCATACTACCGAAATGCTGGCACTGCCTCACCAGGCATTTCCAACATGACTGCCTCATACCCCAGCAGAAGAACCAGAGCCGACAGGCAAGACCACCCAAGCAAGACGACGACAGAAAGAAAAGAGGGAAACGACAAGGACGGGATGTCCAAAAGGGCCGGGGCGCCAGCAAAGTAAGGGACAAGGCCCTACAAATAGCAGTGATTCAGGAGAAGAGTATCTCACAAGAACCCCCGCATATAAACGTACTTGTTGGGTTGACAAAAATCTTGGCCGCTCTTGACACAGCTACTAACACAAACTTTATCCAAAAGGATATAATACTGCAAGAATACTGGGAACACATTGATCCCACCCATGACATCAAGAAATACATCGTCCAGAGAGGGACACGCCTAAAAACAAGAGGCCGACTGACAATACTTTGATTCGCTGATCAAGCAATCCCTACCAAGTTTCATGTAGCAGAAGACCTGGGAGACGCTATGAACCTCGGACAAGCTTAGCTAACTGAACAGCAAGCGATCCTGAACTGCCAGCAAGGGTGTAGGTATTTCTCTAGAAGCAACCAAGAGAAGTTCGGTAATCTGATGGAAGCTCACCAAATCTGAACCGCAACAACCAATTATGGGAGGACAGTTGAACCACCAGCTTCAGGGGGAAGCTGTGGAACACTGACTCAGATCCTTCAGGAACACCGTTGAGTATTCAAAAAATGCAGCACACTGCATCAGCCTGCCACAATCTCACACTAGGTACAACTCACCAGCCCCCAGGTCATTCATAATCAACCTGGGGAAGATGTCAACCAAACGATGAGCCATTATATAACAGTAAATAGAAGAGATGCAACAGCTTGACATCATCAAGCCTTCTGGCTCGATCTACAATGCTCGAGTTGTCCTAGTTAGGGATGGGATCCTTAAAACCATGATACCTCAATACCCTTGATACACTATGGTATCAAGTATGACATGAGAATATCCAAAAGCATTAAAATTTAACACCCATTTTCTTGTGCCATAAATATGGTACATGCACACCATAACTTTGGGAATGTGTAGAATCATTTTGAAAAACATACCATAATTTAAGTACAAGTGTGCCATAATATACCATATTTTATTCACAGAATAATAATCACACAGCTGTGAGGACCTTGAGGTGTTTATAGGCAACCCATACATACCACAATCATGCTTTTTGACATTTACTTTTATGGTTCATAATTGAGGTACAATAAAAATGGGTTAAGAGTTGCGAGCAAGTGCCGATAGGCACGAGTGAGCAACTTGAGTAGTTACTGTACATCCAATACATACCACAATTTTATGCTGCACTGAAATTTTTCATTTAATTCAATTTTATACCATTAATCACTTTTATGGCATATACTCCAAGAGGTACAATAAAAGTAGGTAGAGAGTTGCGAATGAGCGCCGATAGGCACAAGCAAGCAAATTGAGTAGTTATTGTATATCCCACATATATCACAATTATGTGATACACTTGTCATGGCTTAGCCCGCATATTACGCAGGCTAGGCCATGACAGATGTATCAGATAATTACAATACTCATTTAAAGTCACAGTAATTTCCTTGAAGCGCAAAACCAAATAAAAAAACTGTGAAATTGCAAAATAAGTGTGTACTGGGCTATCATTTTCCTCAAAGTTTGATTAAAGCTTTTACTGTGGAAACATGATTCTATATAATCAAAAGAGAGCGTGTTGGTTTATCATAGGTTAAGGACATTTGGGTTACAGGCCATTCACCATTTGTTTCAGTGTAAATAATTTCAGCATGTGTTAACGACACTAGTAAAATGAGCAGCTTTCCTGGCCAAGTTGTTTTGTGTTCATGAAAATTTTAATTTGGTATCGAGAAAAGTATCGCTAACAAATATCATGAGAATATTTTGGTATTGAAATTGGTATTGAGTATTGAGAAAATGAAGTATCGACCCATCCGTAATCCTTGTACCGAAGAAAGACCGCACACTAAGGTTCTTCATGAATTACTACAACTTGAATCAGATTACCCAGCCAGTTGCTCCTCCATCACTTAACTTAAGGTGCTTGGGGAAGCCCAAAAAATCTTCAGCACGCTCAACAAGAGGTGCGGATATTGGCAGATAACAGTACACCTGCAGTCGAGACAATATACAACATTCACAGTTCCTATTCGAAAACCTACCAGTTCAAAGTCATGCCCTTTGGCCTGAAGAATGCACCTGCCACGTTTCAACACCTAATAGCTGCCTCAGTCCTCACCGGCTACATCAGAAAATTTTGTTACGCCTACTTGGACGTCAAAATCTTTCCTTTTGAAAAGATTATGACCAGGAACACCAACAACCCCTTCAGTTAGTTTCGGAAACAATTCAAAATCCATGGTCTTAATTGTTGCTTGTCCAAGTGCCATTTTGGGAAAACAGAAACACACACATTTTGGGGCACCAAGTCTTTCCTTAAGACAACTTTGCGCAGGTTGAGCAGATTCACGCAATAGCAGAAGCAGCTACACCAAAGAACAAGAAATTGCCCAAGTTCTTAGGACTCAACAATTGGCTTTGCAACTTCATCCCCAACAGCACCAAATTTATGGGGCCACTAAAACACCTCCTGCGCAAGGACCGAGGCTGGAAATGGTTGGAGAAGGAGAAATATGAATTCCAGAACCTCAAGAAGCAGTTTACACAGGCAGACATGCTGTGTCTGCCGTTCCACTAATCCTCCAGACAGACACCAGTAGAACAGGTCTCGGGGCAGTACCCTAACAGGAAGCTCTGGAAGGAAGTCGACGGATGTTTAGCAGTCATATGGGCCCTCAAGAAGTTCCGCTATCACCTGGAAAATACATCTTTCGTCCTACGGACCAACAACCCCACCTTAATGTGGTTGCATACTGCCAGCACAACTAAATCAAAGCTAGGCAGCTGGGTCTTACTACTCCAGGAGTTTAGTAACACTATTCAGCACTGCCCAGGGAGACAGAACGAACTACCCGACACACTGTCAAGAGCTCTTAACCCCCACCAGAAGCAGGAGAACTTGGAAGACTGGGAAAGGATGCTCCCACCAGAGTATACTACGCATCAGGAAAGTAATGCAGAAGACATTGTACAGCTATTGGAGATAGAAACAAGCAGAGACGTGTTCACGGAACAACAGGAAGCGGACTCTGATGTGCCTGAGTTACTGGCAAAATACCCAAAACGCTTGAAAAAAGAGCAAAAGTACATCTGGGCACACCCCCCCTCCAATACAGAAGACTGGAAGTTGTAGGTGCCACACAGCTTTCAAGCTGACCTATGGTATTATTACCACCAGTAACACCATGCGGGACACCCAGGAGTAAAGGAAATACTCAGCGAGATGAACCAGCGGTACACCTGGGATAGAATAAATCAGGATGTGGAAGCCTATGTCCAACAATGCCAGGTATATGCCAGCACAAAGGCGTATGGAGCCTTAAGGAGCACGGACATCTCATATGACGACCAACACAAGCATGGCCGCAAATTGCCGTCAATCTGATGGGGCCGTACCTCACAGCCAGAAGGGTAAACAGTACATACTGATGGTGACAGATCTATTTTCTAGGTAGGTTGACACCTACCTCCTAGCTAAAACTGACACCAAAACCATAACAGAAACCATTGAATAGGAGCTATTCCCCCGCTGCATCGTAACTGACGATGGTCCCCAGTTCATAAGGTTATCGTGGGAAAATGCCTTCCACAGATGGGGAGTCCAACCTTGGACTATACCCACCTACCACCCACAAGGGAACCTGACAGAAAGGAGAAACCAGGAGATAAAGAAAGGCACCCGAATCAGAATGCTAGAGGATCACCGGAAGTGGGATAGATATCTTCCGGACATCTTGTTGACTCTCCGCCATTGATGCAACGAGGCATTGGGAGCCTCACCCATTGAGTTACTACTTGACTGCTCTCTATAACGCCTCCCAAGGAATGGGATCTGAAAGCAGAGCTCAGTCAAATCCCGCAAACTGAGGAGAATGGCTGCTACACGTGCCAACCAAGCCCGCTACATTAAGTGGAAATATCAAGAACCCACAAAACAGCCGGGGAAGCCATACAAGAAGGGAAAGACATGGGTGAAGACATGTCCCCTCAGCTGCAAAGCCGCGCACTTACATGCAGGTTTTCACCCGAAATGGGAAGACCCATACCAGGTAGCAGAGAAGCGAGGAAACACTGTGAGTGCTAGACAATGATGGCAATATACGTAAAGTGCATGTCACGCAGATCATGAAAGCCTGCAGCCCCAAGATTGAACAGGGAACCTCACGCAGTGCTCCACTGCCGCCGCCACCAAGAGAGAAGCCCTAGCATGGTCACATGATTATGTGTGACCCAACAGACTTCACAGCGTCAGCCACACGCCTCGCCGCACCCCATGCATGGGCTTACACTCCTACCATGCCATCCATTCCTACCACGTTGCCGCTGTCTCCAGAGCCACAGTGCCCGCCCTCACAGGGGCACATGCCAACCAGGGGGAGAAGAGAGCTCCGAGCACCCCTGGCAGGCCAATCACTATGCAGGGAGCAACTAGTGCGGGGCCCGCTCGGCCGCTAGCTCCGCCCTCAGCATCTGCCGCAGCAGAGGCAAAGAAGGAGTCTGCTGCCTACCCTTCGAGAGGGAAAATGAGTACATCCCTCCAGTGAGCCAGCTGAGCCCAGAGGTTGCTGCCTTCGTGCAGCAGGTTGCTATCCCCTGGCCTACTGACCCACTGCCACCCGCACTGCCAGATTCGAGAGGAGGACCAGGTGTTACAAGGAGATGCCGTAGCACTGTCCTTCTAGGATTAGAGTAGCCTAAATGAGTACACGTATTAGCCAGTTAGTTCTAGAGTACGATGTGTATACACAAGCAAAATATATTTTTTTAATTGAAAGCGTACCCCCAAGCCGTGTGTGTGAGTGTGTCCCATCAAGAAATTCCGCAAGATAAGGAAGCACCTGGTCATGTATTGTGCTCAGCCCCCAGGAATGCAAGGTTTGCCTGTTCAGTCAATTTATTTAATGTAGCCATAGACCATGGTAACAGCTTTGCTCCCACGATGTGCACTGGCTCATGTAGAATATAAGTACTGTGATGTTCTGCTTTTGTATTGTTTCACTTATTTTTCTTTTGTTATGCTGATGTTTTGCCACTTAACTGTTTGTTGTAGTTACGCAGCTTAACTGCCATGTGTGTGAATTAAGGCAGTGAGCCAGTAATGATGAAGTAAAGTAATGTTAAAGCACACATAAATATGTATGTTCAGCCTATGTATTAAACCATAGATAAAATCATGCCTGGAAGCCATACCCCAAGTGTATCACTCATTGTACTTTCCTAATGTGTTAGTAAAAGTCCTCATGCCAAGATGACTTAGCTCACTCTTAAATCTTTACTGTTACTAATGTTAGTAATGCACTTAACGCTTGAATGGCTAGCCCATTCATTCTAAACCACATTTTTCAATCACATGTTCTTTTGTATAACCACTTCTTTATAAGATATGCATTTGTCTTAAACTGCAATTTACACTTGTATTTTGCTACTCAAGTTAATTCTTGCTCTTATTATTGTGTACCAATTTGCCTTAATCTATTGTGTGAAAATTGTTGTTTAACCTTGTTAGATTGCCTCAAGTGCACAATGATACTGTTTACCTAAGTTTACGTTGAACCTATTGTTCTTATACACTGTTTACTTTTGTGTAACTTACCTTGAACACATGTGTCAATTTGTTAATTGTAAAATTGACACGTGCTGCATACTACTTTTATGCTAAAGCATTGCTGTCATACCCCCGCCATCTTAAACCAGCATTAGCGATGAGCGAATAGCACAAGAGTCCGTATGTTCTGCACCCGAGCGGGCGGCGATGCAACCTAGTAGCCTCGCTAGGTGCACTGCCGTGAGGCCGGCCGTCCCGGCAGTGAGCATACACGGCCACACAGCAGCAGAGTAATGAAGGGGTTACACTCTGCCCTCGTGGCAGCGACACGTGAAGCTTTATGCAAAGATATTCCAGCGACGTGCCGTCCAAACACCAGTTAACACCAGCGACCTTAAGGGAGAGGTCCGCCTACTGGAGACCTTACTTCAGCCCCAAAGGAAGACAAGATCCAGCCGAGAACCTGTGAAGAGACACAGCATACCTGACAACCTGCCACTAGACAAACCCAGCAGGAGCAAGAAACAGCTAAGTTCTGGCATTCCTCGCTCAAGGAAAGTCTTGAGTAATTGTGTGTCTGACACTTAACGACCTACTATCAGGAGTGTCAGTGGTTTTACGCATCTAGTAACATTGGTATTTGATCTTGGCTTTAAGGCCCTTAACTTGCTGGGTACAGACTCTGACAGTGTGTCTATTTTTCACTGAATAAAATCATGCTATCTAACCCACAACTTGACTGGCATACTTATTTGTAAACACAGTTTAGTAGATCACTTTATTGATTATTGCCCCCCCCCCCCTTTCCACCCCCACTCACCTTCGGAAGGTGGACTGGAACAGAATGGGGGCCACTGCCTCAAGATACTACCTACTTTGCAGCTGCCATCAGTTGCAGACCCACCTCTCGCTTGGTAAGGTCCATAACACCTTCTCCTTCCCCCACCGCAGAGGACAACAGCCATTTGAGTAAGACGGGGTATAATCAGCACCCAAAACTACTACCTGATGACACATCAACCTTATGGCTGCAGACAAAAGGAGACAAAGCTTTGCTCGAGGTTTCAACCCTCAACACCAAAGGCACCTGTAATCTGCACCAAAGTGGTAACTCGTACCCTAAGAACCATCTGTATATCACAGGGAGCAAGTAGCATAAAACTTAATGCAAATCAACGTATTGTGTAAACTTTGTACTACCAGTGTCTTGGTACTTGAATCTTATAAGCCTTCTGTAACTGAGCCAATACTGTAAAGCAAAACCAAAATTTTACATGGATAAACAATTTAATGCCTCCAACCTAACTGTTCTTTTGTTGTATTTTGAAGTATACCAGCAGAATTTCGTACCCTGTAGCAAATTCTATTTTCTCAATGTAAGTAGGGGTTGCCAATCAATTATAGCAGCTTCTATTTTCTTGATGCGAGTAGAGGTTGCCAATCAATTAAGCATTTTCTCAATGCACAATTTTCTAATAGTTTGTGATTTACTCTAGTTAATTTCTTTTACCTATGCGCACCATGGGAGAACTTAAAAGACCACAGTGAACTTAGTTACTCCCTTAAGGCTAGGATTCATTGTAAGTCTAATCTTATACTTTACTTTTTTACTAACTTTGCAGCGGACTATGAAATAACTTTGCAACTGATTATCTCATTTAAAGCTTTCAACCTAATCAAGTGTGATACAATTGTATGTCACCAGGTCTTCAGTCTAATCTGTACCACAGTCCCACACTTGCAGATAGAGAACAGGATCCCTCAGATCCACCCCAGTGAGAGAGAGAGAGAGACAGAGAGAGAGAGAGAGAGACGAGAGAGAGACAGAGAGAGAGAGAGAGAGAGACAGAGAGAGAGAGAGAGAGAGAGAGAGAGAGAGAGAGAGAGAGAGAGACAGAGAAAGAGACAGAGAAAGAGACAGAGAGAGAGAGAGAGAGAGAGAGAAGACAGACAGACAGACACACCACACACACACCACCACCACCAAGAAGGATGTTCATCCTTCGCGCATGTGGCTCTGGCTAACAGAAGGGAAGGGTGCTTGACACGTCACGAGCAATGTCATAATCTGCTCTAGCCTCCACCACAGCTGTGGCCCACTCTGAGAAGATACATAGCACCCTCACGCCACAGAGCGCATCGCCCGAGGTTACAGAAGAGCCACGTTTGCTTCCTGTCAGCTCACAACCCGCTCGTCGCAGAAAGCCTGCTTACCCTTACGGCCTATGGCCAGGCAGCTAGCGGAAAGCGAGTTGCCATCCCCGCCACCTTTACTTTGCTTCTCTTTCCTCTCTTCCACAATGCTACCCTCGTACTGGCCCTGCAGACTCGGTATATACAGAATGTTGCAATATTGCATGTCAATACTTTGGAGAAAAATCCTCACATCTGGAGGATGAAAAAATGTTATATGAACATAGGTCCGCAAATGCTGTTTCTTCACTACGGCCCATAATACATAACGGACCATACACTACATTATGTATTAGGGGCTGTAGTGAAGAAATTAAGTATTTGCAGACCTATGTTCATATAACATTTTTTTCTTCCTCCTGATGTGAGGAATGTTTCCCCGAAGTATTAACATGCAATATTGCAACATCGTGTATAGGGCTCATAGTCCTCAGTTCAAATCTGACATGCGCAACTCGCTCACAGAACATCACTCTGCCTGGATGTGCTCCAACACTGCTAGCATCTTGCGCCAAACGAATCTGTACCCATCAGTATATTAGTTTTTCTTCAGCCAGATACGTCTTTGGACTAGCTTAACAGCTGTCCCACAGCTCATAACACCTTTAGCTAGTACGAGTCCGAGTATTCGTAGACTTGTTACCCTCGCCCATTGTGCCACCGCATCTACATTTACTAGAGACTGCATCTTGGTTGGCATCCTAGGTCGGCCACTCAGGACACAGTCAGGGTGCACACAGTTTGTATTATGTTGCAATGTTTACAATTATATGTCTAATTATTACTATTCCACAGATGGTAACGTGACTTGAGAATGCAAAATCATGGCAACATGATACACAAAATGGTGTCTATCAAAGTACACTTGTGGCGTGGCAGCAGGTATGCGAACTATAAGATTCTTTCTCTTGTACAGCAATAAAATTATTTTCTCATGTACGGCATCAATGTCTGAGCTCCAACATGCGTGCGAGATGAAGGTTATTTTGTTTATGAACAACATAAGTGAACAAATTATTGCACAAGTGAAAAGTTATTCATTTGTTCTTTTTTTTTAATTCTTAAAAACACAGTTAGAACATTGAAATGCACTGTATGTTGACCAATTTCTAAACATGTTTTGAGGTTAAAATTTCTTAATGCCAATATCTCGTAAATTAGTCGCACCCCAATTTTTGTAGTAATTTTTTTGTAAAAATGTGCGGCCTATACATGCTGAAATACAATATACTTGTACAGGAGCAGATGTGTGCCGAACCCCTGCATCCTAACAATCTCCGCTTACAACCTTTCTCACTGGAGTGGAGGTTCTCTCACAACTGTTGCAACCATTCTGTGGATGTTTAGGTTGACGCATGATGCATTCCTGTGCATTTACAATGTGCACTCTACTAAATGACTTTGCCCCATCTTGGAGCATAATACTCCAAAATGGGACATGTCAAGCATTACAGCATTACAAACTGTACTTTGAGCAGGACACGTGCCTACAGAGTACATTGGCATCGTCAAAGCTACTACAGACACATACACCTAGATTGTACTGTTCGCCCAGACTCGCCATGAAGACCTCCCGTCAACACCCCTCTCCGAAGATTGCACTGTCTACCGAGCCACCGACACCCTACAGTGAAAGCCGCACCAGTTCTACAGAGCGCCACTGGAAGGCAGCACACATTCTATTGGAGCAGCTCCAGCCTACAGAGCCTCCCGCCGAGGAGATAAGAAATGTCAATGCCTCTAGCAGAGGAGATAGGAAATAAATGGCACTCCTTCAGCAGTAGGAATTTTCAACCCCTGAGAAGCAAGGTTAGCTTCCTCCTCGACCCGCACCTCTGACTCTACAAACTTCAGAATTTAGTATAAAAGTGCCAGTATAACCAAGCTCAAGGCAGTTACGGCACCTCCATTGCTTGCGAAGGCCGGAGGGAGCAGCCAGGGATAAGTGCCCGCAAACCTTCTTCCACCGCTTGCTAAAGCCGCTTCAGGGTACACAAGCCACTGGACCTCTAGACAACCCACTGCTGTAATTGCCGGGACCTATTCGCGCCGGTAAGCCAACACGTCTTAGGTTGCCACCAACCCCCACCTGCAGCCCCGCAGTTCCAGCAGCTACTGTGAGACATCGCCGTCCAGAGGGTCCTGCTGACGTCGCTCTCGCCAAACCTCCCCTCCCTGGTTAACACCCAGAACTCCTTGAGGTAACGGTCACAACAACATGTCTTCTGGACACCCCCCTCCCCCTCCTTCGTCAACCTGCCAATGGAACAACCCTTACAATTGCCCTTCCAGTAACTGACCCCCATTTACGTTCCTTCAGTACACTCCTCAGTAGTAGGCAATACTGATTAATCCATTTTTTCTTAAAGTATTTATCCCTTGCAATACGATTAGCTTTGCAACAAGTTGCCTTCGCCTGGCAATTTCAGATAGGGTTACCTTCCGTAATAAGTACGTAATATTAGAAGTTAGTGGGAATCACCATATTTAAAATACGTATAAATAAACATATATTTTTTAAAACTGATTTTGCTTAGAGTTATAACTTCATTTTCTCATTAAACCTAACTCAGACCTTTAACGAAATATTCTTTTTACCCGGAGGAAAAGCAGAGCGATCTGACAATACCACTAAGTTATTCCACACACATTAAGAGGTAAACCGAGTTCTGCCAACTTGGTAGATCTTAGGGAGTGCCCAAAACACTAGGTACACCACCACACATGGAATTGAGCAACATAAGTACTCCGTCACAATTTGCAAAGGCGTAACAGGAGCTCGAACTGCTTCAGCCAGCACGACCCACTGTGGATACCACACCTGAATACCTCCGCAAAAAAAAAGTAATGCACGATATCCTAAGATCTGTCCACCACTTCCAAAGGCTGGAAGTCCCATCCACCGTTTGCAAAGACCGGATACGAAACACAGAGTGCGATATCACGTTGCAAGTTGGCAAGTTGGTGTATTCAGCAGTACTCAATAGGAAACCTAGATCTCGGCTTTGCTTCAAAAGGGATTCTTTTGCTTATTCTTTTCCTCATGCCATACCTCCATCAAGTAGGGGCAAGAAAAGGTTAAAGCGGAACTTACATGAAATAGTAAACGGGATAATTCATTTACCCCTTTCTGGATCTGCACTTAATGCCCCCTTATTTCTGCCCCTAATAAAATTATTGGATAAACCGCATCCAGCCATAGAGGTAATTTTACAGTACAGAAAAATTCTCGTGGGCATTGACAAGCATGGGTCAAAATTTCCTTACAAGAGACCCCTCCCTTAGTCAACAAAGGCAGCGACAACTCCAGCACCACTGCAACTCAACCGGAGCCGGCCACTGTCCAGCGAATCTGCCAGCAAGGAGGAGTACGCCTCTCCCTTCCAGAAAAAAGTTACTGTCTCTGCGAAGGGTTGTATGTGTAATTCCTGATTTCATGCCCAACAGGCCCACTTTATATCTTTGTATACTGGCCGGGCACCTAAACAATCATAAGGTCCCTTCATTACCCGGATGCCCCTTGTGATTCTGACTTCGCAATGGTGGAAGACTGTTAAAGTGATTAGAACTATACTAAACCATCCTGTAAATAGGGCTGGTCGGTTAACCAAATTTTTGGTTCGGTCCGGTAATTTTTATAAAAACCGAAACCGATCCATATTCTTAGAAAAAACTGACCAGTTGAGGTTTACTTGCACCAAAGTTAAAACTAACAAATTATTAACAATTTACCAAATAATGACACTTCCACTCATATATCGGTATGTAGCGTATCTGTGGCATTAGATTTAAAATATTACTACTTACGTGTTGTAGCATTAAAAAATTCATCCTAAACAGTTCCCCGGGATAAAGAGGTTATGGTTTACCAATAAACCATGCATTGTGAATACAGGAATACTATTTTACTGTGTCTGATTTTATTTCATTCTTTTAAACATGGTTATACATATATTCAAACTGTGTACACAGATGTTAGTAACGTAAATTATGAACTTTAATTATGATTTCCTATTAATGAATCATGTAAACAGTTCTCTCGAAAGTATTTAGCAAATAAATTTGATGCAACGGAGCCAGTGCTGCCATACTTACTCATGCAGTTTTCCCTTTCCAGTGTGAACGGGTACTGACTCAAGTTTTGTCCATTGCACGGACACAACACTATAAAGGATTGGTTTTTCTTGTTATGTTTATCTGCTTGCTGACTGCTTTGTCATTTTCTTCAGCAACACCAATCAATTAAGGTTAACCACTACGTTTTTTAACAGCCTGATTTTAAACCAGCCACGGCCTCCCTATTCTGTGAGGCAGTGTTTCATTACCTGCAAGAGCGTAGTTAAAAGAATAATAAAGATCATTTCTTTTGTTTATGCTTGGGTGGGCATTTTTTTAACGAGGTCTTAAGGTGAGTTTACGATTGACTTAACAGAATAAGTGCAACTTGTGTTTAAGATGTGATTCACTGTATTTAAGGGTATTAGTTTATGACTGTCGTGTACGGGTCTTGACGGGTCGTGTGTGATCTTGGCATGACTTAAGAAATTGAAGTACAAGTCAAGATGAAGAAGAGCCCAGTGACATTTGCTTTTGGTGGGCAACTGTATTTACATATTGTATTTAGGTTATGACATATTGTGAAATCTTATGAAAGTAAATTTTAATCTAGAGACAGTATCCTCTTTATTTAAAGAACTGTTTCATGGTAATGTTTTCATTCTTGGAAGAAGTTATTGAATTCTATTTTATTAACCTTTCCAGATATATTGACGTAAATGCCAAATCCTGGGAATGGCTACTCCTTCCATAAGATATTAAGTGTTTTTCAAAATGTTTACACAAGCAGTAACCACATATAATTAAATATATGTAAATAATCTCCACTCGTCCATATTTCTAGGTTATGTCTGTTCCTCGGTTGCTTTTGTCTCCTACGACTCTGATGGGCTAGACTTAACAGTTGTTAATTCAATCATAAAATGCAAATCTTTTTATTGATTTTTCCATGTGCTTATTGATTAATTAAGTACATACAATTTTTAATGCTTCAGTCTTTAATCGTAAACCCACCTTTATACTGCTTGCATTGCTTGTGGCATATATTTGTTCAAGTTCTTTCAGCTGACTTTTTGCTAATTTTGGCGGAATTTAAAAACATTTAGCAGAGAAATATTAATTTTAGCGGGCAGCGAAATATATAATATTGTTTCATACATCAGATTTTTACATGACAAAATTCCAAAACTGTGTAGTCATGACCGACCCGAACTGAGAACAGACATTTTTAAACAAAAACCGAACCGAACTGAACTAAAAATGTGAGAACCGATCAGCCCTACCTATACGAAAACTTATACTGTTAAATTTGTCATAGAATATCATGCCTCTAGTTCTTGGTCCAGGGCAGATGCCAACAAGACCTAATTGTAAACTTCAGATTCAAGGTGGGGAACCCCATCCTAGTCTGGCATTAGCTATTTAAATTTGAGAGTCCAAACGTAATCCTGCTTAAGGACGTTAACATTCTCTTATCCCCAGGGTTTGCGTTTGACTCCGGCGATAGATAGGCCACTTTTAATAAACAGGAGCAGGCGTCAAGGTCTGTCGGTGACTTCCTGCCCAGCCACCCACTTGCAGAAAGTCAGCAGCGGACCCAGAGGGAGCTTTGTCTTTGCGTGATACATGGCTCTATGGCGACTTCCTGCCTTCCTGTGCAACATGGGAGCAGACTCCCTAATCTTACTGTTGACACCTACAGTAAGGAACTTGGTTCTGCAGGTGACTTCCCGCCCATCAAGTCTCTCGCCTAGAGGTCAACAGTTAGGTCTTTCCCACAGTCACATCCTCCACTTCCTGTTTCCTCCACGTCGTACTTCCCTCTACTGGATACCCACTACCATCCTTTCTACTCTACACCCTTATGACTCGTCACAGGGCTGGGCGAGATAAGGTGTCCAAGCATGCTTTGGCATTGGTTGGGGATCTCGTAGGAGAAGGGCAGGGTGCTGCAAGGGTGTTCATCTAGAAGCACGAAGTAGCAACTCGACAGGGGAACATCAGCCAGTACTACCAGCAGGGATCATAGCTTACAGCTTGATCTATTGTGGCATACACCTCGAGCAATTTCATCTAAGAAAACAGTCAGCACCATATGACCTCAACTGCCGAACGCGTGGCTCGTTGCATGGACATTATCCCCAGCTACACCGCCAGCCGCACTCAGACCAGACCAGCAACTCCTTCAGCAACTGCATGTGCCCAGCGGGTCATAGTTGAACTGCCTAAACAAGCCCATCCTTCGCCCAGTAATAATCCCGTCAAGTAGGCAGCACCAGCTTTCCTGCCTCTATTTGGGAGAGAAAAGCTGCAGACGTCCACCCACACTAGGTACGCCAAAGGTGAACCGACAGACAGATGACTATTAATATTAAATTTAATTAATTTTGCATGGAAAAATATGTTTGTTTTACGCCAGAGACAACCAAACATGTACTTTATAAAAAAATTTCACATTTTTTATTTTTTAGGAGCTGAAATTGGTCAGTTTTGATTTTACAACAACAGCGAATTTACGACAGTATTTTCGAGAACTGTGGACAGTTGCAAATTCAGTCATCTACAGTAGCTGAAAATTCATAAACTGTATTTGTGTAAACACAGGAGAAGAAACAGAAGACGAAAAAGACCACAAATATTTAGCAGCAGTTAACTTCTCATGCATATAAGCAGGCAAAACATTAGGTACCATCCTCTGAGTTGCCAAAATTATGTTAGAAAAAGAGTGGGTTCATCTTCCACAAATTAAAACAGCAAAGTGTGTAGTTCTTATTTCAAGCATACTTCCATTCTACAAACAGACACCCTACTGCGAGAGAAACATTTTCAATTTGACAAAAATGGAACACAATATTTTTCACTCTGAACTGAAAGGAGCAAAGGGGAAGATGGTGGAGGGAGATAGAATGAAGGGATGTAGAAAAAAAGCAGTCTAGATTTTCACTTCTCATAAAATAGCCTTGTCACCATGCTTTTAATGTTTCAGGTCATAACATACATGTCTTCCCTTCCTCACCCTCTTGGTCAACATGAATATGGCTTCCCAAAAGAGGAAGTGGTGGTGTGAGTACTGAAAACATTTTCATGAATTTGTCTAGTTTATTTTTCCATATCCTTTTACCACAAGCTACAATATACCAAACCATGTTTAACTGTGATTTTACTGTAATGTGGTGACATGTGCCCGGATAGGCTACTAGGCACGATGGTCAAGGATTTTGCCAGCTAGACCAAAAGCGGGGTGGTATAGATTAAATAGACGGCAAGAGATGATGGGTGTTAGCAAGTATTTACTATTGCTTCTTGGGTGCCGTGGTTGTAGTGGATTTCACCCAGACGTAACGAGCTTGGACTACGCCAAACTGGCGAGTGCACAGGTGAGCTTCATTTGTCCAAACATGGACCTTATCCCAGCCGAATCCTGTAGCAATGCCAGTTAACAATCCTTTTACTACGGGATGCCACGAGGGATGAATTTGTATAACCGGAGATATAATTAAGATAGCTACAGGAGCAGTCGATACTGACTTGTGCCCGAGTTGGGCGGCATGGTCCCGTTCCGCCTGTCACTCCGGTGTGGAGTGAGGAAGTGCACTCAACTGTTTGGCGGCAAGGAACGCTGCGTTTTGTTCCCTACGTTTACGGCCGTGCCTGTGGTCGTAAGGCATTGAGTCTCTGCTTACAGTATACTAGGTACACCTTGACGTGAACAAACTAAACACAGTTTATAATGTCAGTCCGGTTTTGGCTTGCTGACCATGCTCTGTTAGGTCTCCACTGATCTTCCACGCATGCAGGCTGATCAGAGACGGGGAGCTGTTTGGGTCACCAATGCCGCAACTGGAAGTGCGTTCGCACAGAGATGGATGGCAGGTCTCAAGCTACAGATATTACAGCACTAACAATGCTGTGAGATATGGTAATAACTCGAGACAGTTGCTTCTCCCGGGGTGGTGTTGCTAGTTGTTGTGGCTCCTCTGTTCCTCTCCGCCAGCACTGGTACAGTGCTGTGGTAGTTGGAAAGCAACAGAAGGCAGTCTAATGGGTATGTGAGAAAATATGACGGACCCCTGAGGGGAGCCCGCTGTGTAAGTTAATTCGGTTATATCAATTACCTGGTTCTTGTCAATGGTGTATGTAGCAACCTGTGTACAGCAGTTAAACAGACAGATACTCTCAGAAATAAAAGCGGTAAGGTAGGAAACAAAAGTATGTTTATTGGAGTCTCAATAAACAAGCGACACTTGCTACCTACTACCAGGCAATTGAGTGCTGAAGGTTACTACGCTGGCCATGTGTAGGCAACCTGGTTCTAATGAAAAAGTGGGAAAGAAGTATCTAAACGAGAAAAGATATATTTCTAAACTAGTCTAAGAAAAGTGTCTCGAGACAATGTGACTTTAACGTGATAGTGAGCGTGTTCGCTGGTTGACTGATCTTCAACGATGAAGTAGCCACAGGCGGCGTACTCAATACTTCAATGTTCTCTAGAGGTCCCAGCACTGAACAGTGCTGTGGGAAGTCGCGAGAGAAGAACATGAATGACTCTCGAGCTCGGCAGCAACCTAACATATAGTGGAAGCTTGTAGTCTGCCGGCGTGGGGTGCAAGGGAGGCGTGACGTCCTCCTGCCCTGATTGGCGTGGGAAAACTCTGGTCAGCGTTTCTGCTTCATGCCTCGTCGGAGGCGCTTGGCCTTGCCCGAGGTCTGGGCAACTTGTAGGCTCTTAGTGCAGGGTAGAAGGGGGAGGGGTGCCTGCCGGGTTGCGTATCCTCCAGGTGAGAAGCATTCACCCATAAGTTCTAGCTGCCTATAGGGTAGGCAACGTGTCCCTCACGTCTGTAGTGGTGGAACACGTACTCTTGGCGATTATTCGTAATCATATTAGATTAGATGTATAAGCGGCACGCGTCAGTGACTTCTCTTTTATATTCAGAACAAGATCCATGGGCAAGCAGCATGCACATGCACTGTCCGCATGCATTATTTTCTTTATTTGAACACTCAAAAAACCATCCAGAGAAGTTCCAATTTACAATCAATCTCTCACCATTATAAAAACGTTCTTATACAAGGCATAAAAAATATCCTTCTCTGACACAAAAGTAACTACATATTTACACAACAAATTCAATAATATTTGCTATACCAACCTGCCAAACATTTCTCTCTTCCCGCATAACTTTGTAGCGGAACACTGCTTTCTCTGCAAACACCCAAATAGTGCCTCTGATGGGATCCTTGGTAATATCAACAAGCTTCCCGAAAGCCTGTGAAACACCACACATGTTTCAATACCACACTTTCAAATGATTTCATTATATGCAATAAAGAAAATTTAAAATAACCACAGCAACATGGTACTACAGTACTACTTCATTACACATCTTTGACACTAGTACCTTAAAAGACTCATCATATTTTTAAAGACCCTTACATGAAGATTGATTCCCCTACCCGGCAAATTTGTGACACTCGCCAAAACTTTTCATCACATGCTTGGGTACACTGCTATTTTCAATTAGCTATAAATTTATAGTACAGATATAAGGTGGGGGAGAGGGAAGGAGAAATCTACGAGAGTAGTTTTTTATATGCACTGCTATGTTAAAATAATAAAACCACAAAGTAATAATCACGAATGTTATAAGCAGGGCTCATACTTGATACTCCATTATCTAGTCAAAATAGGAACAGGAATTTCTAAAAACTACGGCAATAATATACACGTGAATCATAAAATTATTTTTTTTCTTTAGAAGTTACCTTTCTTATTTACCAAATTAAGTTCTAAACAAAAAAGAATTAATTTTTCAATAAATTTTCATTTTAAGTTCTATTTTTAGCTATAGCATTTAATGTTAACTCAAAATGTTCTTAATTTCATTAATTTTCTTTCTTATCAGAACCCTAAATAAAAAAATTAACTTTGACGCATGACAGACACTGGTGGTTAGTCCGGTCACTGACCCAGAGTGATTTTGATAGGACGCTAGACGAGGCCCGTCCTGGTGACGTTCAACTTATTCTTTGTGCGAGGTGAGTGCTCTCCCTGTGTACCATTTTGGTCTTGTAGGCTGACGGCTGGGTATAAAAACAGGTTCGGCTAGGATCGCTTGGTGAGTGACTGGGCTTGGCTGGTATGGCGGTGGCTAGAGCTTGATGGTGAGTCGACAGAGTACTGCAGCGTGCTCTCATGAACGAAGTAGCTTGAACCTGTCAGGAAAGCATTTAAGCCCCAGGGAGATTTACAGGCAGCCCTTGCTCGTTTCACTCTCTTTTGAATACCACCACTGTGGGTAAATGGCATGAGAACCAATACCTAGGATCAAACCTGGTTGGAGTGAGCTGAGCAGTCGACATGTAAGGGTGTCGACAGTGTGAGTGCTGGGGCTGCTGGCCTCGTATCTCACTCTCAAACTCCAGCACAGGGGTAAGGAGTCAGTCGAGCTGCATAGCGTCAACACTGGTCCCAACATGGTGAGATCCCAGCAGGTCAGTCTCCCCAGATGCACAGGGCAATCCCTCTCGGCACCACTAGTGGGTGTTGAGAAAGGCAACCTCCGAGCTGACACGTAGATCTCACCTGGGATGTCTTCAATTAGTGAGATGAGTGCCCCGGAGGCGCCGGTCCCCCCAGACCCGAGGAAGTACCCCTCTCTGCACCATTAATGTGCCGATCCCAGACTGGCAGTCCAACTCTCGTGGAGTGGTGTCCTATATGGAACTACAGTTCACAAAATTAGTGCAGTGAATGAGTGGCCATACAATGTGTCATGTTGTATATGTTGTATGGTGTCGTTACTGGAAGAATAAAACCCTGGTCTACTGCTGTCCCTCATTTAGGTCTGATGTATACGGGGAATGGGTACTAGAATACGGAAGTGATTTCGAAAGTAAGAAAGCCAGTGTTTATTCCTTTTATGGAAATACACAAAGATGGTGAAGGCACTACCACCTGACCCCTAGGGCAGGGGTTCCCAAAATTTAATTTACTTTAGTTTATCGCGCCTCCCTTCTGGGGGGGGGGGGGGGACTTTGCCCCCCACCTCCTGTGTCACAACTTCATTATTATAAGGATAAAACAAAAACGAATAAAAGTCTCAAAGGTTTTATTTAACCATTAAATTTTAATGCTTATTGAACACAAATGGTCGTGAACAAACCAATCAATGAGGCGGATGAGCTTGTATATTTTTAACAAGATTCCCAATTCTTGGTTGAATAGAAGAAATTGCACATCGTAAATCACTGGCAATATCGAGTTTGCTTCTATACTTTGGCGACAACGCTCCCCTTAGCATGTTGTCATGACTCCCCTGGGGGGCACAACCCCCACTTTGAATATCAATGCCCTAGGGCTTGCGGAACGTTAACACCCTACAAGAAGAAGCTGGAGGCAACCTGCACAAAGCTATAGGAAAGGCAGTGATAAGTAGTGCTATCTGACTGAACTTTCACTAACTCTATGGTTGCCCAGAAGGCACCGGTAAGATGTCAAAGGTAGCTTGGTTTTGAAGGTTCTTCCGTAGGCTTAGAGAGAGAGAGAGAGGAGTCTTCGGCCCTTCGAGAGGTGCTGTGAAAAGTTTAGGAGTTTGGTAGGTCTTCGGCATCACTAGGGTGCGATGAGAGACCGAGGTGGGAGAGACACGTCAAATGCTTGAAGACTGGTCACGAGCCTTGGTGCGGTCCGGGCCACAATTTATACTCCTCCAGCGGCTTGCCTCTTCTTCATCTGGCATAGGGTTGTTCTGGAGATGGAGTAGCAGGTGTGAAGTGCATGCCATAGATCCTTGGTGAGTGTCACACCAAGCCGGCGCAGGATCCAGATTCAAGCCTCAGTGCTAATAGTGGCATCTGGCGGCACGCTGCAGTACTTGATGAACCTTGATGAATGGCTTCAGTGGCTTGGCCTGTGAATAATAATTACCACGTGGAGCATCCACCCTCTTCCTTAGTAGATAAAACAATCTCAGTTTCCTCATTGGTGGTGACGGCAAGTTCAAACTCCGTTGCAACTGCCCCACGTTCATTTGTACTGATGAGTAGAAGGGGATTAATAACTGAGAAGGACGTCATGCGAATTGAAAAAGACGTCATGTGCCAATTTATTACTGAATATGGTTGTTATTCCGTATATTTTTACATGCATATATGTTTCTTTATTGGCTTTGATCTCAAGTTGAAAACTTTAGATCCTTCTAAAAATCTATTAGCTACCTGCAGCTTTTCAAACCTTTCTCTTTACATCACAAACGTAATACATAAAGCAGTTCACGCAAGGAGTTTGTCAGCAGGACTTTTAATTTCTGGTTTTCTCTTCTTCTTTGCATTACAGTGGCACCCTGATACAACATTCCCGCATATAACATTTTCCTGGATATATCACCATTATTTCATGGTCTTTTCCTGCATGTAACAATGTTCATATTTTTCATTTCTTGCTTATAATATCAGTATTTGATCAATTCGTTGCAGCAACTCAAATTAAATTTTTCTCTTAAGTAAAATTCCAGGCACATTAACAATGCAGTAGCCCACAAGCAGATACAGAAAACAGTTTAGGTACTCAAAATGTTGTAACCAGGGTAGACAGGGATAGTAAACTCCTGGAGGGGAAAAAAAAAAAAAAGAAGAGGGAAGCCTCCACCACATGCTTAATTCATCATAACAAAAAACAAGAGGGCCTGGACACACACTACAAAATAAACACCAATATATAAAATAAACAAAGCCATTTAAAAAGAAAGGGGAGAAGGGATGTAAATATGTCTAGTGAGAGATTTTAGGGTTGCTTCGCAGTCCTAGTACTGCAGAGGGACAACAGGGTGTACTGTTAGTCTCAACACCTACCTCATTACCTAACTAGAGCCACCTTAAGAGGTTAAGAAAGAGAGTGATATCATCTTTGTTCGTAAATCAAAGAAAAAAAGAAAGATAAAAAGGAAAACAAACTATCAATAGGGTCGTGCGAATGTGATTTTTTGTCATGAAACAAAAATGCATATGTTATGAACTTTTGTGAGAAAGATTAACTAATTTCATAACATTTCAGCAAATTATTCATTATCACAAATTCATTGCAACATAAAACCAAACAAATGTAGGATATGGAGTATTTACCACAAGGAGTCTTGCTGAGATTATAATTTATTTTTATGTAATTATTTCATTTATGAAATAATGAAAACAAAAACAAAGATTTACAGGCAAACATTTTCTTTGCTGGTGCACTAAATGAACATTCATTTAACACCCAAAAATTCATCAAAACCGAGAATTTTCGTTTCGTTACAACTTTCGGTAATCAAATGTCTTACTGAAACAAAAATGAAAGCCATAATTTTTTATTTTCGTTTCGGTAATGGAAGATTCACACAACTCTACTTATCACTAATGAGTATTTATCATAAGAGAAAAGAAAGATGACAATCCTCAAAATTGAACAACCTTCATCAATGCATAAACCTAGATAAACTCTTTATAACAATTAACAACAAAAATAAATAAAATTGAGTAACCAAATGGACAGATAACATTTTTTTTGTAACCTTTCTTAAGTTTATGGATTCCTTGCAAAGTTTACTAGATTCTCAGTTAACCATAGAAATACATTACTATTTCAAACTCTGTAGCTGGTATTAAGACATCTCCACAATAGGTATTCTACAAAACCAGTGAATCAAGAATAAATAATTAAATAGAGACTCCACGTCTCTTTAAAGGAGATCATAGTTTCTTTAAATTCCCGATTAGAAGCGACTTATGAAAATCAACCTTTGAAAAAACACTCTAGGCATAACATGTCACCTGTTTTTTCAAAAACCTGTATTCTACAAATATATAACACTGTGGTTAACTTTAGAGTGCTGTATTACTAAATGAATGAACCTTTACCTTAATATCTTCTATAACTTGTAACATTTATTTCTTTTTTAAATATGAATTAACAATAGAGAGTGCAGCGACGTGTTGGCAACGACCGGTAAGAAATAGTTCACATTAAAAATATTATTTTAACCTTGGTTTTTAGTATACTATTTGTAAATTAAACGGTGCCTATCTAAATATTTAAATATTTAAGTAGCCCCGATGGCAACACATCACATTTTTACAGTTTACAATAACAGCGGAAAATATCGTGAGTAGGCCGTAATGGTACAGTATTGTTTTATCGAGCGAGAAAGCAATAAAAAAACTGTCTGCTGTCGAGGCTTGTCGTCCTCTCTCTCTTTCTTTGTCTCTTTCACAAGGAAATTTCACTTCGCTAGTAAGCATATAAATTATACATCTTTTCAATTGTAGCATATATCGTACTTATTATAGCAAAATAATTATATTTGAATTTGTAATTTACAACTGAAAAGAAATTTTAATGTTTGAATATGTATTTTAATATATTTAGATATTATGGTGGGGGAGTTACATAGTGAAGTTGGCAGACGTGGCGAGCCATGACATGGCGTGTTGCTTTTTGTCAAATGAAACGTAAATTATTCTTACTCCGAAAAATACTTCGAATTAATACATCACGTTTGTAGACATTGTGTTTTTTAAAGTTACAATGTTGTGATAAATCTGTGTTTCCACAGCATTAATAAATATACTGTGAAGTGTGTTTCGTTAATCATTGAGTCTGTGAAATGGCGTGCCTTTGTGCATCGTCGGCACACTGGTCCTGTGTCTGCGTGATTACAAATATTTGATTAGCACTATTTATATGTTTTAAATGTTAACTGTTTTTATGACGAGGTTATTTATTTACATCCATGTCTGTTTATTTATCACAACGTTGTACCTTTGCCCTAAGGGGTTTGAAACACAGTCATGTAATGTAATTTGCCACAATCCCAGAAGAAAAATACTAAGCCCAGCCCGATAAATTTCAATAAACCTAATAAACAGTAAGTAGCAATACATAGAAATATGAACGGAATAAAAGTTATCGTAGGCTTATATGTGTGCATGTTCACTGCTATCTTTTAAAGTTTGTATGACAAAAATGAGCAACACGAGTTGTGTGCTTGAATTTAATGTGCCTTTTTCACTGGTTGTTCCTTCGTTTTAATATTTATTCCAACTGAGGCCATCCTTTTAGAGAAATGGCCCAACACATATCAATAACAAAGGGATAATTACAATTAGTACAGCCCTTTACCTCGCAGTTATAACAGTGTTAAACACAGTCGCGGCAAAATACTAACGTCCATGACATTTATTGAGCTACGTCGTGGAAAACAAATATGTTAATGTAAAATAACCATAAGAACTGTCATCAATTCAGGCATTTTTAAAACATCATAAAGCTGACCTAAGTAATGTTAGAGTCCTAAACTGTGAATATTCATATGGAATGGTTTTTGGAATATGACAAGAATTCTTTGAAAAGCTTTAAACAGAAAACAACACATTTGACAGGTATAAAAGTAGAAATCACATTCAATGATTATTTTTAGGTGTAGCAAAAGTATACGAACATATGTACACACACAACGGAATGTAAACATTGATTTTGACAGATGCTACATGGCAGTCACGTGCCAATGTTTGTTTACATTTGGCGGGAGGATATGAAATGGGCATGCAAGTAGATATTTAGCAGGCTCCGAGAAAGTTGCTTCCAATATATGACTAAATTCTAGTGTATCTGATAGCCATTAGTCGACAGGTTACTCTCTCAGCTACTTTTCTCCAACTACTCATACAGTTATTTCATGGACTGCTCTTTAAAGCGAAGAGGGCAATTTTCCTTGATAACAGGAAATAAATGACCCCATCAATAAAAAAAACCAATAACACTTATCCCATCATGTATAATTTAGGCAGTCTCCTCCGAACCACTTTGCCATCCGTCCTCTCTGCCAATAAAATCACAACTCATGATGCTGCATCACGTGATTATCCCCACACCACATTACTCCAGTCAATCAGGATGCACAACACGCCCTTAGCAACAGCCTGTAGGCACATGCTCATCTCCTCCTCGCAGCCTCCTCCTTCTCAGTAGCCTATCACCATTCTGTTGACTTCAGCACCTGAACTCCTTCCTTACCCCTGGCAGTGTCCACAAAAGCATGGAAACCACAGCAAACTTCCCCGCCAGTTATACTCTAGAAATAACAAAGCAAACAATCAAAACTTCAAGAAAAATAATTTAGATGAAGGAAAAAAAAAAATGCAGCAGCGGAAAGAAATGTGGGTCTTCAAGCCGTAAGCAGAAAATGACAAAGAATAATGCTGTAGTTTAACATCCATTCAAACTGACTACAAACATCTCAAACACAACACTTCTTGAATCTTCCCAATACACACCAATATTAATTAAGTATCTCCAAAAAAGAAAATTAATAAAGTTAGTTAATAAATTATTAAAATAATAACAAAAGTAAGATAAAACCTTGTAACAAAAAAAAAAAAAAAAAAAAAAACTTCTAAATGATGATTAAATCTGAACCAAAAACTAAATTCTTAATTACTATATAAAATTTTTTTTTTTTTACAAAATTTTAGCTACATCACAATATTAAGGATTTTAGAGGTTATGGCCCCGGAAATTACTAAGATATGCAATAGTAGATGAGCCAACCAGCATCCAGAATGCATGTCATTGTGCATTAACTGATGATGCAATGGTCTATGGAATTCAGTTCACTGATATTTTCACAGCAAATGAGTCAGATGAAGATGTTGAACTTGACTAGAGATTTCTGTATATACAAAAATGATTACATTAGAATTTTTTTCTGTTGATGTGTCCCTGCAGGTGTAATACTATCTCCTGCTTATAATATTTTCCTGCATATAATATTATATTTTACTGACCTCTTGAAAAATGTTAATGTAACATTTTATTCACGTCATCAAACATCATAACCATTCATTAATTTTCTCTTCTTAAGGTTGACACGTGCCCGATTAGACTGACATGGCATGTTGGTCGAGGATTTTGTCCGGTATACCAAAAGTGGGGTGGTTTAGTTTAGATAGACGATCGAGGCGAGGGGTGTTGGTTAGCATTTACTTACTCCTGCTTCTTGGACGCTGTGGTTGTGGTGGGTTTCACCCAAACGTAGAGAACTTGGCCCACGCCAAAGCGGCGATTCCACTGGTAGGCTTCGTTGGTCCAGAAGTTGATGTTGTCCCACCCGACTCTTACTTCAGTACCGGTCAACAACCCTTTTACCACAGGGTGACACGAGGGGTGAATACATAGACAACGAGATAGGTACAATACAGTGACCGGAGCAGTTGACACAGACTCGTGTCTCAGTTGGGCGGCGCGGTCCCGTTCCGCCTGCCTTTCCGGTGTAGGTTGAGGAAGTGCATTCAACTATTTGGCGGCGAGGAACGCTGCGTTTCATTCCCTACACTTTTGGCCGTGCCTCTGGCCGTAAGGCATTGAGTCTCTGCTCACAGCTTACTGAGTACACCCTGATCCAAACAAACTAAATACAATTTACAGTGTTAGTCCGGTTTTGACTTGCTGACCAGTCTCTGTAAAGCCTCCACTGATCCCCCACGCTATGCGGACTGATCAGAGACTGGGAGCTGTGTGGGTCACAAATGCCACCACTGGATGTGCGTTCATACAGGAACGGACGGCAGGTCTCAAGCTACGAAATATCCCAGCACTAACAATGCTCTTGGATAAAGCAATAACTCGAGACTGTCACTCCTCCGTGAGTGAAGGTGTTACTAGTGGTGGTGGCTCCTCTGTTCCTCTCCGTCAGCACTAGACAGTGATCTGACAGTTGGAAAACAACAGATGGCTGTCTAATGGGTATGTGAGAAAATATGACTGACCCCTGAAGGGAACACGTAGTTGAAGCTAATTCGGTTGTTATAAAATACACGGTTTTTGTCAAGGGTGTACGTAGAAACCTGTATGTAGCAAGCCAACAGACAGATACTCTAAGAAATAAAAGCTGAAAGGTAGGAAACAAAAGTATGTTTATTGGAGTCTCAATAAACATGCGAGGCGAGTTACCTCCTGCCAGGCAATAGTGCTGAAGGTTACTACGCTGGCCAGGTGTAGGCGACCTGGTTCTAGGTTGTAGAGGGGAAAGATAAATCTAGATGGTAAAATATATTACTATTAAACTGCTCTAGTAAAAGGTGTCTAGAGGAGACAAAGTGAATTTAATACGTATTGATGAGCATGTTTGCTTGTCGTTGGGTTGACTGATTGTCGACGTTCGCAGTAGCCACTGGGGACGTACTGAATACTTAAGAAGTTTTCTCCGGAGGTTCCCAGCACTGACCAGTGCTCTGGGAAAATGCGCGAGAAAGTCAATAAGAGAATTGTCCTGAGCCCGGAGGCACCTGGACTTATATAGGTGAAGCTTGTAGGCTGCCGGCGCGGGGTGCAGGAAGGGCGAGTCTCCTGCCCTGGTTGGCGTGGGAGTTGGAAACTTGGGTCAGCAGTAGTCAGCGTTTCTGCTTCGTGCCTCTTCGGCAGCACTTGGCTTTGCCCGAGGTCCGGGCAGCTTGTAAGCTCTCAGCGGGGGGAAGGGGGGTGCCTGCCGGGTTGCATAACCTTCAGGTGAGGAGAATTCTCTTATAAGTTCCTGTTGCCTGGTAAAGTAGACAGCCGAGAATTCATATGGAAAATTCTGTGTAAATATTTCTTACATTTGTAGCAGTGGAAGTAGGAACCTAAGCGACGAGTCATAATCATTGTTAATTAGTAGTGGGAGCGGCATGCCTCAAGGTTCTTTAGTCCTTTCTCAATTTCTTTTATTTTCTTTTAGTTTCCTTTATCTTAGCCTGGTTTCCTTCAAATACTGATTGTACTTATCATTTTGCACTTTTCCATGTGCTATATGCTTTTTTCGACCAAGAACACAATTTCGTCTAGTGCTATACATCTTAAGGTCATACAAGCATCTATGACATTAAAATTTGTATTTGAAATCTTTCATAGCAGCTGTCTGTAGTGTACCGAATACCCAGATGGTGACAATCCTCTTCAAACATCACTATTACCACGAGGCAATAATGGACAGGTTTTAACTACTTTTGTTATAGCCATGCATTTTGTGTGATTACTAAATTTTGTTAAAAGTACCTCCAAATACTTGTACAGTACCTGAATCATGAGAGAGTATTTTTTTAAAATTAGAGAGTATACACTACGAATACTTTAGCACCTGACTTCAGACGACCAAATAAGTTCAGCTTTGATCATAGGATATTTAGGTGTATGTACAAAGAAATTAAGTTTGTGTGGCATGTTATTGCTTAAATATTCAAACAGTTACTGATCATAGTGCTAACCACCTTGAAGACAAATGCTCAAAAAGAAATTAGAAGCAAGCTGAATACAATGATAAATATTCTGAAATCCATTCAATATTTTTGAGAACTTACAGAAGAAGGGAAACATTATGAACCAATACAGGAAGTTCAGACACAAAATTCTCACATTCATCAAGGACAAGGGACTCTAGAAATGCTACATCTACTCAATGATAAAATAATAAATACCCAAAACTTTACAACTCAAATGGTACATGTCAAAGTAATGTTTGCAAAAGGACTGCTGATAGATGTTATTCTCAAAGGATTATTGATATTAAAGTTTTGTTACTGAAATTAAATTTTATTGATTGTACATTGCATTGATGCATGCTGCATATTGCTTTGCTTTTATTCTAAAGCACCGCCATCATATATGCGCCATCGCAAACAGACATCCCTAACCAGAAAATAGCACACAAGTCCATATGTCCCATACTTGAGCGAGCGTAGGTGCATCCCACCAAAATCTAATAGCCCTGCAAGGTGTATGGCTGTGAGGCTGGACAACCTGGACATCCAGGAATTGAATAAAGTGGTGGGGTTGAAGGGGTTGATTAAATAACACTTAACACTGTTTGGTGGTTGGGACGTTAGGGCGGTGGCGGTGGTCCTGGATATCCAAGATAGCGGTCTTGGAAAATAATGTAATATCTTCCTTTTTAAAATTATTTTCTTTCAATTTTTTCTAATTCTAGGTTTTGTTGTTGTTGTACCTTCAAGGTCATGGGTATCCACCATCACAGATGGTGTGTATAATGTAATTTATTCTCAGATTTTTACTGTATTTTTTAAATTTTTGGGATTTTACTCATTTTTCTATTTTATGGTTACATTTAGTTAAGGTTCAGGTTATCCTGGGTCAAGTCCAAGGTCATGGAGAGCAAACAGCTTTGTCTAGTTCATTAATGTGAAATTTTTTTTTATGTTTAATGATTTTTGTGATTTTTTGACTTTGAGGTTATCCCAAGGTCATCACAGAACAAGGTCATGTAATTCCAAGATAGCCAACCCATGAAAATGATAGAGCATGAACACCTGGCAGATCAGCAACGGGCACCTCACCTCCATCCTTTTGTGCCAGAACATACTTTTATATTCTACTTCAATTTAATGATAGCACCCAGGTATTGTTTTGTGGACATGGCTCAATTGCACAGCATGGTGATCCGATTCAGCATGGAACACAATATGATTGACTGCAGTTCAGGTGCTGTATGAGCATTTAATCACAAGAAAACAAGACTGGTGCCATTCGAGGGTAATCTTCTGATGAAAAAGCAGCAACTATTGAAAACATTTTAGTTGCCCACTGGCAGCAGTCTAGGTCTGACACACGAGTGCAGTAGTTTGACCATTCACTGAGATACATTCCAAGTATGAGTTTCACAGTTCCCATTGCTGTTTGCACTTAAACACAACTCGTGTAGCTTTATAGTTACAAGCAGTTCCATGTAAAGTGGTTCCGCAGCATAAATGCTGCCATATACAGCTCTCATGCTAGTTAGTTTCTTGCTTGTCTGTTAGCTTGCTATGTACCTGTGTTTTTCAATGCATACCAATGAGTCATCACTCCGAGCGGCACATTCATGCCAGACTTAAGATTTATTCTGGGGTTCCTCTCATTCCAAGCTTCCATTCACACTCTTGATAGATTAGTCCCTGCATACTGCTTTGCCAACCTGTTCCTTGTCCCTCAGACATTGGTTAAGCAAGGCGGGATCTTTGTTTTGCAGTCATTAGATTGAATGAACACACATCTACCTCGCTTACTTAATTTGTACCAGTCATTTATTACTAACTTTAATAACTTCTTCCCCTCTTATCCGCTGTGTGTTTTTACTCTCACACTTCCAGATACACACCTGGCCACTGTAAACTGTTACTGACAGTATAAAGTGAGAATGCAATACCGTGGCATCTTTTCAACCACGAATAATCAACTTCAACTCGTCAGTGCACATGCCTTTGCCGCTCTATTCTACGGAGTTTGATTGTTGTCACGCATCACGAGACATTAGGAACTGTACTGTATACACAAGGCAAAGGACGGACGCTGCAACGCCAGATTGTATTATTCACCGACTGAGCCACCGAAGTTATGCATTGAGATCACACAAGTACTCCAGCGCACTGCCAGATGCCACTGCTAATACAATCACCCTGACTGACACGAACCCGTATCTAGCGCTGGCCACTGACATCACAAACCAATAGGATCTATGCCACGTCTACCCCCTCTCCGACTCCAGCCAGGGTGCACCGGCCAGAGTATAAATAGTGGGCTGCAACCCTTGAAACACCAGTCTGTTCTATTCCTTCACCGCATGATCATGCTGAAGGAACCATAAACTCCCTGATTCTCACTGCACTCCTTGTGCTGAGATCGTCTCCTACTACCTTATCTTCACCGCATTCAGTTGCCAAAGACTACCTGCACCTTGCCTTGTCTTCAACTCATTCTGTGCCGAAGAGTCCTGCCATTGTCTGCGTCATCAAACATGAGACACTTACCAGCACCTTCAGGGTAACATAGTAGAGTAGTCCAGTTTAAGTTGACGCATGTCCGAGAGTGAAGGCTGGATCACGGTCATGTGGCTTTAGTTGCACTTAGGTCGGTTGTGCGTGCTGGTTTGATTTAGGCTTGATTACGGCTGGATATAGCAGTCAGGGGTGTATGTAGCGATGCTGACTGGAATATAGCTGGGCTGACGGCAGTCGTCGTAGATGGTGTCAATGAACAAAGTATATCGACACAATCTCATTTGGCTCTTCGGCTAGCTATAATCGGGATTAGACCAGCCAGCTGTCTGGCAGCAAAGCGCGCAACTCTTTGCATATCTCTCCTGGCGCCGTGACTCACCTTGAATGGTATAGTGTGGTATAATTACAGAGAACTCAAAATAAGCACCACGGACGCAGGTTTTCCTAACTTAGTTTTGCCTGGTGACAGTCTTGCCAACGCAAGCTCCGGTGCTTCAGAAGATCCCCCACTGTTGTGGGCTGATCAGAAGCGTTGCAGCAGTGTGGGTTGCCAAGACTATCACTGGGTGTGAGTTTCCCAACCAAGGCCAGGCTGTAGCACCTAAGTAAATACCCCCGCCAGCACCCAGGTGCTCCGGTAGGGGTACAACTCAGATGTACCGTCTCTCTCTGATTGAGAAGTGTTGCTAGTGGTCGTGACTCGTCCATTCTATTCCTCCAGTACCTGTATACGTGGCAGGAATAGAATACTTGGCGTCTAATGTGTGTGTTTTCAACTTGGACCCACCTGAGGGGGAGTCTCTAGTTGTAGCTAATTGCGGAAATAAGAATACTTTCCCGGCGCCGGTCGCCGGTGCTCAATTTGAGGTTCTCCCAGTAATTGATAACAGATTACCCTATGAATGAGACTCGAGGGTAAGAGAAACAAAGCTGTTTTTATTAAAGACGTATTAAACACGGTGACATGTGCTCTCCTACCAGGCAGACCGGTGGTTGGATGTAATCCTACAGAATCCAGGAGTAGGTGACCGGTAAGTAAGCTAAGTGGGGCAGTTACGTGAAAAACTGTTGAAGATTACTTAAATAAAAATTTAACTCTATATAGGGGGTGTCTGTAGGAGACAAAGAAAGAATTACGTGTGGAATGTATTATGCATGGAAAGTTTCTGGTAGCTATTGGCGTTGCTGAGCATCCGGTAGAGGGACTGCAGAGCTCTAATGGCGACGTCAATGGTGGCAGCCTCTGGTTGCTGCGGAAGACTGTAAAATTGTTGGTGACAGCCCCTGGAAGGGCTGTTGAAAGGCTCGTTGCAGTCTAAGTGCCCACACCCAGGTGCTCGGAGAAGACTGCAGGAACAACTCGTGAAAGCCGCCATGCACCGCCTTATATAATGGGGCAGTGCATGTCGCAGCGGCCATGGGGGAGGGCGTGTGACGTCCTTCAACTGCAAGGCCGGAGTGGGGTTAGGACCCTCTGGTCATCTCTCGGCCTTCGCGTATCCTCGGTGGCGTTCGTATATGGCCCAAGGCAGCTGATGGCTTGTAGGCTCTCAGCGCGGTGGAGGAGGGGGGTTACATGCTGCTGTCTTTCGCAACCCCTCGTAGCCACGTGTCTGGCCACCACCTTCCAGGATTGTGGCAGACCGGTACTTCCGTGTACGAAATGGCGCGAGGTTTAAATCTCACGAGTGTATAAGTGTACACTAGGGTTGCAGTGAGATGAGTCGTAATCGTTTATGGTAACTGGTATAAGTGGCATGTGTCAAAGTTAGCATCATAACATTCATCTCGCCTACCCATTGTTATCCCAGGAACAGGTCGCCTTCACCTGTCTCAACGTAGAATTAAGCTTTCGTAAGCTCCTGTTGACATTAGGAGGAAGTGTGACACCACCTTGTCTATTACCATCACTGGAATAAATAAATATTTAACCAATTCAAGGGTATCTTTCCCGTAGTGTAATTCCTCTCCCAAAAGATATCAGGTCCATTTGATGGATAGCAGGTGACCGGGGATTTTATTCAATACCGCCATACACCAGTAGAGTACCCACATGCATTCTGAACGGTGACCCTTTCTGCACACCATGGTGTATGGAACAGTAGTGTCCTGACACTAGGTACTCAGCCACCTGAGGTTGATGCCGTTGGGTGAGACACGAGACGAACGAATATACTTTTACTTACTGCAGGTGGGCACCAGCGGTGCTTCCCAGACACCACACTTCGAGACTCAGGGTTCTCAGGGATGCTGTGGGTTCTGTGTGTTCGTCTCACCCGAGCATCTTTACAAAGCACTTTGCATTACTAAACATTTAACACTGAAAAATGTGGGAGTCTGCTGGTTGACACTAAATTGGAAAACATAGATTTGTCTCTGAAGTTGTATTTATTGATTTCCAAATACATACTGTGTCAGAAATATGAATTAATGATTACTCTCGGATGTGACTAGCCAACTCCATTATGTAATTCCCCCTGCTCGTAATTAATCTAGCACACTCCTAAATGGATGATTTTCTCTGGGGTGTTAGAGAAAACAGCCCCCACAAGGAAAGGAGTCTGCAGCCGCTAGGATGGACTATAGAGTTTTCCTGGAGACAGGACACGGAGAATTACAAAATGAACACTAACACAAGTGATTACTGACGTCGCTAACGCATACTCATCGTGACGCGCCTCCCAACCACGTGGTGTGTGTGGTGACTGTCTTTATACTTAGCAGGCTAAACGAAAATAATGTCACTGTACTAAATTACACAAATATTGATGAGAAAACATGGGTCACGATATGAACAGGCACAATAAACACGCAGATGCGAGAAAGCATTCTTACATTACATGGATGCCGCTGGATGAAGTTCTTAGCGAGCCATGCGGTGCAGGTGAAATTGCCATATTGTCAGTGAAATTCATAGAAATCCTGTTGGACAAAAGTACACTGCTCTTCAGAAAATTATTCTGACTGCATTACAAATGTGCAAGCGCATTCTGAGGTGCCTGATGGTGACAGATCAAACATGGGCGACGACACCATGGTCGGTTACAGAAAGATCAATTATGACAAAAATTGCAAGGACCCATTAATGAAACAAATACATATCACCCTGAGAAAATGATGGCGCACAAGAAATTACAAACAAACACTTTACGCACAATGATGGAGCAAAAGCTGACTTGGCGGCAGTTAACCACGTGGTCGCAAATGATGTGGTCATAAAATAATTTAACATAACCAAACCCTAAAATACATACATACAAATTCACCCTTCATATTGCCTGTGGCAATGAAGCAGAAATTATAATGCAAAAGCCTTTAACATAGGCGGATGGCGCTTGATTCAAAGTTGTGCGGGTCGCGTGGCCTGTCCGACATCTTTGCTCCTTCCCTCGATTTAAGTTCAAAAAGCCACAAGAGCTGCAAAAGATTTATTTAAGTGGAAGCACTGTGCTGGAGATGTCTGGCAAAACGTACGCAAAGGAATGGTTAACCGGTAAACTAAAGTGAACTATGGAAATCTAACTCAGTACAAAATTATGAAGTACGTACGTGACAGCGTTTTACCTCGCCAGCTCTCCTGGGACGACTGACCAGAGGCAGGGGTCGCGCAGACCTACCTTGGCTGCCCACGGGGTTCACACAAGGGGAAGCGCTATGCACGCAGAGTGAAAATATTGTTACGTGAAAAGAAATGGCACTTAAATTATTTTCGATAAAAAATTATTAAAGCAATTTTAAATCAAAAATATTTTATCAAGAAATTGTCTTTTGAAAGCGTTCATGCCTGAATATCAATGTATGTTTCTTCGTGCAGCACATATTTCGAATTTGAAAAGAACATTTTGAAATATTTATGAAAAGACATTTTTAATACTTTATTTACACTTTTAGCCCTGAAAGAGAATGGAGAAACGTACAGTACACTGCAAACAATAACACTCCCGTTACAGTAAAGTCCGTGTTATGGCCTCTTTGTGCACGTGCTTAACCACGTGTCACGTGAGTTGTGAGTGCTGTCATGGTCTGACTGCCGCTGGCTGTTAGCCAGCATCAAGGTCAGTTTGTTCGCTTGGTGCTTACCCTCTCCAACGTACTCCTTGCGCCGGAAGGGTTATTGCCTGAGTTGGGAAGACTGGTCCTCCCGAGACACTCACCCCCATGCTGGGACTGTCTGCCAGTGAGACCTGACTCTCAGTATCCACCGCACTTCTTGTGCTGAGTACTGGGATAAGAATACCAACAAGAAGGGGTTGTACACCCATAAAGCACAACACTTCACCTACTCCCCTTCCATGAGCTTGATTACAGTGATTCTGTCTTCATGCCCTACTCCCGTCAAAGTCGTATCTGAGAGAGGGTTAAAAAAGTCAAAACTGCCTCCAGCCATCAGCAGGAACTTAACCCTGTCCTAGCTGCACTCACGCACCTCCCACCAAAGGTGCGGGCAAGCGTTACGACACCTGCAGAGACCATCCATGCCTGAGATTTCCACAGACCCGTCACGCATCAGCACAATTTTCACACACAAAAACAAACAGAAAAATTAACAAGAAATGCAAACAAATGGATGACGCTTATTATATTTAAACAAATTCAGTACAGTAAAAACATGAATAAAACAAAAACTGTTTCAACACAAGCGAAAAGTAAACACAGCAGTTTGTGCACTTGGAAATATGTTTTTGCTTGAATTATACGTATTATAGTAAAATACAGTAAAGTGGGAGGTGTCACATTTAAAGAGCACTCCTGGTGATATAGGTATATAGAGTAGTGTGCACTTAAAAATTGGGAGGTTGTGGGTTTGAAGTCTCGTCTCTCACATGGTAACATGTGATCTTTACATGGTAACATGTAATGTTGACATGGTAACAAATAATGTTTAGATTTATATGGTTCTTCCATTATACAATCTTTTAAATGTTGTGGGAACGAGATACAAGCACACTGAATATATCAATTCTGAACCATTGATGTTATCATTAAATATAAGCTATGTCTTGTGCCCTACCACATTAACATTTTTAAAAAATCTAATTAAATTTTTTATTTCAGCAACACAATTGCACGTCCAGATAGCTAGAATATTTTTCCCTTCCTCACATGAAATACTCTCATAAGAGTTACTCTAAAATAATTGAAAGTCAACAGCAATATCCACCTCATTATAGTAATCTTCAAACACAAGCTCTTCATTCAGCAGTGAGACTCCCTTCACATGGTCCATGTACAGTAGCAAGGCATGGAACTCTGTGAGGACGAAAGACAGAGGCGCACCTGGGGATGGCGCAGGGTACTGCAGTAGCTCACTTTTGGTCAGCACAGACGCCTGGCCACTCGGGTCCAGCTAGAACACAAAAGATACCTACAAGCGAACATTTAAAACAAAAGTTACTTTTAACTGGGGTTTATAACTTAAAAACAAATAATGCATTCATGTAAATATTTAACAGCAAAATATTACTACAGTACATATTATGTTCTTAAGTATAACATCGTCCTGCACATACTACAATACATTATGTAGTTCATTGATGAAGCCACTTGTAAACTGAGCCCCATGCCTTCATTTGTATTTAACTTCAATATTGCGTCAGTTCAAAGTCACAAACACAAAACCATTGTTTTATATATAACATTGACGCATTGGCAACAATGGTATTAAACAACTTCAGCTCATCAGCATAGCATGCATTGAATCTGATTTCAACAGAGTTAGTCATTGTTAACCGCCATGCGACTTCAAACTTGTACTGTTTGACACGACAAGAATGGACGTTCCAGCCTGTAACTTGCACTGTTCATCGGTCCACCGAAGCTATGTGCCTCAAGACATAGAGTAATACTAACCACTGCTAGATGGCACCACTAGTATGTTTTGTTGTTAGTCTTCCATTCTCCCAGCCAGCCCGTGACATAACAGAGAAGCTATACTTCCGCCAGCCAATGAACGCAGAGGCAGCCGGCCAGCAGAGTATAAACACAGAGTAAGAATTCAACTCGGGACCAGTCTTCAGTCTTACAGTGCACTCATTGCCAGAACTGACCAGCCTGCACATTAAAAGACTTTGCTTACTCCAGCCTTCTTCGGGCCCTCACGGTCCGCCACTAGTCTTCAATCCTCACTGCGCTAACAGCCGAGGAACTGACCAGCTTGCTCAAGCCCAGCTTCCCAGCTTACCTTTATCTCTTCACCGCACTTTTAGATCCAAACAGATTCCTAATCTTTGGTCTCCTCGCCGAGATCAATCTTCTCTTGTCCTGCTTAGTAATCCAAGCATCGTGTTGAAGAAACCTAATGCCAAGTCTCTACACACTCAGAGACTGCCGTAGCCCCTTATGGGCAACAATGGAATAGGGAGTTAATAAAGTTATAATTGTTTTCACAGCCGTAGTCTACCCCGTCCCTTGCAGTTCAGGACCAGGTCACCTTTACCTGGCTTACGTAGGCATAGGTTCCCCTAAGTTCTTTTACATGTAGGAGGTAGTGTGACATCACGTGTTTACCATATTTACCCTAAAGGAAGACAAGGTTTTATGACACAAAATGAATAGAAAAAATGAGGGGTCACCTACAATTTGGGAATCATCTTCAATTCAAAACCTAGGCGATTTTGACAAAGGCTTTTCATGCTTAAATACTATGTATCCTATGGTGGTTGTAGTGCTGAGACTGTACCTGTCAACTTTGACAAGGGTCCCCTTATCTGATGTCTCAGGGCTGCAAAGAGGAAGCACTTTGCTGGGAAGTAAAATAGCTCAAGTCACGAATAGGAATATAACACCCACAAAAGTTCGACAAGGAGAGTGAGCCACCTGAAGCTCTAAACATTGAAGTGGAGCTAAACTGGCGCAACTATCTCACCCTACTTGATTGTGCAGCCACAGGCAAATTTGTACAAAGTGATGTGTTAACCGTGGAACAACCGCATCACTCCACCCACACTCACCTCGTAGTAATGGAACCATGGTCAAGCCAGCAACAATGTGTGATGGACCATGGAAAAGGTGTGTGTATATCTGGAATAAAAACAGAATTAACATCAATTGGAAACACAGCCCAGAAATGGTCCTCCCACTTCCCATAAATCCCAACGATATACACCACCAACTACACGCACCTAGTTTGCCGAACTCAGGCAAATACTTGACAACCATGCAGACATCTTTAGCCAAGCAGGATCGTTGCGCCAGACACAGTATCCTAAACAAAATTTGGGCTACCTCTGATGTTCACGTATATAACAGACCCGACAAAGTGTCCGTCAAGAGGCGACACTTAATCATGCCACAAGTTCAGGAGATGAAGAAACAGGGGATCGTGGAGCCATCCAACTCACCATAAAACTCAAGAGTTGTTTTCGTTCCGAAGAAGGATGGACAGTTACGGTTTTGTAATACCCAATTACAATGATCTCAACAACGTCACCCACATGATCGCCCCTCCTGCAATAAACCTGAATAATACTCTCAGAGATATAGGGGAAGCCACGATTTTCAGCACTCTCAACATGCAGTCGGGGTACTGGCAGATCGCGATCCCCCCGACAGCTGTAAGTATACAGCATTCACAACTCCTGAAGGCAAAGCACTTCAATTTAGAGTGATGCCATTTGAGCTGAAGAATGCCCCAGCCATCTTCCAGGGACTTACGTTGGCCGGGGTGCTGAATGGATTTGTAGGGCAGTTTTGTTTTGTGTATTTGGATGATACTCTTATATACCCTCCAAAACTTGGGAAGAACACTGTAGCCACATCTAGAGAGTCTTGGAGAGGTTTGAGTTACACAGCCTTACCTGCAAGTTGTCCAAGAGTCACTTCGGCAAGACATCCATAGATTACGTCTGCCACGTTGTCACGCCACAAACCAAACCAATAAGGACCATCCAAAAGACCGAGGAACCCACCAATAAGAAGCAGTTGTGTCGCTTCCTTGGCCTATGCAACTGATTACACGACTTTGTAGCCAACATCGCTCTCAAGATGGCCCTCCTCCATGCCCTCAAATAAAGACTCATTGACAATGGAAGTAGAGAAAGGAGACTCATTGGCGTTGGATGGATGAACATCACAACGCCTTCCTAGCAATCAAGACAAGCTTCACCACAATTACACAACTCCACCAACCATAGGGGGGAGAACCCACTCATCTTACACACGGACGCATGCAAGAATGGGTTGGGTGCCATTCAGAAAACACCCTGGTCAGCCGCATGTAATAACATACACAATCACGCGACTGAACAAGACGGAGCGGCGGTACCACATAAACGAAAAGGAATGCCTCGCCGTGATCTGGGCAGTACAGAAGTACCGCTATCACCTGGATAGCAAGTACTTCATACTCCATATGGATAGCAAAGCCCTCCAATGGCTGCACAAATCCCGCAACACCAAGGCTAAGCTCGGGCGGTGGGAAATGTTCCTCTCTAAATTCAATTTTGAGGTACAACACTGCCCGGGCAAAAGCCACGATCTACCTGATGCACTGTCACACCAGCAGGATCTCGGAGGGGATCCGAAGGAAGAGGAAGAGTGGGAGAAGATGACCACTCCAACAGTCCCTGCCGGAAGCCCCGAAGAACACATCTGACTATTACAGTTGCAGCTCAGTACAGAACAAATCACATATCACCAACAACAGGACCAGGATATCCAGCACCTCCTCCAGGACCGAACCCAAAGGTTGTAACTCAGGACCAATGTTGTCTGGTCCTGCACCAATCAACCAGGGGCATCTTTGAAGATCTGGGTTCCGAGGAACCTAGGAGCAGATCTCTGCCGCCACCTACACGACCACCCACATGCAGGATGCCCAGAACCAAAGAAACAGTACGAGACATTGGGGAAAGGTACATCTAGGATGGGATGAGCTGCAACATCTGCCAGTATATCGCCAACTGCGAGGTATGCTGCCACAGAAAGGCGTATTCCGTGCCCCAACCAACAGCGAAGACACAAAGGCCAACCACAGCATGACACACCTGGCAGCTGACGTGATGCGACCTTACCCTTGTAACACAAAGGATAACCGGTATTTGTTGATGGTCACAGACCAATTTTCCTGCTGGGTGGAAGTGTTCCTTCTACCCAGCCAGGAAACATGGAATATCCTCTGTAAGTTCGAAATGGAAATATTCCCTCTACAGGGGTTCCCACAGCCCATTCTCACAGATAATGGCACCCAGTTCACCAGCCAAAAATAGAGGAAGGCCTGTCAAAACTGGGGAGTGCAGACCTGGACAACCCCCCCGATACCAACCACAAGTCAACCCCACTGAGCGGAGAAACCAGGAGTTTAAAAAGAGCCTCCGTCTCAGTGTGGAGAATGACCACCGGCATTGGGATGAGCACATAACCTCAATCCTTTTTGCCCTCAGGCGAAGAACAAACGAGGCAGTCAACACCAGCCCCAGCCAGATCATCCTTGGGCGAACCCTCCGTCACTTGGGGACTGGAAATGGGAGCAAATGCCCACACAGATGCCTACATCCAAAGATGTCCACCTGGCCGCTTTAGCCAGGACCACGAGGGCACGCACTGTCCAGTTCAGTACATTAACTACAAATACCAGCAACCCCACACAGGCGTGCAAACCTTCTATATGGGCAAGACTGTGCTCCTCTGCAATCACCCATTAAGTAAGGCAAGAGGTCAGTTGAACGTAGGATTCGCTGAAAAGTGGGAAGGACCATAACACGTCATGGGTAGACAAGACAATGTGTACTGGGCGGAGGACGTCTAAAAGTGCATCCAAAAGTGACCAGAAGGCTAATGTGTCCATGTCCCGGTGGAGTCCAGGACTACGGAACTGAAACCCCAGACTACGACCCTGAAGAAGAAGAACCCAGGCAGGACAACCCTCCTACACACACCAACCTGGAGGTTGAGCCCCTCATGCCAAGGGAGCCCGAACCTCAGCTGGATGGCAGAAGGAGAAGGAACCACCCTACACACAGCAGGGTCGAACCTCAAAAGACATAAAGACGAGGCATGTTCGTCAAAATACTGCCCTCTACGCCCAGTGACTACATCTGGAAGACGTCAGCCTAACACGGCCAGATTACCTCCACAGGATAGGAGTTATCCTGGCGAAGTCCTTTGGACAGGTGATCCAGCCGGAGACCTCCACATCCCAGCCCTTTCTCCGAGAGAGTTGAACAACAATACACCGTTGAGGCAGAGGACTCTCAAGAACCTCTGCCTACGGCCACCACCAAGACTGTCAGCCCAGAAGGATGTAGTCACACCACAAACTAAAGAGGTAGGAGCATCAAAAGAACTGCTACCTCTGACGGCCGGTCTTGATGCCAAGAGGCATCGAGGCAAACACCCAGACCCATTAGCCTGCATGGGAGGATGAGCCCAGCCGCCATGCCAAGGAGGGAAGAGCACCACAAAAACCGCTTCCTCTGACAGCCACCCAGGTCCCAACGTTGGACAACATCAAGGCTGACACCCAGGTCAAGCCTACTGTTCAGGAGGATGAGCCCAGCAGCAACGCCACCGAGGCAGAGGACCCCCCAAGAGCCTCTGCCTCCGACCACCACCCAGACTGCGCTAGTCCAGGAGGGCGTGATAGAACTCCAGGCTGCAATGTCGCATGGCGCACAAGCCACCTATGCTTCCCCTCCTGTTCAGCAAGATGTGAAACACCAGGTCATCAAGGTAGAGGAGCCCCAAGAACCTCGACCTCTGGTGGCCACTCTCAACCTGGTTGTTACGATGATTCTCCATGGCGATGTACTTCCCGCTACACGTGGCCTTACCCCAAGGACGTGGCCTTGACGAAGAGGAGTCATCCACGGAAAACAAAGACTCAAAACAAATTACAGCCAGTGAACCCAGTACAGAGTGTTACCCAAAACAGTGAAAACGCTAATTATACAGCCGTTAACAGCTGTCCCCAGAACCAGTGAACAAAGTAAATAAAATGCCAATAAACAGCCATAAACCGCTGACACCAGTGACCAGTGAAATTAAAGATAGACTTGCGTAGTTACAGCATAATGATACCAATAGTAGTTAGTGACAAAAGTGCTACATAATAAATCAGGATGTAAAGTTTTGGACGCTCTTTTAATAGTGCCGAAAATAAGAGAAGAAAGACACTGAATGCTATAAGCGATGTGTTGGACATCAAGTATATAACCAGTAAATAAAGACTTCTCGAAAGGTGCGAAGATAAATACAGACCCGTGTCGGGGAAAAACAGACTTTCTCATGGAAAGAAAGAAAATTTATGTTGTTGTAAATATTTTCCCTATATTTTCGTTTATTTTAAGAAAACTCCAAGTTGCAATTTTTGTAAATATTTCTCAGTGTTTATTTTATTTGTCTTTTAAGAGTTACATAATATGTCTATTTACCTTTTGAAGAATACATGTTTTTTTAACATTCTGTAGGTGGTCCATACGTAATTCAGCATTAATAATATTAAACATTAAAGGGTATTAGTGCTTGTAAATACGTAGGTAGATAGAGGTCGGTGTAGATGACGGAGGGCCTAGTGCAGGCCACCCAACAGCATATCAGATGTAACTCTACTTGCCGTGCGATACGTAGGAGGATGCAAGGCGAAGCCAATTTTCCACGCCCTTAGTGCCATGGCAGGTAATAGATAGCAGACGTGACACACCCCTCATGAGTGGGATTATATATACTCAAAGTGCTCAATTTTTGTGCTCGCATGTAATTAGTCTATTGCAGCAATAATCTGTAAATATTTCTAGTGTGTATAAAATACTGTATTTTGGCTTGGGTATGCCACACCAGAAGTTTTTGATGAAAAATTGGGAAAAATTAATATTTCAAGTATAGGCCACACTGAATTTTTGGATTCCTGCAAATATTGTTAAGTCACGATTCCATACAAAAATAATACATTTCTACTTAATTTCTCCCCTACAAAACAATTGTACAGAAAATGTGAATTATGTTGCTATGTTTACAAATATAGGTCTCACATTACTATACCACAGATGGTAACAGGACTTGAGAAAGCAAAACCCCTGCAACATGTTACACAAAATGGCATCTATTAATGTGCACTTGTGGCGTGGCGGAAGGCGGCGAACTACATAAGATATCTTACTCTTGTACAGGAGTAAAATTATTCTCTTATGTACACGTTTACATTTTACGCCTACAGGATGAAGGTTATTTATTTTATAAACGTGAGTGAACAAATTATTGCACGAGTGAAAAGCTATTCATGTGTCATTCATTTTTTTTTTACTTCCATACAAATTAAGATAAAATATTAACATGTACTTTATGTTGAAAAACTCCTAGACATGTTTTGAAGGTAAAAGAAATTCTTTTTAATGCCAATATCTCTTAAATAAGCCACACCCCACTTTTTGTAGTCTTTTTGTAAAAATGTACGGCCTATACATGCCAAAATACAGTAACCACAGCCCTCATCTGAGTTTGTGAGCGAGTGCCATAAGAAACGAGGGAATGAACACTACATGGAGCAATATGCATATAAAAGGATTGTTCCGCGTAACAGACTACATCTGGCAACACTAATGATGTCATTTGTGGTTACTGAAAAAAGCAATCAATCGCAACATTTGCATAAATACATAAAACTATTTTATTTAAGGATAATCTGTGCTGTTTTTGCATGTAACTGTTAAAAACAGCCATCAGAAAGTATTAAGTTAAAGAAATTTCTCAAGTAGTGTATTTCAATAGTAAAAATATGTATTTTGGCATATATAGGTCGCACATTTTTACAAAAAAAAAATTACTACAAAAAGTGGGGTGCTGCTTATATACAAGATATTGGGATCATTTTTTTCTCCCCAAAACATGTTTATAAATTTGTCAAAATACAATACAATTTAAAGTTTTAGCTCTTAAAGGAAGGAAGGGAATCGAAACGGAAGGAATAAAAAAAAAAAAAAAGTGCAGTTAAAATTTTCTGTACGGAATTGTGACAACAATACTTACAAGAATACAAAAATTCAGTGCGGCCTATACTTCAGATAATAATTATCCCTAATTTTTCATTAAAAAATTTAGGTGCGGCCTGTACATGCATGTGACCTATACATGCCAAAATATGGTACATCACAATATGTGGGGAATTAAATTTCATATTGCTACATTTAAATGAGCAATAACACATAAAACACAAAGAAAATTTTGGAATTGGAACATTCATTTGTTTTTCCCAGCAAAACTTATTATAAGTGGAACATCTCAAGTGAGTTAAATGTAAGGACAACTATTAGCACATTACAAATTCTATAAAGTTAAATAAACATGAACCCAACTCTTAAACACCATTACCATTCAATATTCAATGAGCAACAATGCTAACACCATGAATGGACAATACAAAACATTTCTTACCTGACCATAAAAAATACCTGGTTCTGTTAACCAGGCAAACATCTTGGGCAAGCCTCGCAAGTTTTGATAAAGGAACTGTAACTTGGAGTACTTCAGAGAGCTAGGGATTTCCTGGAAACTCTCTGGAACCAAAATTCCAGTATGGTGTTAGCTTGAAATGCTAAAGCAATTTGAAAAGTTTTTACCAGTTTGTACAAGTTCCAGTACAACATTTTCTGCACTATTCTCACTGAAGAAACATTAAAGAGCCATAAATTCACACAACAGTTAAACAGTTCGCAAACATTTCCTACACTAACCTCACTACAGAAATATAAAAGACCCACAATTTAGCAAACTAGTTAAAAAGTGACTTACTAAAAACAAGTCTTTCTTGACTCACGCAAGTGCCATTTGAACTAAAAAGTACAACACAACTTAATATTGTTATGTAATTCAAATACGTTACATTTGAAACGATGAGTCTGTTTAGTTCAATCCACGATGTGACCAATTTATATGAATTGATTGGTAGCAATGTAGCATTAGCCCACTAAAACAAGGACTCTCACTGCCTTATGAGCGCTTTATGAATAACTATGACATGTAAAACCAGATGCTCAACCACTCTCTATAAATTACATTACTGTTATCATCCTCAGTCAGTGCGATATGTAAATATTTTACCAAAATACAGTATGAAAACATTGCTCATTACACATTTAAATTTATGTGATGACAATGTGCAAATAATAACACTTTTCATTAAATGTTTAAATTACACAACAACCCCAATCTCAATAACTCTGATTTTATGAACACAGCAATTTTACAAAGTGATTTTCTGGAATTTTCGTCCCCACTCCCCACCACCCCTTCCCCCTCGTCAATGTCAGGTGTAAATGAGCTGCAGAGTATAGACCTGCCGACCCAGGACTGACCCCAACACGCAGCCACGTAACATGCATGGGAGAACCACAACTTGCGGAGTTCGCTGCGCAGCTAGGTAACGTGCATGGGAGAACCACAACTCCGGAGTTCGCTGTATAGCCACATGACGACCATTGCACTTTCATCAATGAATGTGAGCGCGAATTTCATTTTCACAAAATTCCCGAGAAGCACTGGGTTTCTCGAGCCCACCTCAAGTTAAAGGGGAAGGCACTCGACTGGTGAAATGTATACGGCAAACTCATCACAGACTGGCAGTAACTCAGCACTGCCTGGCCCAATGTTTCGATGGAGAAGAAGTAGTCGCTCACTTAATGATGGAATTATACAGTCTACTCCAAAAGCCTGGGAACAAGGTACACATCTTCGTATACAGAAAAATACAGATGTATCACCGAATATTTCCGAACGGGGACGAAGACGCGTGTATCCGCCAGAACATACGCCCATTGTTGCCATGGTTAGGAAACATCTTACTCATGCCGAAGCCCACAACAATAGATGAGTTAATCAACAGCGTGAAGCAGAGAGGAACTTCCAGGAGCAAGCGCTGCTTGAGCAGCCTAAGCCGGTCAAACCCATTGACGAAGGGAAAACAGGAGAATGACGTGCTAAGCCATCCCCGGCACCTCCACCGTAGCCCCCACAACTGCCAAAATGCTGGTTTTGCCCAGGAAACCAATTCAATAGGGACTACCCTCAAAAGTCAGCACCACAGCTGCCGAAAACGGTCCCACCTACCAAATTGTTGAAGGGAAATGGCAGTACCGACAGAAAGAAAGGAGTGTTGCCACCAGGTAAACGGAACCCACCGTCAAGCTTCTAGATGAGAAGGCAGAAGCACCTACGGCCCCTTATACTGAGATCAGGATAAATGGCAGAAACGCCATAGCATTATTGAACTCGGCTACATCAGGAAACTTCATTCTCAGCGACCTACTCCTGGAACACCAGCACTGAAAGTTGGAACCCCAAAGTAAAGCAGCACAAATGGCCAAGCCAGATTGCACCGTTGCTGTCGATTGTCGATGGACGTATCTCCTTATCTTTTGAACTACAAAGCCTGAAGACCCACGCTGACTTCGTCATCACTCCGGATATCAAAGAAGAAGTTATTCTCAGATATCCATGGCTTCGCGAGCAGCATTGCATTATGGACCACGGGAAACTCAAGGTATACCTGGGCAACAAGAGACGACTTACGTTACACTGGAAAACCCGACCAAACAACACGAAATTCTACCCTGAATACACAAGAAATCCAACGTGACCTGACAGAAGAACCATTTCAACAACTGAAGGAGGTCTTGGATGAACACGCGGCTGCCTTCGGAACCAGTGAGAATTTGCGCCAAACACACACGTACAGCATGAGATATTGCTCAACAACCCCACGCCTATTTAAAACCGGTCATACAAGGTCTCGGCTGGATGCCGGAAAGTAATCATGGAGCAAATCAAAGAGATGAAGCAACAAGGGATCGTTGAGCCTTCGACTTCGCCCTACAACTTTGCCCTGCGAGAAAAAAATAATAATTGAATTTACTATTACTGAAAGTTACACAGCACTGTGTTAGAACTGATATTTTGGTGTAAATGAGAGGGTATGTAACATTCTGGATTGTCTTTTCAATATAAATAAGTCTATAATTATTTTTATTAAAAGTACTGATTTTCCTGGAAGAACAAATTAAAGTAGAATGTGCAGTTAAAGAAAATTACATGGCCCACAGTTTAAACTTAATTTTTGGTATTAATGAGTTGGTATCAATGAGAGGTCATATGTAACTATACCAAAATGTGTAAATATTAAAATTAATTTATATATTTGTAATAAAACTTCTGATTTACCAGTGAGAAACAATTTAAAATGGACTTTGCAGTTTCTGAAGATTACAAAGCACTCTATTTTAAGTTTATTTTCAGTGTGGCTGTTCATAAACTTTGAAAACAGAGTATATGAGAAATTTTTCAGAAGTCTCTGAATACAAACATTTCACTGGACAGAATTCTCACACACATCTCAAGAGAACTGGGTTTTTTTAATGCTATATACTAATTACACATTTACAAAGCAGCTATTTTGGTTTTGTGATAGACAATGATGCTTTCCTGAATTGATTTTGCTGAATATCACTATCGTTGATAGTTACCAGGGACAGTGAGGTAACTGTTGAAGATCTGCTGGAGCAGTGGCTTCTCCTCCGAGTTGGCAACATAGCCAATGAATTGGTACAGCCGGCTGGGGGTCGTCACCAGGACAAAATACTTCTCAGAGCCGGGCACCCGGTGGAACTCCAGACCAGTGATCTGAGTGATGCTGCCTTTGCCAATGTCAAAAACCTGCCACAACATGCTAAACCTATGCACACACTGTGAAGTTCTGTACACAATTGCATATTTTTACTAACATAATATAATATCAATAAATACTATGCAAATTTCACTCCGAGATACTCCTTTGTGATTTTCAGCTTAATGATAATATGTTCTTACTTCAGTTTGCAAAAATGGGATATTTTAAAATTAAAGACAGATGATTTATATGATAGAGGATACATAGATCAAGGAAGTTTCAATGTAATAAAATATAGCACGTTACATAAATATAACTGAATAATGCTCAAAAATTTACCCTGCAGAAACATGTAACTAAAGATGGTAAAAAAATAGTTATAAAATATAGCTGCATTTTCTAGGTTTCATGCAAATCTATTGGCTATAGTTTCCCTAGCAATTACCATGCCTGTTAGTGAATTTTTAACAGAACTGCAACCAGATCCAAATCTCATTTTAAGAAGGTGAAACTGCCACTTTTCCCATTTCTACAAACAAGTCGAACATATTCCTTATGGAACAGTACAAAAACATATAATTACAGATAATTCACAAATAACCATATGAAGTATCCAAAAAACCAGTGACTAATAGCCCAATGCTTTAGAAAACTGTATTTTTTTCACTACTTAATCTTAAAATTTTAATTAACCTGTTCTCAGCTAGATAAACCTGCAAAAATGGTCATTATAGGTTTCATTTATTTACTAATGAATATAATGAGTTGTTTTAACAGAGTAGACACACACATTGGCCAACATGAAACATACAAATTTAATAATATTATATTTAAACTACATAAAATTCAATACAGAAACAAAAAGTACAAGTAACAAAATAAACAAGACAGAATTATTAAACAATGATATGAAAATAGTATTTGTAAGTCAAAATAAAACATTAATGAATTTCAAAGCACTTGTTACAGTTGCCAGGGAGAGGACCAGAAATAACAGAAAAGGAAATTCTACAACAAAAAACAAGCAATGACTGAAGCATCTGGTGCATGCTACAGGATATTGAGAGAGATAGAGAGAGAGGTAGAGAGAGGTATAGAGAGATAGAGATATAGATAGAGAGAGATAGATAGAGAGAGAAAATTTTGTATAAGAATTATTTCTTACCAGGCGCTACCAACATACATGTTTTCTCACAGTTTTTATTCAAATTATTTATAAATGAAGCATTATAATTTATAGATAAAATATATATAACATTTCAATTTAACAGAAAAAAAAGTACCTTTTATGAAGACAAGCATAAAACGCTTGTAATACAGGGTATATTTAGGAAGCAACCAAGCACGTCATACGAGGGGAGATTTTTCAAAGGTTTGATTAAAAAAGGCAGAAGAAACCATGAATGGACTGTATCAGGGATGACCAAGCCTCTGCCACTTCCAGAAATTCCATAATTATTTTTAAAAAATTGACACTACTATAATTTAGAAATGTTTCAGTGAAACAAATAGTCTTCAAATGGCATGCCAATATTTTTTTTGCCATTCAACGGACTGATACCCAAAACTATTAGTATTACCTATTTTGCACACGTCATTTGCATATAACAAATTTCCTGATGTTCAACTGAGATTTTTGGATAATATTACACAGCATGGGTTGACACTTTGCTGTTATTAGGCAAAGAATTTCATTGTCAAAGTACTTGACAGTGAGAGGGTTTGACAAGGTAACTATCTCACTGGACTTCTCTGCTGTAGATTATGTCATACGCAATACTTCACTGTGTAAAGAGACGCATGTGGTGAATTTTATTTTTGACTGTGACACTTTAACATAGGGAACATTGTTGCATTTTGCTCCTTTGCTCGGTTCGCTCTTCCATTCTGGGTGAAGGAGGTGCAAACCCATCATCACAGATCAAAGTAAGCCCAGGTCAGGGTCAAAGGACACACATTAAGGTTTACTGTCTTGGATTTGGGCTCAGTCAGTGCCTCAACCGGGTGGTGCTTCTTTCATTTCTCAGAATGAGGCTACTCCGCAAGCTGCTACCTTCTTTTCCCATGGGGAATGTACAGGAGTAGGAGGTGAAATACATACGTAGGGTGAAGAAGGCTTTTCCATATCACGGCATAACTGGGTGTGGACAGCTGGTAATCCCCTTGGAGGCGTGATTGGGAGGTGAACTCCCTTTATGGTTACCAAAACCCTCTCATCTGCACACCCTCACAATATGGCAGGCAAAGGGGCATTTTAAGGTTATGATGCAATTAAGCATAGCAAACTAGTTGGCTAAACCTGCCAATTGATCTGGTTGAAACTGAAGACAGTTCTCTAGTCCATGAAACCCTCTCATCTGCACATCCTAGAATAGAGGATGGGCAAGTTTTGAGAACTGAGTGGTTGTACTTCAGTGAGCCCTGCCTTTCACACCTTTGCATAGAGGCCTAGCACGGCATGAGTAGTAATGAAAAGCTTGTTAGTCATATTATCCTCGAGGGCTGCAGCAAGCCAGCTCCAGGACATTCTTAGAAGTGAGAGTCAGAAGTGGAATAAAAAATTATTAAATTTTACACAAATGGTCCCCTTTATTGCTTGGAAAGACTCCTCCCAGCAGAGAGAGCAAACTAATATTAACTTAGTCCATGGTAGACCACCTTTCATTACCTCTTAGCTTATTCATGCATGCACCTTAACTGATTTGATTCCACTACTTGCTTGATCAGCAACCTGGTCAAACTCAACAGAGTTCCGGTGCAAGACTAACTGCAAGACTGACTGACATGATCAAGTTACACATGTAATTGCTGCCTGGTGAAACTAGACAGGGTTCCAGTGCAAGACTAACTGCCACACTAAATCAACCTAACTACTCACATTACTATTCACTTGGTCCAACTGGATAGGGTTCCAGTGCAACACTTACTGCAAGACTGACTCAATATTACTACCTGCATAATTGCTGCCTGGTCTAACTTCCACATGGTACCAGCGCAAGAATGACTAACTCCACCTCAAGTCATTTTGTTCTATATAACCTCCATTAGTGGGTAAGGAGTGAGTAGGAGAGTGTCCACAATGGAACTCCCTACCCATCCATCTCCCTCCCATGAACTGGACAACCAACCTTTATCCTCCTGCAGTTCCTCTCTTCCATGAACTGGACAACCAACCTTTATTCTCCTGCAGCTCCTCTGGGGGTTTATTCTAAGTTTCTGGGGAAATCTATTGGCAGGTTTCAATGTAGATCTCGACAGTCACCTTCCTGCCGATCGGGAAAAGCTGTTTGAAACAATCGGGAGCAAAATGTGCCCAGTTATTCTAAGCACACTATCGTTTTGAGACCTCTCACCTTCAGCAGTCCTCTGGTTTTAATGACCCACCCCATCCAACTCACTTCCCCTCCCTCCTGTGTCCAGGCAGGCAACATGATGAATTCAAACACACAATATACCTACAATAATGTATGATTAAAGTAAAGGTTTTTGTACAAACTGTACATTTTAAGTGGTCAGTTAACTGCATATATATATATATATATATATATATATATATATATATATATATATATATATAAAATTGTAAATAGCCTGTTTAAATTGTTGTGGGGGCTTGAGTCTGAATAGTGATGATGAGTATAGTGTTTATATGAGGCATTCAACATGTGTTGTTTTTGAACTTGGCGTCTACAGAGCACTACGACTTCAGTTCTCCTGGTGGCCGCTACGAGCGGTGAGGCAGTTACAGTTCATCAAACCTTAAATGTGTAAGTTTCAAGTAGAAACATTTGGTCCTCCAGGGTCGGATTAAGATCCGCATAATTTCCATCGTCTTTTGCTGTGTTTACGCAAGTACCTTGATTCTGCGTGGTTTGTTCGTGATCTTATTGCCGTGTTGCTCTAACCTCTTTGTCTCGCGTGCACGGGCTTTGTTCACAGACGCACAGCAACAGACGTGTGTGATCAAAATTCTGCAGTACGATAGACGTTTATCATAAGCTAGATGTTCAAGTAGTGGGAGCTGGTGCATTCTGTTGTTTTGATTTACAGAGGCTGGAAATATTAATTGTGACTTAGTGTTTGGTGACCGGCTCTATGGGTGCATTAAACACACTGTGCTATTGGATTTAGCTATGGATTGAAGTTTTGTGAGTCACAAATTTGTGTCTCACCATGGCTAACAAGACAGCAGCATTAGAGCAATGCATGGAACATGCGGAAAATAGGTTACGGACGAGCCGCTGAACTCACCAAAAAGGTTTCCACAGATGCGACCAAAAGGCAGCTGTTGTCTGCTACCTGCCATGATTTAGCCCAGATACGCTCAGGATTTGAAGACGATCGATCATCTGGTCTACAAACTAACAAGTAAGGACAAGACGGACTTTGATGCTGCGATGCATTCAGAAAGGTTAGATCGTTTTGATGACTTATTCTATGAAATTACTGCCATTTGTGACTCCTTAGAACCTAGGAAGGAGTCTACCAAGCCTGCACCCAGTTCTTGCTCAGCCTCATCATCCCCTCGTCTCCCTACCATTGAACTACTGCACTTCAGCTGTAATCCTACCGATTCGACAAGCTTTTCCAACCTATTCAGTGCCTTGGTAGTGGACAATCCCAATCTCACTAATGTGGAGCGATTGTCGTATCTAAAATCATCCCTGTCTGTATGTGCACTGTCAGTAATCCAAGCATTGCCACTTACTGAAAATAATTATGAAGTGGCCTGGGAATTATTGAACAAACTATATAATAACAAAAGACTTATTGTGTCTCTACACATAGATGCTATCATGCATGCTCCATCAATATCACCGGATTCTCCAGCATCAATAAATGGGTTACTATCAGTTTTAGATGAACATATTGCTGCACTGCGTATATTAGAAGTTAATGTAGACAAGTGGGACCCATTGCTTATCCATATAATTGAGACCAAGTTGAACCCCTTTTTTGCTCAACCAATGGGAACTTTGTATAAATGACAAGATAGATGAGCTGCCAAAGATGACAGAGTTTTTAACATTTTTAGAAGGGTACCGCCGGGCCTCTGAATTGCAACTAGCCACTGCATCACAACCTAAGTCAAGGTCAACTATGCCGCCACAAAAACCCTACTTCGCCATTACCAGTCACAGTCATTTGCTATGAACACTGTGACCAATGTGAATGTTAAGTGTGCTGTCTGCAGTGATGACCATGAAGTGTATCGATGTCCCCAATTCTTAGAGGCATCTCCTCAAGAACGGCAGAAGCTAGCTAAGTCTGGCCAGCTTTGTTTTAAATGTTTACGTGGTTCCCATCAGTCCAGGGCATGTCGGTCAAATAGAAACCTGTCATACCTGTAGTTCTCGACATCACACATTACTATACTTTGCTGAAGCTTCATCTACAGACAGCAGTAAGGAAACAACAGTGCCTGGTTCTCATGCCCTGATATCTCAAGGTCCTGATAGAGACATCCCATCAACAGTACTTCTGTCTACTGCACTGGTGGGGATTCCAAGTGGTAATGTTAACTCACAGATAATGCGTGCTGTACTCGATTCAGCAAGTTAGTAAAGTTTTATTACTCAGGATTGTGTAAGAAGGCTTGGATTAAGGTGTAGAAGAGCATCATTGCCAATGTACACTGTCTCTCAAGTGGCCATGTACACTGCGAAAGGGGTAATAGATTGTATGTTAACTCCAGTTGGCCAAGATTGCTCTTGACTTGTGCTCACTGCATTTGTCTTGCAAAAAATCACCAGTTTACTGCCCACTGCACGAATTGAGACAAATTCATGGGCCCAGCTTAATCTCGCTGACTCACATTATGCCAATCCTGGGCCTGTTGATTTATTGATAGGTGCAAATCTCATCCCCTACGTGTTGAAGGGTGTTACTATAAGCCAAGCTAGAAATCTGCCAGTGGCGGTCGACACAGTCTTTGGATGGGTAGCCATGGGGAGGGTGCCTGCCTCTGCACTGTCGATGAACTGTGTTTCACTTCATGCATGCTCACCTACATTAGATGAAGCAGTCCGACAATTGTGGAGACTGAGAAAGTTGCAGTGCCTGCAAGGCCTACCTCAGATGACCTACGAGGCAAGCAAGTTTTTGCTGCAACTTGCCGAAAAAATGAAACAGGTCGGTACAGCATGGCCTTACCCTTCAAGGATCCTCAGCTTCACTTCAGAGAAACAAGAGTGCAAGCCCTTCATCAGTTCCATAACCTTGAACGTAAGCTAAATCGTGATCCTAGCCTGATGGCTTCTTACGCATAATTCATGATAGATTACTTAGAGCTGGATCACATGTCCTGAATACCTACCTCGCAGCTTAAGAGACCTGCATTTTATATACCACACCATGGCATCCTGAAGCCAGATAGCAGTACCACAAAATTGCATGTAATATTTGACACCTCAGCAAGAAACCCTAAACGACTCTTGCTCACTGGTCCACAGCTACAAGGGGACATCATGGACATTCTCCTCCGCTTCCGTAGTCATACTGTTGCCTTCACAGCCAATATAAGGCAAATGTATCGTCAGATACAAGTTTACAAAGAGTTTCGAGACTACCAACGCATTTTGTGGAGACCTTCATACCAAGATCCAGTAGGTGACTATCGACTCAATATTGTAAACTACGGTGTTTCATCCTCACCCTTTCTAACTGGCTGCTGACGAGACAGAGCATTTTCCTCATGCTGCTTCAGTGCTATTAACAGTTTTTATGTAGATGACCTTGTGTCAGGTGCACCGATGCACAAGCAGCCTTGTCATTACAGAAGGACTTTATTTATCTTTTAAGGGTGGGCCGATTCTACTTGCGGAAGTTTGCCAGCAATGACCAATCTTTACTCTCCTGGCTCCCTGCAGACATGGTCCAAGATAATGATGCACTATCGCTTGACAGTAATTGTGGTCTTCCGACAGTAAAAATTTTAGGCCTCCAGTGGCAGGCTAAAGTCGACACCTTCTCATACAAAGTTCAGCCAACTTCTACCATCTTTACCAAACGAAGTATATTATCAGATTTAGCCCGGATATTCAATCCTCTTGGGTGGTTGTCACCCATTGTTCTGCTAGCAAAATACCTCATACAACATCTGTGGATCCGCAATATTGACTGCTGGGATGACCCACCCCCAGCAGACATATTAGCCACTTGGAAACGCTTTCAGGAGCTTCCAGGTGTGATAAGCATTGCTATTACTACACTGGTGCCTATAAATCTGCAGATTGTGGATCTTTAGATGCATGGGTTTTCCGACAGTTCGGAACGTGGATACACAGCTGCTGTCTACCTGTGAATCACCTTACCGGATGGTCCAGTAACTGTTCATTTAATTATTGGCAAGTTGAAGGTGGCTCCCACCTACTGCTCTACTGCTTGCCCTTACCATGCGCAAAATACATGATAATCTCAGTTCCCATGGTCACATCTCCCGAACCTTTGCCTGGACTGATTCTATGACTGTTCTTCACTGGATCAACGGCTCACCACAGGGCTGGAAAACATTTGTCGCTAATCGGGTCAGCCAAATCGAGGATCTTATTCCATCAAAACACTGGAATTGTATACCATCAGAAAACAACCCGGCTGACTGCACTTCTCAAGGTATCTCTCCCAGTGAACTAACTGCACATCCATTGTGGTGGACAAGCCCACCATGGCTGCATGAGTCACCAGAATACTGGCCTCAGCCTTACCCGACAAGGAGTCACACTGACGAAGCGTTTGTAGAATAACGGATTGTCACACTCCATGCTATGGGAATTCCTGCAGACACTTCACTGTTACACAGATTCTCATCTCTGAGTAAGATAAAATGTATCACTGCCTACTGTCTGCGATTTGTGTTAAGTCTGCATGTAAAGAAACCTACTGTTGGTCCTCCTTGCCCTGAGGAACTCAATGCTGCCTTGATGGTATGGATTAAGATTGTACAATCCGAACCTTTGCTGCAGATATAAGGGCACTGCAGGCAAAGCAGCCATACAGGGGCCCACTATCCAAGTTGTCTCCCTTTGTGGTTCCTTCTGGAATTGTTAGGGTGGGCGGACATTTGCATTTGTCTGATTTGCCATATGACCAGTGGCATCCAATATTACTGACAAAACACCGTTGTCTCACAGAGCTCTTGATCAACCACCTTCATGAACACCTGTTGCACTGTGGGCCAACGATCCTGCAGTCAGTTCTCCAACAAGAATTTTGGATCATGGGTGCTCGCAACCTTATTCGACATAAACTTAAACCGTGTGTGTCTTGCTTCAAGGTACGTCCTACCCTACTGGAGCCACCCATGGGCTATATCCCAGCTGACTGTGTTCAGCAGTCAAAGCCATTTCTCAAGGTGGGTGTCAATTATGCAGAACCCTTCAAGATTACATTATCATAGTTGAAGGCACGAGTCCTTGATGCATATATGTGCTTATTTGTTTGTTTTGCCACTAAGGCAATTCATCTTGAACTTGCATCTGATCTCACCACTGAGGCCTTTCTGACAGCATTCTGTCATTTTCTCTCTCATTGTGGTCGATGTTCCGACATCTATAGTGACTGTGGTACCAACTTTGTTGGTACCAATCGATACTTGGAGGAATTGAGGATGTTAATGATTGACAAGGGCATGCAGGATGTGTTGGCACAGGCGCTGACCGAAAAACAAGTGACATGGCATTTTAACCCCTCACTTTGGAGGATTCTGGGAGGCTAGGGTCAAGTCAGCCAAATTCTTGCTCATAAAGTGTGTGGGTTTGCCAACACTCACACGTGAAGAACTGTACACTGTTATGACACATGTAGAGGCAACCCTCAACTCTCCGCCACCGTGCACTCTCTCCACAGACCCCCAACTCCCTGATGGCATTGACTCCAAGACACTTTCTGGTGTTGGGACCCACAGGTATGCTGCCTGAGCCAGATTTATCTCACATCTCACTCAACAGACTCTCGTATTGGCAACTTATCCAGCAAATCCACCAATCCTTTTGGAGGCGGTGGCATAAAGAATACCTCCATCATCTCCAGCAACGACCCAAGGGCTGTGGTGTCCAAGAGAACCTAACTACTGGTACATTGGTGCTAGTCAAGGATGACAACTTACTCCCTCTTTGTTTGGAAACTAGGGCGAGTACTGAAGACTTTTTCCGGCCCAGACTTTGTTGTGAGTGGCTGAGATGAAGACTCACCAGGGAGTCCTGAAGCACCCTGTGGTCAAGTTGTGCCCGCTACCATCTCAATAAACCATAAAATGTGCATTTTGGTGGGTGGGATGTGGAGACTGTAAATAATTGTAAATAGCCTGTTTAAATTGTTGTGAGGACTTGAGTCAGAATAGTGACAAGGAGTATAGTGTTTATGAGACATTCAACACGTGTTGTTTTTGAACTTGGTGCATACAGAGTACCACGACTTCAGTACTCCTGGTGGCCGCTAGGAGCGGCGAGGCATCAGTACAAGATGGCGGCGGGCATGGCCGGACATGTGGCATTCGTTGCAGTTCATCAAATCTTAAATGTATAAGTTTCAAGTCGAAACATATATTATTTATACATTGTCTTATATAAAACACATACTATTCCATTTATTAAAGTGTAATGCGGGATATTTAAAGTGAAATTTCTCAACATGGCTATGATCTCATTGTATGGTTACACGCTTGGCTGAGGAAATTGGTGACACAGTCAATGGTTAATGTGTTGTATACACAAGTTGGCTGTTGAAAATATTACTCGTTTTAAAGGAACATGCTGTTTCACGTATAAAATGACTGTTAAAGATGAGATAATTTGCTACGTATTATTCCCTCTAACAGTCCTTTTAAATAACGTTCACTGTGATGTACCTAACGAAATGTACAGATGATAAGTGAAATGTTTTAATTAACAACTATAATATTTGCTTAGAAAATCACGTTGAGCCTAAACAACAAATATTACATAATACAGTATTTAATTAATTTATTGTAGGAATGCACAAATTCTCGTTACCACTAGTGAAGTAACATGCTTCATGCACAAAAACTGTGTAGCCTATATAGTTATTCATAAAATGATAGAAACTGCCCATTTAATTACTTTTATTTCACGTAGGTATAACATTGTTTGCTGTATTATTATGAGAACCAAAAAAAACAGTGAGGTAGGGCAGCTTTAGTTTAACGTCTTTCATGAGACAACATTATTTTGATGCTCATACGAGTGTGTGGCATTTTGAGTTGCATATTGTTTTGATGGAGCAGTGGTACATTTTGCTCGTAACATTTACATTATTGTAGCTTCGAAAATTGTAACTTTAATGAAAAAACAAAATGTGATACGTCGCTGTTAGTATTCGTACAGATGCAGTAATATACACACGCACACTATGACTGAAGTTAACCTTACACTCATTGCATTTACGATATAGACAAATAGTACATTATCATTCTCGCACTACAAAAGTGTTGAAAGTGCAGCATTTTCAGGCCATGTGCATTACAATAATTATAGTAACATTTTACAAATATATTATTTACAAAATACGCAAACTTACTGTTTGTAAAAACTCCGCAACCTCTTGAACAGTGTTTTTCTATGGTATTCCTTGAACGTTTACTTCACTAAAATCACGTTTGTTCGTCACTAGCATTAAATAAATTATTTGCAGAATCATTCAGTAAAATCAGTACTGCACACATTTCCTGAAATTAACAAATGTAACTACGTACATTATATTTGTTTCTTCACTGCGGACAGCATTTAAACAAAGGCAGCATGAGAACTTTTATGGCGTGGTAAACACGTGTTGATTAATATTACACATTTCAATCAAGAAAACGCACTACGATCAACTATGCTTGAAGAAAGCAAATAAATAATTAAAAATAATTAACTACTGATTAATTATTCCGACAACACCAACAAGAAGCTCGTATAAACACACAACCTCTCGGCCATTGCTACACACTTACGAAATACTCACAATACAGAAATATAACTCCACACTCCCGAACATGTGTGGATACAATTAGATGCATATAATAATGTTCCACATGTATTATAACCTTTTGCATGTTAAGTATTACGTTTAAGAAGTACAAAACCATAATATTTATGCCAGTTTGCAACAAATACAGCCACCATGCTTCTCACCTACTATGTTGAATTTCCACTTCCAGGTCGGCAATGCAGCTTTCGACAACACATTAGCTGTTGAAATCTCTCAATAGTTTTCTCACGAGAATCGAGAAGTCATCTTTAACTTAGAATACCAAGAACCAGAAATATGACTTAAATCGTTATTTCATGATCTGGAGCTCTGTTTCGACAAACTTAGACTAAACCCCCTGAGCTGATGCAGGAGTACCAAGTTACAGCCTACCACCGCTGCTTTCAACAACTCATCAGCTTGCTGCTTGGCAAGCCACCAGCCCAGGCATGAATCCAGGTCACTTCCAGCTCCCTCATGAGCTGTCGGTATGGGGAGTTATTGTCCACCACGTGACATGTTGAGACCAACCAGAATACAACATTAGTTATCTAAATATTCAAATTTTGTGTGCTTTTGTGTCACAATGAAGTTGAAATGCAAGTTCTTTTATGTAATTTAATCACAGCTTTTAGTTTGCCCTCTTATTAGTTTAGTAATCTGTAATTCATTAATGATAACAACATGGTTTTGGCACAGGTAACTGTGCATTTTCATTTTCAATGTACTATACCATAACAATGTTCTATTACACAAAGAAATGTCAGTGTTTGTCTGTTATAGCTAGTTATTAGGTGAATCAAAGATGTCCAACAAAGATCAGAGGCTAACTAGCATAGATTGCTCATAATACATACCAGACCATCCATCTCCCGCATCCCGTACAATGGAAGATAACTAGGTAGCTGTGGCAGCATGGGGAAATACACAATACTATTATACATATTAGAGGCAACTAAATAAATGCTAGTGTTCTTACAAACAGGATCACAAAATTACATAGTGCACTTAAAAGCCACTATGCTAGGTACAAATACAGAAACATGGATTACGTGGGTTTCAATTGTGGATCTTGTATCAAAAACCTAAGAATTACATGAAAATATTGAACCTGTTATTACTTTTGTATATTTTAAATTCTACAATGTTAATTAATAAAGATATTACAGACATAACACAGCCTTGAACTTTAACATAATCTAACTAACTAATTTCCCAAGTACACATATGCACTTTCCATTCAAATGAATGGGCTCCAATACAGAAATGAACTTCTACTTACAAGCCTACACAATTCATGGGCAGGTATGACAGATTACTGTAGTTCCTGGCAGGGGTGCCCATCCCCCCAAAGGCCCAATGTGCAAATACCCCCCAAAAGTCTCAGGACTCCCCTCCCCTCCCCCCCAATAAGGAAGCCCCATAAATATTGGAGTAGATAAAAAACCAAGATAATATTGTACATAGCAAACTGTATTTAACAAATCTGTTGCTAAACTAAAAATACATTTGAAATAATTGTACTATTAAAACCAATACAATGAAATGATGCAGAAATTATGTATATTATGTAGTTTAAATTGTGATAGGAAAAATACGCTTGTACAAAACTATACATTAAAATTGCTATGTATGAGTTATCACCTTGTTTCAACGTCTTGTACAAGAACAGCTTTCTTCCTTGTAAACTCCTGTGGCTGCAAATTTGTTAATTATTTCTCTGTTTTGTATCTGGCTCAGTACATTGTTTTTACAGGGCAGAATCAACAAAAATCACAGTCAATTCTCCCATGTTGCTCCGAAGTCGATTTTTAACTATTTTCAAATGGCTCATCGTTCTCTCTGAGAACAGCTGGTCACGGCAAGAGAGAACAATATTCAGTACATCGCCGATTATATAGATCCAAAGGTTCAAGGACACACCTGTATGTAATGAATCCTCTCATTATCCATTGGTCCATTGTCCTTTGTTTCTCAATTTGTAAATTTTCTTCCTTTATCTCCTCATTTTACTGCAATCTGCATTCTTTGCCCCCATTCTGCTTTGCACTTCATCATTCATTATCTCCATCCTTTCAGCTTCAGGGGAACGTAACATGTCTCATATGTCAATGTCTGCATGAGTGACTTGGTACACATTGCAAAAGGTCTCCCATTCTGAAGGAATTAGGTTATTATCCAGATGGTAATACTCGCACAGCTCTTTTATCATATCGGAGCTGAAGCATTTTCCTGTCTCCAAATCATGTGCAATTTTCATAATATCTCCATGAGGAAAATAAGGCATTTGTTTAACCATGGCAAGCAAGCTGTCCAAGAAACTATAATTCAATTGAGACAATAATGAGTCGAAGTAAATAAACCTCAACCTTCATTTTCTTTAAAGGGTCATACATTTTTTTTGTCTATCAAAAGTTTGTCCACGAGGCGTTTCCGTTTTCAGTTTCGCTGAGTTGAAACTTGCAAGACATTTATGCTTATCAGAAAATTGTGTTCTTGAACTTGTAAGTTTGTCCCACATTTTTTCACTTCTTAATGTCTAGAGTTTTGCCATCGTCTCAGAGATAACTGTTGGTGTCATGCCACAATCAACTGATTAGGCTTGTAAGCAAATGGCGATAAGAGAAAAACCTTCAAATAAGGTTGAAACAAAGTACATGGCACATAGGTACTGTATTTCGGCGTGTATAGGCCGCACATGTTTACAAAAAATATGACTACAAAAAGTGGGGTATATACAAGATACTTATATACAAGATATTAGCAAAAAAAAAATTTTCCCCCAGAACACGTTTAGAAATGTGTCAACATACTAAATTTTAATGTTTTAACATAGTTTCTAAGTAAATTGGAAGGAAGGAAGGAAGAAAGGGAAGGGAATGGAGGGGAAACAAAAAAAAAAGTGCAAATTTTTCTATCACAATGTTTTGTAGGGGAAAATTAAGTCGGAACTTATTATGTTTGTATGCAATAGTGACTTAACAATACTTACAGGATTACAAAAATTCAGTGCGGCCTATACGTGAAATATTAATTATTCCTAATTTTCCATCAAAAACGTATGGTGCGGCCTATACACGCATACTGCCTATATACACCAAAATACTGTATTTTAATTTCTATACAGAGGCCTTTAATTTTTTTTTATTGGAAATCACTTATGTTTATTCTTTTTTTGTGAGAGGTTCAGGTCTTATCATTTATTCAGTTCAGATGGTACTAAAATTACTTTTTTTAGGGTTAGGATATTAAGTCGTTTACATTGTCTTTCCAGGAATGCTCCTTAAGTCAGCTGTGGAAAATTCTAGAATCAGTGCAGCACATGTTTTTTCATACTTGCCACATGCTGAGATCAGCCTCAGCACTCTTTGTGCTGGCTGCAGCTGTGCATGTTTTTCTTTTGTTGCTGCATCTCTAGAGATTTCGATCATTTCTTTTGAGAACTGTTTTTGTGTCACTCGTATGCATGGTGTTGGCCACTTAAGTTCTGAGAGCAATACTGACGGTGACGTTCCGCTTCAACAGCTGTGCGATTGTGAGTGATGTCGGGGAGAGGGACGATTTCATGCTGTGGGCAACACACAAAAGTTTAGGGAGCTCAGGAGGCAAGAGAAATGAGTTGGTGCTGATAGTGAGTTTGTGAGCCACAGCACGTATGCGCAGAGTTCTCTGGTTGGCTGAAGGCCGGGTGATGAGAGCAATGACGTCAGATGACGCCAGGTGCAACATGTTGTTGAAGGAAGCCAGCTGTGGAGAGGTGACATTAAGAGTCATTGTTAGTCGTAGTTGGAAGATAGCCGTCAGGGAGTGACGTGGTTTGGTGAGGTCAGGCTGGAGGAGTCTGAGCTAGTTCATCACAATGTAGCTGCTAAAAGATAAGTGCCCTTTGTTTTGTAGTTGTAGTTTTTGTAGGGGCTCCAGTATGCGGAACAAGTTTTCATGTTTGTTTTAGGAGTTACAGCCTAGAAGTCTATTTGAAATTTATGGTAACTTCAGTGAGGAGGATCTGATTTTAGTTTGCATTTTGAGTATGCGATGCCTTAAGTTGATGCCGACGTAAAATTAGCTCTGTTAGGTTGGTAGATCAAGGCCCATATTGCAGACAATGTAAGTGAAGCAATGTTGAGACATTATTTTTATTTTTGTTAACAGAAATCTTCCTCCCGTCAATAAATTTGTGAGCTAATAGTCACAAACTTAAGATGTAACACAGTATAAGAGATGACATTTTTATGTTAGTAGAAAGAAATTGTGATCAGTTGCTAAAAGACGAAACACTGATATGAAGAGTCAAGTTTAGAAATTGCATTTAAATTTGAAATGAATTTATAAAAAGATGTTTATTTGTTATAATTTTTATAACTATAAGTAACAGAAACAATTTTTAAAGACTATATTTATTTATTTAATTCATTTTTTTATAAAGAAATGTTAACCTTATTTATCAACTTTTATTGTACAAATGCTTTCTGAGATTATTACTTTTGAATTTTCGTAAACAACTTAAAAAATATTTATATTTTTGGTGTTAATCAATTTTGACAAATTCATCTTTTGTTATTTTTGAAAAGAATGAATTTAGTAAAATTCATAACTTGACAACTATCTACTTTCATTTGTAGAGTGTTAAGACTTTTCCCTTTTTATCTGGAATAATTAAAATTAATTATTTGTTTTATTACTGTATTTACTGAATATCATTCTGTATTTACTGAATATCATTGGTGCTTGGTCAATTCCAAACAATTTTAAATTTACAAAGGAAGGTTATTTAATTAATCTACTCTTATGTCTACTATTTTATCCGACGTCAGTTTCACCTGCTCAAAGTTCTCGACATCTATTTTCACCTCTCCCTATGAAGTGAGTGAGATAGCTATTCTGAGTTACAGTAGTCAGTCTAAGTAAAGGTATTCTAATTTAGAGCATTTCAGGATGGCCCATTTAAGTCCTGATAGTGGAGCTACCCCCTTGTTACTTCAAAGGTTGGCAGGCGTAATTATAGACGTACATTATTGTTCAAGCCGTAATGTTTATTTGATGCCTACATGTTAGTGTAACCATTTTATTTATGTTTTGTGGATGCTACAATGATAAAGACATGTCTAGCTGTTCTGAGGTCTAAAAAGGTTGTGTATGTTTAAGAGTTGTTGACATTTTGTCAACCTTTGAAGTAACCACATGTTTACAGGTTCTCGTGGAACCATTTGTAGTTGCCGATAGTTGAGTCGCCAAGTGTGCAGAAGTTATTGAATTGAATTGATGAATTATTACTTTTCTAGATAAACAGCTAATGGCCCCTCTCTTTTTTTTTTTCAGTGTTTGCCAGCTTTGTAACTAGATGTAAAGTTATACTATTTTCCCTTCTATTTCTGTTCCCTTTATTTCTTCTTCCCTACTTTTTAGCTTTTTTCTTTTTCAACCCCACCACAATTTGGTGAGGGTGCCGGATAGTAGTAATTTAATTTCGGCCTAGAATTCTTTAAAAAAAAAAACACACACATATATATATATATATATATATATATATATATATATATATATATATATATATATATATATATATTTTTTTTTTTTAAGGCTTATACTAACCAGCAGTAGGCAGGTTTCACTGACGTAAATGACGTAACCATTTATTAATTAGTTATAACCAGATCAGTTTTTTTTTTTTCAAGTTTGCAGGTTTTATGAAAACATTTAGACAATTTGCCATTTGTCCCCCCCCCCCCTCCTCCCGCCACAATATGTACAGTCAAGACGGCAAACAAAACTGTGTAGGTCAAGTTGGTTTTGGCAATTTCAAACTCAAGGAGTTTTCATTTTCTTTTACCACTTACCTGTTTCAGGTATTGTTCCAAACCAGACTGAAATATTCTGTCACCTTCTGGTACAATTTCAGTCTCAAATATGAGTCCTTTTGAAGTTCCTAGCAGCATGGGTCCAGTTGCAGAATCTGATTCATTACGATAGTTCCAACCAACTGCTGTCACTTCATGTCCTTTAAATTTATGAAGCTGCAACACAATATTGTTAAAAACATATGGAATTACTTTACAACTCACATTATTGCAGCAAAATGTTTCTTTGGTGACATTTTTATATTACAGAGAGGATTTCCTTCTAAACCTGCCAACACCACAAAATATGTACATATAATAAAGCATTTATTTTGCAAAATTCTGTTCATAATCATATGAAAGTTCAGAGAACCTAATGTCATCCTGTTCACACAAAACTGAATACAAAATATATTGGCTTAAAAGGTTGCATAAAAGGTTACACCCCTTAATGTGTATGTTACCTTTAATCGACTGCATGTACATTCTAACTCCTGTTGAATTAATTTAACAGGATAGCAGATGCCCTGGTTCAGTGCCAAATCAGCTTACATACTTTGTGAAGCCTTACACATGAACACAGGGTTCAGTGGAATTTGTAATATGTTGTCAACAAAGTATTAAAATGTGAGTTATCATGGGATGTATTAATGAAGTTTATCTGTAAATAGACTGCTATGATATCCCATTGGAAATTTACATGTTGTGGATGCGCAATGGTTAGTTGTGACAAGCCTGGTAGGGATTGGCAGTTTGCACAGGTTTAATGTGGCAGTGTGCACAAATGCATGAGAGATGGTCTTCAGCTGGACAATGTACCATTTAGTAATTACGGCCTTGTGGTTGGTACAATACTGTGCAGAAGATATTTCAGCATGAAAGAGAACTCTTGTCTTGTAGAAATAGGGCCCAGCAGCCTAGTTTGGATTTGGTGGCACTGGCAGTATGCAATCAGGTTAACGCTTGGTTATCTGTTCTCAGGATAAAAAGACACATCCCCCAGGTGATAATGGAATTTCTTAAGAGCTCATATTAAATCAAGGCATTCCTGCTCATTGGTATGGTACCTCTGTTCTGTGTCCGACAGGAGGGTGCTGGCATATGTGATAACTCATCTCTTTGCTCTCTGGTGTTTCTTGGTAGAGTACCACTCCTAGCCCAACTCCACTGACATCAGTCTGGAGTACCAGGGGTAGGTTTGGTAATGGTCAGTGCCACATGTCAGGCTGGACAAACTTTTACTTGAGCTGCTGGAATGCCTCCTCCTCAGTCTCTGTCCATAGCCAGCTCTGATCCTTGTGCAGGGAGTCCCCTTTATTTAAGCAATGTTGGGGATGAAGTTGTGCAGCCATTTGCAGAGCCCTATGAACTTCCTCAGCTGTTTCTAGTTGTGGCGGGTCTCGGCTTCAGCTATCAACCGAATCACCCTACATTTTCCATAAAATTAATTCTCAATTTTTTTGTGATAAATCTGATGTTACGAGTACTCGTAATTAAGTCAGTTTTTCGGACTTTTATGAACTCTCATAGGTACGGGATTTCACTGTATTTCAATAACAAATCCTTTCATTTTCATTTAAAGAACTCCTGAAAATGAACTTTATGCATGTTAAAACTTTGCGTCACTCAATGTTTAAACAATTTTGGCAACAAGGTGTGACACTTCCGTAACATTCATTTTGGCCATCTATGCCTTGAGTAGCATTTAAACATGGTATTTCTTAATAAGTGATGTGTGTGTGCTGTTTTACACATTTTGGTGCCAACTCGTAACTGGTATTTATTTTTAATTTTTTTATCATAGCATACTTCAATATGGCAGTGTTCAATTCTAATGCCATTGATAGTCACTTGTTCAAAGATAGTTGTGATTTGGTAATTTAGTATTTTAGTAAGTTTTGTTACGTACTAAAAACTAAGTACTAAAATACCAAATAAGTCATAATTTTAATAGACTACGGTAATTCTGATCATGTGACATTTTTGTAAACTAAGAGCACCAATTCGAACACAGCGTATGTTTTTTGTTTTTTTTCTGTATTAATTTGGATGAAATATACTCTACAACGTTATGGTAGTGACCATATTTTTCTGGCAAGTCCTACCTGCTAACAGATTATTTCTTCAATACCCCTCTTGGGAGTGATCTTTAAGTATTTTTTTTCATGCTCTGTAACTTGCCTTATTTACGTATTTTTTTGGTGCCCAGTAGACTTGTCTTCTTTCACTTGATGCATGACGTCCTTGGATTAACAGTAGATTGTCACGGTCGGGCTGTTTTTGTTTGATGTGAGGATACACACACTGGGTTGCTTAGACTTGACCTTTATTTAATTACGTAATCCTGATGGTAGTGGTTCTACTGTTCATGTACACCAAGGTGTACAGAATGGGTGGCTGTCTAATGTGAATGTATTAGACGAATGGGCATCCCTGAAGGGAAGCTCGCAGTCCTACACTAAGTTAGGTTAAATTGAGGTTAAGTTAGCAATTTGATGGTCTCCTGCTTTATTCTTAATGCAACTGATGTCTAGTGAGGAAACAGAACAACCAATTGAAATAATATTTGGCAGTTGGATAAAAATGTGTTTATTTCTGTGAGGAATCAACCCCGTGGTACGTACTACTTCCTATCAAACAAGAGTTGAAGGGAAGTTTAAACTACAATATTACAGGTGAAGTTGACCTGTTTCCCCAAGGTAGAATCTTTAAGTGGCTATGAAAACAACTCGACTTAACTAGTCTTGGTGTCCAGAAGGGACTTACGGGTTTTACCATTTACCAGCACGGCAGTAGTAAGTGTGGGCATTCCTGAAGGGACGATGGTATTTACATGTGTTCTACGACTTCTTCGGAGGCTGGCTCCGGAGGATACCTGGAGGATGTTGAAGATGTCAGCAAAGGTGTTGTTGAGCGTCTGGTAGATCTAGAAGACCTGGGTGGCAATAAAGAGCCCCAACACACGAGGTGGTGGAGCAAGCTGCTACTGATGACACCAGGAGTGCCATGAAGAAACAAAATCGACTAGTTAATAAGGGTCATGTACCAGTATTCATACTGGCTGGCTTTCCCTTGTTTGAGGCTGAGGGAGGGGGAGAGGGGTGACATTCTCAAGGCGTGACGTCGGTGGTAGGCCGCCAATTTCAGCTAAGGTGGCATGAGCCAGCACTTCTCTTGGTGTTGCAATTGTGGTGCAATCCCTTGGCGTGCTATGATATTGCGTAACGTCATCTCGGCAGGTTAGTGGTCAGCTCATTTCAGCTTGTAGGAATGAGCGTAATATTTTACTGTGGGGTGAACAGTACCATTTCTCGGCATCTGTAATAGCCCCCCCACAAGGGGCATATCCTGTAGGCACTTCTGGAAGACTTGTAGAGTTTATAGGACCCCGTTCGTAGCTATATTTAGGTTCACACTGATGAGGCCAAATCTTATTAGTAGTTGGAAAAAGACATTGTGCGCCAAAGAATTTTTATTCCTACTCAGTAAACGTGTCTTATTTAAGTATTCTGTTTCATGCTCAGTAAATTTGTCTTATTTAAGGATTTTTTTTGTGCTCCGTAACGTGTATTATTTAAGTACTTTTTTCCATGCTCAGTCCTGTTTTTCCATGACAAGGCATCTACATCGCAATGGCGAATGTCCAAAATTCTCCATATAGTCACTCCTCTTGGGGAAAATGGAGTGAAGAAGTTTGGACAGCATTAAGGTCTCGCGAGTCGATGAAGATAAAGCGAGCTGAATTTGAGCAGCACTGGGATGCAAGTGGAGGGGAAATGGGAAATACCAGAGGAAACAAGCAAATCAGTGTCATTGTCCAAAACTATTCCTACAGGCAAAATTCCAGGAGTAACCCTGCCAGGAATCGAATATGGTTTGCCTTTGTGGGAGGCAAACATTTTAGCTGCTATACCCGCTGCCCCCTTGGAGTCCCTGGAATAAGCCTGGGTACTATATGTTTTATGCATCTGGGAAGGGGACTTTTCTATTTGTGTGCACATCAGAAAAAAGGAGTTCTGATATGACTGCTGATTGGAGGTTTAGCTAGTGAATGGTCTTTGGTTATGCAACCTCTGCAAGTGGGCAGAAATGTTACTTTGTATGTAACTGTGAATACTTCTGCACCAAATTTGAAGTAACATGTTTTAAATGATTCGATTCAGGAGAGCATTAACCAGTTTGAAGATAACTTCAATTCTGGGAGTTGTAAATGTGGTTCAAACTCTCAATGAATGCTGCCAACACCTGTGAAATGCTGCAATGTATCACACTGGTGAAAGCAACAAGCAAGGAGGAATCATCATGTTATGCTACTCCAAGTACTAATTAAAAGGTATTTACTGCATATTAGGCACTAGGCTACTGTTTCCCTTAATACAATGTGCAAAAAAAGTTTTGCATAACCAGTAATTATGTTGCACATTGTCAAGGATTATATTTTGTTTCTTGGATTCTTTAGTTTGCGTCGTCATGTCAGGCGTAATATTCTGTACAGTGACACGTGTTGCTTAAACCTCAGTTGACAAGGGACTATTACTGCGCAAGATCAGGCATGGTACAATAGGGACTCACTTCCCTTCCTTGCTGGATACCAGTGTCGGCCTTGTAGCCTGTCTACTAGGTATGTAATGGGATGTAATAGGTCGGGCAATGTGCTCACAACAACACTGGCCCTCTGGGGCAAGGTAGACTTATCAGAGCTCGGCGGGGTGTTCTTAGTTGGTGACGTTACAGTGCTGCAGGTGCGGTGTGTGGAGTCCTGGGTTCCACAGGTCTTGGTGGATGTCAGGTTGCAGTAGTTGTCTGCATGGTAGTGGTGGTTCCACTTCATACCGGTCCAGCTGCCAATGTGTGCGTTGGCCCTCCCAAGTTTGGTGTCGCTCCCAGTGACTAGGGCCCGGACCACCGGATGTACCGCATAGCCAGTTCACACAGAGTTGGACAAGAATGTGTAGGTACCAACGGGAGATGCCGATCTCCCCGCGTAACGGGCGGCTTGGGCCTGCCCCTTAGGAATATTGACTCCCAGCGCAACTCGGTTTGCTGCACAGACCTGCTTGGCGGCACTGAACTCTGCCTTCTTAACTGCCCTTTGAGCTCCAAGCCTGCTGTTGATGGCATAGGCTTATAGCACACTAGATTTCCGGTAAACGACAAGCAATTGACAATCCCAGACCTGACGTGTAAAACTCACAATGGCTAGCAGTGCGCTCCCTGACTGCCTAACAGCACAAGCACCTGAAGTCATGGGTCATAGACCGTCCCGCCACTCTCAGGTGTTGTCCACAGACATAAGGCCTCCAATACCAAGCAGCTATCTCTGCCAGCACCTTGGCTAGGCATTCCGGTCAGCGATACAACTTAGGTTAGCTGTCCCGCCTCTGTGGGGTGTGTCCTAGTGGTGGAGGCTCTACTGTTCTATTCTAGGTTTAAAAGCTGTGCAGCTTGCTTGTCACTTGGCGGTCGAATACTGATGGTAGATAGGCTATATTACTATAAAAAGAACACTTGGACGTTTAAGATTAAGCATTTATTAAGCAATAAATACTTAGGTGACTCATATGTGCTACCAATAAGTCTGTGTTGCAGAAGTTATTAACCTATGCATGTAACTCGTGAAGGTGACCCTCTCCTAGGCTACTTAGATGCAAGGGAAAAATGTTAACTTACCAATCGCAACTAACAATAATGGGGTTTGCCCAAAAGAGGCCCTAACCTTAAACAAGGGAGCCACTACCAGCAAGTAGTGGCGGCTGAAGACCCAGGAGGTGTCGACAACTTAAGTGTTAAGTCGTGTTCAATGTCTTCAGGTAGACGAAGCTTCTGATGACGGCAATTATCAGGAGGTGTTGAAGCCTCTGGTAGGTGGTGGCAGCAACCACTGGAGAACTGGAAGTTTTTGGAGAGGACCATGAGGGTCTATGGTCAGTAGAGAGCTCTAGCACAAGAAGTGTTGAGGCGAGCTACTGGAGATGATAACTCCTGACCTCTGCAGTGCACTGCCTTATACACGACTTCCTCTGGAGTGCACTGCGAGCCCGTGACATGGCCTCAGGGTGCTCAGCCATCTTTGGTGGTGTGGCGTCACTCTGTCTGCTGGCGGGTCAGGAAGGGCTGACGTGTTGCGCAGTCCCTTCAAATATCTTTCGTTTACCATGAATCCAAAGTGCGTTTGAGTTGCAACCACTCTGCGCATTCGTAACACGTCATGCTTGGTTTGCTCCTTCACTGGTTTAATACTCTTAGTAGATAGACAAGGGCAGTTCAGGAACAGTCCAGGAAACCAAGTATCTTCCATGTCTCTGACGAGAACACTTTCTGCTAGATATCTGATAGTTGTTTCCTGTAGTAGGTATAAGCATGTAGGAGGAGCTGTAGTTGTTTATAATATACTAGCTGATCGCGGCAAACATTTTTCCGCCTCTTTCACGTTCTATTTTTCCTTCTCAATGCATTCTCTCTATTACGTCAGGTATGTCGACCGATGTTTAACCGTGGTATCGCTGGCATTTTTCTCTTTTACATCAGCAAACATTACCTGCAAGTATGAGCAAAATCAGTCCATGAATATAGAAGTTAAGACTCCAGTGCCATCTATCGGAACCTAACCTACCAAATGCAAAGCACAATAAAACAATTTCTTTTAGACCAACAAACATTTTCTTGAAACTATGAGCAAAATCGGCCCATAAATATAGAAGTTAGACTCAAGCGCCACCTATAGGAAAGAAACATAACTAAAAACCTTATTCACCACCTCAATAACATATGGTGTGAATATGGTCTCAATTGGTCAAGTGGTTTGTCAGTGATGATGCGGTTTCGTCATGCACAATAGATTTTATATATAAATAAGATGGTATGAGTGGTACGTGACAACATAGCATATATTTTATTATAGCATATATCCATGCCAGTCATCCTCTTTGGTCATAACCATCACCATATTTCACAAATCCCTTTTATGGAAAACTTTTTTGCAGCACTGTATTTTAATGTGCACCAGGCTGATAATACCAATTGAATGTGTCCACAACAAAAGTTTTTTTTAACATACTACGCATACGTGAATTTTTTCTGTTATGGAAGCAAGTGACTTTGAATTATATTTGCTTTTCTTGTGCCTACATTGTTTGCTTGTAGTAAAGTGTTTGTTGTTAAGGACAAGCTTCACCCACTATTTTGGGATCTTGGTTTTTCTTACTTATTTATATTTTTTAATATTATAATTTCAAGTACTCTATAATGAACTAGCTGTTGACTTTACGCAGCAGTACAGATATAGAAACTAAACTATGAACCCATAAATATGTCGCAATACTGATTCCACCCACGTTTGGCAGAATCAATATTGTGTCACAGTTATGAATCCGTAGTTCAGTTTTTATTTCTGTACTGCAGGGTAAGTTCAACAGCTAGTGCAATATACATACTTTTACAATTTTCATGTTTAAAAATATAAATAAGCAAGAAAAACCAAGAATCCAAAATGGCTGGTGGAGTTTGCTCTTATTGTCCATTTCATATAAGTGGTCTCAAATTTGATAGACAAAGTGAACAACCTAAACATTATGTACACAGTAAAATACTCTCGCTCCTACAGTATTGTATCAGCTGACGAACTGCTGTGGGATCCATGTTGTTAGCTTGGTTGTTTTGATGATGGCTTTGAAAGAAATTAGTACTCTGAACTAAAAGTTGTAATTTAAAATCTTAGTTATACTTACAATTATGGTTTAAACTATTTTTCTAAAGCAAAATTAAATTTTCTTGGCTATTAGTAACAGGACTTTAAAAACATATTCAGCATTTATGACAGAGTATGTCGGCACATACGAACAGTAAACATTTCCAGCCAATGGCTAGCCATATTTATTTTCCAGTTTCCAGCCCGGTGAAGACCGTTGTGCATGCACTTTTTTTCTCATTGTGTTTATTATACGAATATCTTATTGGTATTGTCGGAATATTTAATTAGTAGTTAGCTATTTTTTATTTGCTTTTTCAAAACATAGTTGGTTGTAGGTACCGCTGTAGTGCGTTTTCTTGAGCGAAATGTAATATTAATCTGCAAGTCGTTAAAACTGCTCGTTCTGCCATTTTCCTAACCGCCTTTCACATTGAAGTGACACAAATAAAATTTATATATTTAAGTATAAGTTAGGTGTATCAGGAAACGTGCGCAGTGTTGATTTTACTGAATGATTTTGCAAATAAATTATTTAATGCTAGTGACAAACCAATATGATTTTAGTTAAGTAAACTCACAAGGATTGCCATAGAAAAACACGTGTTGAAGAGGTTACAACAGTAAGTTTGCATGTTTAGTAAATGTATTTGTAAACTGTTAATATAATTATTGAAATGCACGTGGCCTGAAAAATGCCGCACTTTCCACACTTTTGTAGTGAGTGAATACTATTTGTTTGTCTACATCGTAAATTCTAGTGTAAGGTTAACTTTGGTCAAAGTGTATGGGGTTATATATTGCTGCATCTGTATGAATACGAACAGCGGCGTATGTACGACGTTTTGTATTTTCATTAAAGTTATAATTTTTGAAGTTAAATAATTTAAATGTTAGTGCCATATAAGCTAAATTTTCCACTGCTCCATCAAAACAATATGCAACTCAAAATGCCACACACTCATAAGAGGTTTGTTCGGGCTACCTGAGCTTTTTACTCTCGAGAGCAGCAAGTTGAGAATATTTGAGAGCAGGAAAGAGCAAAAAGCACACTGCTCTTTTCTGCTACCAACAGAACGCCAAAAGTCACAGAATTGTTTACTACTAATCAGCTGATCACAACATCGTAAATCTGTAATTTTCAACTTGATTGAGAATGATATTTTAGGGCGACGGACAGTTTCGAGGCGGCAAAAAAAGGACATATCAAATACTGTAAAATGGATTATGCAATGACAGTCATAATTTCGACATAACCCTAACCTTCCAATGCCTGATAAAACAAAAACTAAGTTATTGCCAATGTTATTGATTATTAGGGACAATTCAATGTCAGTTTCATTGCTTCGCACATTAAAGTGGCCTATGATTGGTTATGACAAGTATTTAATAATCACTGCGACTGTCATTTTAACACTTACCTTCAAGGATGAACGTAATATTTTCATCATAATTTACAATTACATTTACATGCCCTACAGCAGTTCTCAAAGGATGGCCAAACATTCTTAAATAAATAAATGTGACAAAATATTTTGAACCAAAACTAGCACTATATTGTAGTCCAGACTATAAACACACAAACTTGGCACCTTTTCTCCTTGCTCTCGATCTCACTGCTCCTCTGCTCTTCCTCGACAGCAAGAGCAGGAAGTTCCTGCTCTTTGTTAGCAAAGTAGCAGTGCTCCTGACGCCCGAACAGCCAACCAAAAAAACACTTCCGGTCAAACGAACGCTTAAAATGAAACAGAGCAGGAAAAGAGCAGAAGTCGTAGAGAGCTCAGGTCGCCCGAACAAACCAGAACATCAAAATAATCCCGTCTCACGAAAGACGATAAACTAAAGCCCGCCCACTCTACTCACTTTTTTGTTTTTCCCCTCGAAATAAAATAAAGATGATACCCTAATTGGGCCCACATTTCATTGCTATGAACATTTCTCTGTGTTATTATTGATTAAAACTATAACACTCTGGTTCTGGAGGGTTTGAAAATGTAAAGCTTACTGGCCATATAAACTTGTAAGTTGTATCACTTGTACTTTTTTTAGAATGTATATAAAATTTGTCAAGCTTGTTACACAGGGATACTTGTTAGCAAATTAATTTAAAGGATTATCCTGTTTTTAAAGGCTGTATTTGAAAGTAATATAATGGTATGTAGGTTCCAACATTGGAGTCTTTCATAAACGTTTTGAGCATTTCTGTTTTGCAAATTAAAAGCACTCATATGTTTTTAACATACGCTGTTAAGAATATTGTATGAGTAACAGAAGAATAATTCACATAAACAGGATATACATTAGAAAGACAACTTTTTGATATCAAGTAAATTACAACATGCTTATCAAACAAAATTCTTTTAATTTAAGCACCCAATGAAGGTACTCCAACATCATAAAGAAGTGTCTCATGCATCAGCAGGAACTGCGACATTCCAAAATTTATCACTAAGGAAAATTAACTTTATGTCGTCTTCAATCTTGGGTAGGTGGAGCATCTTTTTAATGTGTAAGTAACATGTTCGTTTGATATATTGTTTCTGTAGGTCATATCTGCTTCTATAGAGCGCTTTGTAACATCTCTGAACTGAAATACAGTTTTCCATTAGGTACCCGAGAAGAAGCCTGGGGCTGTATTCACAATTTTGAGGAGGGAGGTTGTGCGACTGAACTTCGGTGTAAATATCAACACTTAGTTAGTCAGAAATAAGTTTTCATTTGCAGCATGACAATCTGAACACACAAATATTTGAGAAAAGTAATTAAAGTATTTTGTATGTAGACCTGCAATACTTAAGATTTGAGTTACTAAATGAGAGTTATTAAAATTACTGAAATTAAAAAAACATTTGTTTAAATATTATTTTGGCTACCTACATACTTTAACATCCTGATAATTATAACCACCATAAAAGTATCAGACTGTACATAGTTTGTTGTCATATCATACCACAAAGCAGAATTATGTACTTTTAATGCAATAGTAGGTATGGCCTGTATGTAAGAATGTATACTGTCTTTGAAAAAAAAAGTTTGAGGGGGGGGGGGGGGTATTTTGGTATATTTGTGCATTCCTGGGGGGGGGGGGGGTTCCTTGGTATTTGGTGTTCGTGGAAACCATGCTAAATTCTTATGTTAAGAACTTACTTCAGGTAAGTGTGACAAGATTAGTTGTCATTAATATATTTAGTGTGTATTGTATTGTGTATTGTAGTGTATTGTGTATTAATTTGACAGTCAAAATAAAATTTCATTTTCGTGCATCCTGATTGCAAATTTCTTGCAAGGTAAACAAATTATCAATTTATAGACATGGGCTGTTAGTCATTTACATAAAATATTTATAAACTAAAAAAAAAATGGGATTGTTACCAACCTGCAACTGTTTGAACAGCCCTTCACAGCTTCTAAAAGTCATTTGGGAGGAGGCACATGCAGTTTGTTTACAAAAACAAGCAGTCATATGTTATTTGTTTACAAATACTGGCAGTCACATGGTGTTTGTTTGCGAACAGTCACCTTCAATGACAGTTCAGTTGTGGCGAAAGGATACATAGCCACCCAGATGCCATTGGCACAACTTTCCTAGAACTGTCAAATTTGAGACCACTTATATGAAATGGACAATAGTTTAAAGTAAAAATTTTGTTTACAGTTTGCACTGGGTTATCATAACCTCAAAACTAAATTCACAAAGTCTGGTAAACATTTAAACAAAAGTTTTGTTGAAAGCAGGTATTTTATTTATTTCTATGTGACACAAGAAATGATATTCAGCCAAGATTGGAACGTATGTAAATATAATTAATAAAGTACAATTTTTAATAATACAGTAGAACCCTGATTTAACAAAATATCATGATTTCTTGAAAAAGTATATAAACATTGTGCACCACTTAATTTTCTACAACTACAAAATCCAGTTCTGAAAACTTTTTTGTACAAAATTTATGCAATTTATTAACAAAATTTTAATTTACTTCAACAGAAAGGAGTCTTCTAGATAGAAATATATTCACATGAAACCATACACAACCTCGCACCAACAAGAAAAAGGTTCAAAATGACCTCACGTAAACGAGAAAAAATTTTTTAAAACATGTGCACCGCTTACCTTATAAAGAGTGCAAAATTGATTCTCAATTACTCTTTGTGCCAAAATTAGTAGATTAACTAACAAAACACTAATTTATTTCAATAAGCAGAAGTCTTCCAAGTAGAAATACACATCCCACACGATCATGGACCTCCTCTTGCCACCACAAAATCTTGAGCATTGCAGCATGTGCTACTATGGATATATTTTTTGTCAGCATACATATTTAACCAGTGTGAAGGCAAACTTTCTGACATAAATTGAATGAATAAATAAATAAATAAATAAATAAATAAATAAACAAACAAACCATTGTTTGTACACTGCACCACAATCATGCCTTCATTTATCCAATACAACACACTGACGGCCCATAGCGGCACACGTAAAATAAGCTAACACTCATGCACACAGCTGGTGCAAAGGACATGACCTACTTTTCAAGGGCAACTGCAACACATGCAGCAAAGAAGCAAGGTGGGTTGCAGCAGAAATGGGCTCTGCCAGCATGCCGTTATTGTTGACGTAATGTAAAGAAGTTGTCAATAAAAAGCACAAAACTGAACTCCAAAATCATAAATAAAATTGTATTCCAATAAAAAATAATGTAAGCAGGTCGTCAACAACAGCGGGAAAGGAGGGGAGAGGTGGGGAAGGATTCCGGGAGGTGTAGAGGCATGGAGGGAGAGGTGAAGAACAAAGGCACCCTTCATGACGTCATGTGTCGCAGGAAGTCCAACTAGCTATGCGCGCATGCGCTCAACTCAAAAATCCACGCTGCTGTAGTTTTAAGCTGATTTTAAACTATTTTTTTGGTCTTTTCTGTTTTGGCAGATGGTTTAAGGGCACATACTGAGAAATACCTACATATTATTGCCATGGGCCCGTGAATGTATTTTTATTAGGGTTTAATTGCAATTAATTCCATTTTAGCAAGGATATTTTATTCTATTCATAAATTTTTGGGATATTTTGACAGTTCCTGAAAACCTAAACTTTAGATTGCTGTTTTCATTACCTGCATGTTCGTTACAAGGTTCGAC